>JAUTXW010003244.1:0-547296 GCA_030620095.1 Kuschelorhynchus macadamiae
TTAATATTGTTTTAAAAATGTCTTAAAGTATCCTTTATTTTTACACTTGACATTGTCATATCTATATAGATCTTTTGGCATGAAGTGAAATAAATAAATGTGTCAGTTCTATTGGATTTCTGTCTGAAAACTGCTAATACTAAAAATTTTTGAGACAAACTGATTTTTTTTCAAATAAAAAACGTAGGCGTTTGGTCGGAAAACTGGTTACGTCGCCGGAAAAATACACAAAATGGACGGTTTAGGAAGGGTCTTGAAATATATACTGGGGTTGCAACAAGGGTGAATCTAGGATGATGTCGAAGGGGCTTTTTTTTGGTAGTTGAATTTTATTTAGGTGTTTAAACATGTAAAACATATAAAAGGGTCCACCCCTATAGATCCATCTCAGGGTGGGGGAATTACGATTTTCAATTGATGCAGAGCTTGTTTAATATATATAACATTGTAACCACTGGATACCAGGGGGAGCGATGCCCCTTTCGCCCCTATTCTAAATCCACCACTGGGTTGCAATTACGAGACGAAGTCTGCACAAAAGAACTGTTTTTTTTTTTTCCTTAACTTTTAAACCGCTTAAATGTTTTAAATACGGTTTTCAATGTAACTTTTAAGGGAGTAATTTATTTTGAAAAAATACACACAGCTCTCAAAAAAAAAATTGTTTTTTCCTGTAGCTTCTGAAATACTTATAATTTTTATATATGGTTTTCACAGTTCCATGTAACTTTTAAGGGCGTCATTTTTTCCCCATAATTTTACTTTTAAGTACCGTAATTAAAAAGAAATTATTTTCCCCATAACTTCTGAACTGCTTAAAATTTTTAGATACGGATTTCACAGTTTCTTGTAACTTTTAATGTCATAATTTATTTTAGATAAATATTTTTGCAGCTGTTTAAATAGCAAAATTTTTTTTAAATGATATTTTTACCAATAAGTGTATAGCATATAAATCCATAACCAGATGTATCGGACCAGCAAAAGTTTGTTAATCAAAAAATAGCTGTCAAGGTTATGATAATAGTAAAATAGGATTGAAAATAAGTGTGTAGGACTAGACACTTAAGGTCACGCACACGACTAGTACACACACTTAGAGTCCACAGGGACAACCTGACATAGTACTTGTTAAATATCTCATTAAATTTATAAATTTTAGATTAATAGTTATATTTATATTGTTTCTTAAGTCAATTATAACAATCTTGCTGCCAGTCTTTTTTCTTGACTTGTAATCAATATTCCTCAAAACTAAAGGCTTTGCTTTTTCCTAATTAACTATTGATTAGGTTAGGTTAGTTAGTTACTCATCGAATGGCATTTTTGTGAACATTTAACATTAGTTTATTTGTCTATAGTTTATTTTTCTATATTATTTCTCTTTATTTTATATTTTTTTTTGTACTCTTCATTACTATGTAAAACACTTTACATTACTTAACCGTTATTGTCTTATAAATGGGTTTTCCTGTTAGATAATTATTGCTCAAATAAATACATATGCGTGAAATGCTTAAACTTATAACGTCTTTAAAGCATTCTGAGAAAGTCTTTGTTCCAACTGAAGTAATAACGAGCTACAGGAGGGCATACCGTGACATGATTGTGCAGAAAAAGTGTGCCGCAAACGACCGATATATAAAGGGGTCTACCAACAAACCTAAGGCATTGTGGGATGTAATAAAAAACATTAACCCTATAAACTTAACACCCAGCTCAGAGACACTTACCGCAGACGATTTCTGTACTTATTTTAGTGATATGATCGAGAATATCGTCAATCATCAGTCCTCTGTTTCTCTCGAGCCCTGTTGACAGGCTTGAGCTTAATATAGACAGGAGTTCCCCTTTCAGGTTTCGAGAAATCTCTTACACTGAACTGCGTGATATTATCTCGAATCTCAAGAATACGCCAAGCAGGGATGCTTATGACTTTACAGCAAGAATTGTGAGGACCCTTAGGGAAATTATTGTTTACCCCCTCTGTAAAATTTTTAATTCTTGTATATCTGAGAATACTTTCCCAAACTGTCTTAAGCTGTCAAAAGTAGTGCCTGTGCTGAAAAAGGGTGATTCTGAAAATGTTAATAACTATAGACCTGTATCTGTGGTGCCCATATTGGCAAAGATCTTTGAGGTTGCATTTAAGTCACAGCTGACTGTTTACCTTGAGTCTCGCGCCTTGCTTAGTCCGTGCCAGTTTGGTTTTCGATCCAATCTATCGGCAGCATCAGCCATTAATGCACTAACGGACTTTATCCAGGAGACCTTTGAGAACTGCCGTTATCGCCAGGCATCATTTTATGATCTATCCAAAGCCTTCGATTGCATTTCACCTGAAATATTAATATTCAAGCTTGCTAGATATAATATCCACTCAAGCGCTGTCACCCTTTTGGGTTCTTATTTGTCGGATCGTTGCCAGTATTGTGTGTTTGGAGGGGACAAATCTGACAGAAGACTTGTCAAATATGGAGTTCCCCAGGGCTCGGTACTGGGACCTACATTATTCTTAATATATGTTAATGATATTACGACTTGTCTTTCATCCGGTAAGCTGGTAATGTTTGCTGATGACACTGCTGCGCTTGAAATGGCTGATACAGAGGCCGAACTGGCGACGGCGGCAATGGAGTCGGGGACCTGTGTGAGCGAGTGGTTTACTAGCAATAGACTCACCCTGAATCAGGAGAAAACACAGATCTTGCGATTCTCTTTAAGGTCAATGCAGTCAATCGATAAGCAGGTAAAATACCTGGGGATCCACATTGACGCTGGGCTCACTTGGGAGGGGCACTGTGCTCGGCTGGCAGGTAAGCTTAATAGAATTGTGTTTGTTTGTAGCCTGAGAAACAGCATCTCTGACCCTGTCCTGAGGACAGCTTATTTTGCTTACTTCCACTCACACATATCATATGCCATTTTGTGCTGGGGCCACTCTGCACATATGTCCAGAATCTTTACCATACAGAGGAGGTGTTTGAGAGTCATGGCAGGGAGGGGTTTTCGAGACTGTTGTAGGGATCTCTTTGTTTCTCTGAGGATTCTGACTGTTCCATGTGTATATATCTTGTCATGTTTAATTCATGTGAAAAACAATATAACACAGTACCAGACCAACAACGACTACCATTCATATGGTACAAGGGGCAAGAATGATCTTGTTGTCAGGCATTCTCGAACGGCAAGGGCCACGGGACCATTTTGGAATAAAGTGTTTTAATGCACTTCCAGATAGGACCAGATCTCTTTCCTTTCCTAAATTTAAAATAGTAATGAAAAACTATTTAGAGCAAAAAGTCTTTTACTCTTTGGAAAGCTTTTTAATGAACAATTTTGACGACATCTAGATGCACCCACTTTAAACATGTATATATTCGTTAAATTTTATCTATCATAGTCTGTAATTTTATTATACACTACTTATGAAAGTAAATTGTTTGGTCCTTGTATATAGTTAGAATTACTTGTTAGTTATATTTGTATTTTTTATCAGTGACCTGTAATGTATTTATAATAATTATTGTGACATTTATTTCTTTTCTCCTAGAAATCTTGACTTGTGAAAATACTATGTATATCCATCACAAATAAATATTGATTGATTGATTGAATAAATAAATAAACTTTTGCACGACTCGCCCTTGGTCTGTCAATGATACCACTATATTCCACAATTTTTTATTTGGCTAAATGTTTTTGCTTACATGCACTTCTGCTGGAATTTCTCTAATTCACTTTTCTCTAGGAAGTCATGTAAAAATTATTGACTTTTGTTCATCTGTTAGCTTCGGTATGATGTATAAAATGTTGACAAATTAGGTATTTGCTTTCAAACAAAGATAAATGTATTTAATGTATTTATTCACTCAAGTACACTACAGAAAGAAACATTCCAATTGGTACAAACTACTATTAAAACCTACTTAAATAATGTATGTGATTATGTATAAAGACAAGCAAAATTTTAAGTCAGTATATTGGTAATGAAATTTTATAGAGATTTACTAATTGAGAAAATGTCAAAGTCGGAAAAGAAGCTGTTATAGTTACATACTAAACGGTTAATGAAGGCAGTTTGGCCATAGTTGGTTCTATGATGTTGTTCATAAAATAATTGAACTTGTCTCGTGCACCTTAATGGAACTAAAAATAACACTAAGCCTAATAAATTACTGCAATCAAAAAAACTGTTAATAAGTTTGTTATGAAATAGCAGATAAGTATTTCTGCGTCGATGCTCCAGATTTTTAAAACCACAAAGCAAAAGCCTGGTATCATATGGTATATTATGATATGGAAATTGGTGTTTATACAGTAAGTATTTAACAAACTTACTTTGAATTTGTTCTAGTCTATTTACATGACAAGCATATAATGGTGACCATATTACTGAGCAATACTCTAAAATGCTGCAAACCAAACAACTGTATAAACAAATAAGTGCCTTCGTGTCATAAATATGTTTAGTGGTCCTTATAATAAAACCAAGCATTCTAAACCCCTTCAGAACAATGCTATCAATATGAATGTTAAATGGCAAGCCAGTGTCAAAAATTACTTCCAAATCATTAACGGATGATACATTTTCAATATTTATATTATTGATAGCATATAATACTGTATTAATTGTCAAGTAATTTGAATTACACCATTCGTTAAATCTATTAAGATCAGACTGCAAACATTCAGAATCAGGCTTTGCAGTAATAAAAAATTTTAGGTCATTGCATATAAAAGACAATAAGACGATTTGAAACATGAAATGACGCCATTCATGAATAATAAGAAAAGTACAAGCCCAAGATGAGAACCCTGTGGAACGCCTGATGTTACAAACACAAATATTGCTTTCAAAGCAAAAGACAATGTTAAAATAAAAAAAAAATGACTTTGACATTCCCATCCTAGGTTAACTTTGGCATTGTCATTCTAAGTTAACTTGGAATAATAGTTCAGGAGAGTAAAATGGGTAACTTTTGTCCCAGTGACTTGATGATGATGGTACCTGATGAATAAACAATTCGAATATGACCTCAATAACTTACTCTTTACAGGTATCCTCTTCAGTGTCACTTTTAATACCGATATCCTCAGGTTCTATAGAATATGATCCACTGTATCTTTCCCCTTTTGCATCAGTATCCAGTTCCCTACAATATAAAAAATGACTGATGGCTTGTATTTACAAATGAGATTAAAAGTAGAATTAATCAACAAAAACTCTTAGTAAGACATTATAAGAACAACATTAAAATTTGAGAAGTTTTCTTAGATTTCTTTTTGATGTTAAGAAAAGCTGGCTCTACCAAAACGAAATATAATTTGCAAAAACTATAATGGTGGGTCAATTTGGTAGGGCTCAGGGATATGAGAATCCTGTGTGCTATTGTAAATTTGTAACAATCTATGAAAAAATATGAATTTTGAAGAAAGGCCGAAGGGTAGAAATTGCGTATATATGAGCCCTGTTAGAAAATATTTTAAATAAAGCAGTAACTAAAAAATGTAAAACACACATCTATAATCCTGTCAACAGAAACCCTAAAATGAAACTCTGAGAGTTAGAATGTAACCTTACGAACTATGAATATAGCTAGACAAAAAGTTTTATGTGTTACAGAAAGCCGGCCATGTATGATTATAGTCCTGTTCTATGGAAACTATTAATGAAATGTTTTATTTCTTATTAATATTTAAAATAACACAATTATAATAAATTTTCCGAAACATATAGACTTAGTACTTACAAATCGCTGTCTTCTTCAGATTTTGTACAGCCATTTTCCATTTTTGACTGAATTTAAACCTTACAAAATTCAATTATTAGTTCTTAATGACTTTCTTGAAGCTACAAAATTATTTGAATTTGGTAATACTGAATTACTAAACAGAACAATCCAAGTATATCAATGTAAATAAACAAACCACAACTCGAAATCCTAACCCTTAAATGTCTGCTTCCATTATTTTTTAACAAGTGTTTGGCTCTAGTACTAGGCAATCTACCAGCTCAATATGTAGATTTATCCATAAAAACAGACAGCAGACTTTTGAATCAACAACAAATTTCTTGCAGAGCACAGGAAATATCTAAAGCGGAATTTAGGGTGAAAGGGTTAATGTAAACATATGAAGTTGAATATTTTGAGCAGTTTATTACATACATACTTTTTTGACACATTAATTATGAAAAACATGTTACAATATCATCCTATATTGTTCCATTTCAGAAAACGTTTCTATTTACTTCTTTCTATTGATAATGCATTACGTCGCTTAATAACTCTATTACGATTTTCTTTTAGGTGGAATTATGTACGTCTTATCAGCCTTCTACAGTGTTGTCAATATCGATATTGCAAGTTTACAGAATGTTATCAACCATTGATATATTAACAGATGGCTCTATAGAAATGACATTTGAAAGTGTTAACTGTCAGACAGTTTAACATGGAACACATTGAAAACTTTGCACTCGTTTGCGTTCATTTATGACAAACTTTATTTTTCTTTGGGTATTTTTCGATGTTTTATTAAATACTTTTTTGAAATATGAGTTATAAACGGTGATATTTAGTTCCAACGTCAAAATTATCACCCATCTTTATGCGACAAATGTGTAATTCCTGCTTAAGTTTCGTTTTTGTAGGTTAACTTTAAAAATAAACGGAAGTTCCATTGTGTTCTGAGCATTAGCAGGCCGCAAATTTTTTATACTTAAACATTCGCACGAGTCCCGCCGCTTGCCGAGTCTTGGTTGGTGTATTTATTATTTTATCACAAAAAAAAATGTTCTGAACAGCGGATTGCATTTAGGTTAGTTCTGGTTAGATTCTTTTTTTGGAATATATATATATAAAAAGGTGTTTCTATATTAAAACAAGAACTGTCAAACGAAAAACTCGGCAAGTGGCGTAGGGGGTGTAGAGATGGGTAGATTCCGGATTTCGAGGAAGTCGGGTTCGGAGGTACATCTAATCATCTAACATCATTGAAATTATCAATTTTCATCAAAATGGAAATTAGTATATCTTTCAATTTTAACGATTACATCTATCCTATAAGAAAATGGAGATTAGACACAGCCAATTGGCCATTATTTTCCGATACTCTAGAAACATGTTTTACTAATATTCCCGAATTAGGTAGTATTGATGAAAAGTTAAGTTATTTTTTTAAATTCTCTTAATAAAACGCTATGTATGTCTATGAAATAAAATAAACCATTTATGCCCAAGACCAAAAATAAACCCGTCTGGTGGGATAACGAGTGCCTAACACTGGTTAATAATAGAAAAAAAGCTCTTGAAAAGTATACAAATCCACCTACTCAGTCAAATTTCTTAGAATGTAACAGGTTAATGGCTCTAACAAAAAGAAATTTTAAAGAAAAAGCTAAATTACACTGTCAAAATTACTGCAGAACTTTAAATAAAGATACACCAATAAGTAATATCTGGAAAAAAATTAAAAAAATTAAGGGAAGTAGATCTAGTTTTTCTCAAATAAATGAATCTCTTGCAGAGAATATCCTTATTAATTTATCACCTCCCTGGGTAAACCATAATCCATTTTCACATTGTACTTTTGATTATGTAAACGATCATTTCCTACTAAACAAGTTTACAATTAGACAAGGCTATAAAAAAAAGAAAAAACACAGTTCCTGGTAAAGATGACATATGTTATCCAATCCTACAAAACCTAGGCTATTTAGCAAGGCTTTTTCTTTTAAAAATATTTAATATGTGGCTTCAGGCTTACGTCCCAAGTGATTTAGAAAACAGTGTTGTTATATTATTTCTTAAACCAAGTAAAGATCCTTCATGTGCAGAGTCTTATAGACCGATAAATCTAATGTCATGCATAACGGAAACCTATGAAAGGCTAATTAAATTTAGAGTGGAATACTGGTTGTTGTACTATAGGCACATGCCTCCAAATCAGTATGGGTTTAAACCTGGTTTCGGTACCACAGAAGCTATCTCACATCTTGTCCTTGATTTACGTGCTGGCCTGACAAATAACAAATGTGTAGGAGTTTTATTTGCAGATATAAAAATGCCTATGAAAGTGTTAATCTTAATATACTTTCAGAAAAAATGAGTCTTTTTTTCTCCAAGAAAAACTTCTCTGGGCATTCCACAGGGTTCCGTCCTATCCCCGCTTTTATTTAATTTATATACCCTAGACCTACATACCATATGGGATATGCATGTGACCTACATACAATATGCGGACGATTTTGCCATGTATACCACTGAGGAGAACCTTACACAATCTATTAGTAAACTTAACCATATTACATACTGTTTTAAAAATTGGACCCAAGAAAATGGATTTAACATATCTACAAATAAGACAACGGTTGTGTTTTTTACCCGACGCAGGATAGAAGCACAAAATCGAATAACTTTAAACGGTCTCTCCTTTCCTGTAACAAAATCTTTTAAATATCTCGGAATCATATTAGACACCAAATTACTATGGGCGGAACAAATTACAAATATAGTCAACAAGACGGAAAAAAGTATAAATCTCTTGAGAGAGGTGTGTTCCTTTAATTGGGGTGCTGGCCAACAAATCGCTTTGCTTTTTTATAGAACCTATATAAGATCTATTATAGATTATGGTTGCATATTTTATGGTTGTGCAAGTAATACACATTTAAAAAAAATAGACAGAGTTCAGTATAAAGCACTTCGTATATGTTTGGGTGTTATGAAATCATCACTTTCCTTCAATATGGCGGCGAATGATTTGTCGTGTGAAAAGTACGAGCGCAAGAAAAGTGAAAAAAGTAGCAAAGTAAATTGTTTACATTGTAAAAAACATGTGAGATGCCTACAAAGTGCATAAAGTGTGAAGAAAATTTTCATCCTTCGTGTTTGAAACAAGCTGCGGCCAAAAAATCGGCAATTTGTGTTCATCAAGTAGCAGCCATGACACCAACAGAGGTGGATGAAGAAACCCAAAAAGACTTGGAAATAGGCTATCTGAAACGTTTAAACCTAGTACTTGAGGAAAAAAACAAAATTCTTGAGGAAAATAACGAATTACTTAGAGAAAAGGTGGAAATCCTGACGACAAACGGAAATTTATCCAATATAAAAAAAGGTAAACAAATCCCCCTCTTACGCCCACCCCCTCAGGTCACGTCACCGAAATCGATTCCTTCTCCGAAATCGATCTCTTCTCCTAGAAAACAGAAACTAGTAGTTCCTAAAAAACCAACAGAGGGCAGCACAAAATCTCATGATCGCCAAAAATCTCAAAAGATTTTGGAGTCCGAAAGCACGGCCGCGGGACAAGAGACAGAACCAAAGTCAAATATGACAATTGATGATGACGTTTTTGAGGTTAAAACTAAAACTGATGGAAACAAATCAGAAAAACAGGAAAATAAAAATCTTCAAGATCCAATTTCCCAAAATGTGGGAGAAAGTGAATGGAAAATTGTCCAGGGCAGAAAAAAGAAGCAAAAAATTGATGTGAACTTAAGACCCGCCCCAGTTAAAGGGAAAAACGAAAATGCCATGGAACTACAAGCAGCAAATCAAAACTGTTTCTGGTTGTTTCTGACAGGGCTTGCCATCTCAACAACGCCTCTTCAGATAAAAACCTACCTAAAAAATAATGGTATTACAGACTCTACATGTGAAATTCTTAAAACCAAACAAGAAAAAAGGTACACCTCTTTTAAAGTTAGTGTACCCTTAGAAAATAAGGATATGGTTCTGGATGCAAATTTATGGCCCAAAGGTGTCTCTGTCAGTGAGTTTTTAAACTTGAAAACACTAATGTCTCAAAGGAGGCGAAATCAACAGTAAGGCCATTAAGAACTAAGGCAAAAGATGTAGCAAAAACTGTCACACTGTTACATTGTAATATATGTTCAGTAAGGAACAAAATTCATCAGCTTGAAGCGGCATTAGACGAAGATTCCTCCGATATTGTATGCCTAACGGAACATTGGTTGACCGCGGATGAGATAAATGCCTTTAGCCTTCAAAATTATAAAATTGCAGGATGCTCTGTGCGAACACAATCTCATGGTGGAGGGACTGTGATATTAGTTAGAAAAAACATTGATTTTTTATGTGTAGAAAATTTTAATATCTATAATGTTGAAAAATGTATTGAGTTTTGTGTATCTTTAATTAAGAATGTATATGTTGTTTGTATTTACAGGACACCTGGGGGTGACTTTGACACTTTCCTCTCTACACTGGAGGAAGTTATAAGTAGCATTGGCCCGGGAAAAGATACTGTACTGGCAGGCGATTTTAATGTGTTATTTGGCACCGGTCAGGGAAATTGTGTCACTCTTCTTGACCTGTTGGGGACCTACGGTTTCCAACAGACAATTTTTGAGCCAACACGTGGCGATTCCTGCCTAGACAATATATTTTTAAATTTTGCAATGGAACTATCTTCAGCAAAAACTGTAAATTATCATCTTTCTGACCATTTGAGTCAAATGCTATGCTTTACTAAAAGAAATAAAGAAGTTTCATCTGAAAAAAATATTTTCCGGCCAATAACCCAAAGAGGTTTATTTAATTTTTATAATATTGTAGAGGGTTCTTCCTGGGAGTTTGTGGATCGCACGGATATCAATACTGAGGGGAAGTTTTGGGTCCTGATGGATTTGCTGGAGGGTGCATATCTGCAGTGTTTTCCTGAGAAGAAGTATAATGTGCGTACAGATCAGGGTGGCAGGGTAAGTTGGTTTGACGATGTCCTTAAGGACATGAGAGAACATCTGAATCTGTTGTATGATGTATGCAAGCAGTACAATCGGGTGAATGATTGGGAAGAGTATAAAAGATATAAAAAATATTATCGGGCCGCCATTGTGGAAGCAAGGAGGTTTGCAAATGACAGAGCTATAAACTCTTCAAGTAACCCAGGGAAGTGCATGTGGCAAATTATAAATCAAAAAAGGGGTAATACAAAAAAGGGGACCAGCACATCAATTGTCATATTCCACCACAAGAATTTAACGACTTTTTTGTGGGAATTGCCCATAACTTAATTAAAGATATGCCACATGCTACTAAAGATCCCCTGCTATACCTAAATGATATTAGTACTTCTTATGATGAGTTTAATTATCAGGAGGTCACTTTTGTACAAATGAGGGACACTATCGCTAAATTAAAAAATAAAAAAAGTGCTGACATATTCGGGTTGACAGTTGAACTTTTAAAATCAATAAAAAATATAATCTATATTCCTCTCACTAAACTTTTCAACCATTGTGTCCGAGAGTGTAACTTTCCTTTAGTCTTGAAACGGGCCTTAATAACACCAGTATTTAAAAAAGGAGACAAAGTTCTTGTCACAAATTACCGACCTATATCCTTGCTTCCGATTGTATCAAAGGTATTTGAGAAAATCATGGCAGCACAAATTGTAGAACTATTTGAGACACGCGGACTGTTTAGCAATAGACAGTTTGGTTTCCGGAGAGGTAAGAGCACCATTCTGGGGGTTCTGGATCTTTTGGAGGGGATAATGGACTCTTTTGAGAGCCGAGAGTACTTTGATGCCCTATTTTGTGACCTGAGTAAAGCATTTGACTGTGTCACACACGATCTCTTGTTAAAGAAACTGAAACTTTACAAGTTCAGTGAAAACAGCATTAAATTGACACAGTCATATCTCGATGAACGTTACCAAACTGTTCGGGTAAATGGTAGGTTGTCCGAGGCATCGCTCTTGGACATAGGTGTTCCACAGGGATCGGTGCTCGGACCCATTCTATTTCTCATTTACATTAATGACTTGCCACATAGCTGTGCGGATGCTAAGTTTGTGCTGTTTGCGGATGATACAACGGTGTCTGTGGCTGGGAGGACTGAGCGGGAGGCTGCGGATAGGCTGGATCTGGGGCGTGTGGTTGTGGAGGACTGGTTTTTGTCGAACCGTCTGCTGCTGAACGCTGATAAAACGCAGAACATCATGTTTTCATTAAGAGATCTTGAGGATCACCATCCCAATTCTGTCAGATTTCTGGGGATTCATCTTGACTCCAGACTTACGTGGGAATCCCAGGTGGAGGTGGTGAGTAGCAAACTCCGAACAAGTGTTTTTGTGCTGAGAAATTTGGTAGGGTGTGTGTCACAAGAGTCGCTAAAAACTGCTTATTATGCAATATTTCATAGTGTAATGATCTACAGAATAATTGCTTGGGGAGGCTCGACACATTCTGCTAGAGTATTTGGGTTACAGAGGAGGGCGGTGAGACTTTTGACTGGGATTGGATACAGGGAGGACTGCAGGGCTGCTTTCTCGGAACTGGGCATACTGACTTTCCCCTCGGTATACATATTAGAACATTTACTTAATGTAAAACGCAGTGAAGAAGATTATAAGACTCATGAGGATGTACATAACTATGAAACCAGGAACAGACATCACCTGGTAACATCTTACTGTAGACTGGGAAAGTGTCAGAGTAGACCCGAATTCATAGGTGTAAAACTTTTTAACAAACTACCAACAGAAGTCAGGGTACTTCCTTTGGCACAATTTAAAAACAAAGTAAAAGGCTTCTTAATAAAGAAATCATTTTATAGTGCAGAGGAATATTTTGACTTGAATTTTAATTTTTTACAGTTTTAAGTGTGTATGTTCTTCATTGTACATTGTGTAGTTTGCTTTTACCTGTAGTATATAACTAATTATTATTAGAGCAACAAAAATTATATGCTGCCATTTATTTTATTTATGACTTGTGTAAGTGCTATTGTACGTTAACATTAATAAAATTTTGATTTGATTTGATTTGATTTGATTTGATCACCAAATGCTGCAATTTTGGTAGAATCACTGGAAGCCCCTCTTTGGTGTAGAAGGGAGTACCTCGCTTCCAAATTTATACTTAAATTATGTATAAAACAGAGAAGCATGCTGGACAAGATTTATTCTTTGTTTATTTCAAATCTTACTGAACGATATTGGGCCAAAAAAAAAACGCACCCCCGATAGTAAAGGGCTACGAAGAATTGCGAATGTTTAATTTTATTGAAAGTGGTGAACACAATACTAAGAGCATATTTGAAATAAACTACCATACCATTTTTGTTACTCCTGAAGTTACCTTTCCGTCATATCCAGAAAATCGAACTTCAACTCAAATACTTTTTAAAGAAATCATATCCAGATACCCCTTAAATTACCTTATTATTTATACTGATGGTTCAAAAACTGAGAACACTTAGGTGGAGCTTTCTATTGCCCCTCACCAAATTATCAGTGGTCTTTTACACTTGATCCAAATTTAAGCATTTTTTCTGCAGAAGCCGCAGCAATCTATTTTGCAATCGAATGGGCTTTAACTCAAAATTATAATTATATAATTATATGCTCTGATTCACAACCAGTTCTTAAAAAGTTATCAAATTTTATTGAGAATACAAATATTTACCCTCACATATTTGTAGTACGAACATTTAGACTTAATACGTCAAGCAAAAGCCAAAAACATTGAAATATGGACTAAAGCTCACTCTGGAATAACTGGAAAAGAAAAAGTCGATTTCATAGCCAAGAATGCCCAATTAAATAATAACCAAGATCCTACTATAATTATCCCTTCTAAAAAAAAAACATTAAAAAAAAAGTGGAATAGTGAGTGGCAAACTTATGGAAGTAACAGTAATACCTTCTAATTTTAAGATACATAGAATTATACCTAATAAACATTGGTATTATAACAAATCGATGCCCCGAAGACTGGTATCCACAGTAAGTCGTATAAAACTGAATCATGGCCGTTTTCCCAGTCACATAAGATTGGAATAGAGGACGACCTACTTTGTTTATGTGGAGAGTTTGGCGATTTAAACCATATTTTTTTCAACTGCCAATTACACCAACAACATTCAAATGAACTGTTAAAATATTTAATTGAAAACAATTTTATTTTACCTATATGGCTACCTGATATTTTAATAACAAATAATATTGGCTTTTTTGCCTGCTTGTACAACTTCCTTAAAAAAATTGGCTTTGAAATTTAGCATACCTTCAGAGAATTTTTTTCCCACATTTATAACTGTATGCTACTAAAATAGATATTATATTCTAAACCTTTCCTAATGTATATTTCCTTTTTTAGAGGTCTTCCATTGTTTGTCTTGTTTAAAGTCGTCCTGACAGACCCCTGGACGTGAAATGAGTGTCCGCGTTTATATGTGGCTAGGTTTAAATTAAAACGTGCAATTTAATTTTACCTTCTTTTCAAATTATTGAAAGCTACATGCTTTTACTAAATATTTACTTATTTCGTGGCTAAAACACATAGTTTGTAAGGCCAAAAACCAGAAACAAAAAAAAAATTTCTGTCAAATTGTGTTACTTATACTGAGTGTAAATGAAAGAACTGGACTAATAATCATATTATTTAATATATACATTTAAATACCTTTTTCATACATTTTAAAATTTTAAGATACATAGATAATTTTTTTTTAATATTTTAATTTTTTATTATAATCGTGGTGTAGAACCCAACAAATAATTTTCTTCTCAAGTAAGAATTATATTTGGAGCTGGGTGATGAATATCAATTTTGGTTAGTGGAAATTGATAATTGGATACAGAAATATTTCACTAGTATAATAAATAAACAAACAATACTTAGTAATGTCCACTAATTTATTTCTGTTTGACAGCTGTTTCGACACAATGTCTTTTTCAAAAACCACCTTAAATTGGTTTTTTATAATTATGTACTTACATTTACGATCGCTGATTTTATTTCGGAGACGTTCCGTTTTCGAGATATACGCTGTCAAAATTTACAATTCAATACACATAGTTTTTCACTTTCTTTTCTGTTTAATTAGTAATTTTTATAAGAAAACCATCGAATAACCAATTAAAATATCAAAATTTCACATATTTTCCAATAAAAACATTCCATCGGTAACAATTTTATCGATATGTTTTTTGAGTAATATAAAGTCATAAGTTAAAAAATAGGTGTAATTTTGATATTTTAATTGGGTATTTTAACCTGTATGTATAAGAATTTTGATAGCGTATATCTCGGAAATGAAACGTTGCTGAAAAAATGTGACTTGATTCATTATCAGTAACTAAAAATTTACCGATGTACCGAATATTATACCGGTTTCATAAAAAAAACCTTAAAACAATATGTTATTTGTGCTTCTTTTAAACCTTTTTTTTTTGTAAAGGGTTTCCCAATAAGAACGCTCGATCTTTGAAGTTTAATAAAAAAAAACATGTATAAATAAAACTGGCATAATTTTATATTTATTGTACAGCGTATGTGGTTACATTATGTTTTAAAAATTATGTCACTTAAATGTCCGCCGCGGCTTTGCCTGATGAGACGAATTCTGTGAGTCCAATTTTCGATGACATGATTATACAAATGTGGTTCAATCGTAGCAATTTCGCGCCTGATGTTGGCTTTTAGGGCGTGAACCGTTCGTGGCTTATCGGCATAGACACGAGATTTAAGAAAACCCCAGAGAAAAAAATCCAGGAGAGTCAAATCGCGCGATCTGGTCGGCCAGTTGACGTCGCCATTTCGCGATATAACAGAACCCTGGAACTGCTCATGTAATTGTATCATTTGCAGTATGGCAGGTTACGCCGTCTTGTTGAAACCACGTGTTTCTCAGAGCTATACGACCCACTATAGGCCAAAAAAATGTTCTTATCATAGCCCTGGACCGCTCATAGTTGACAGTAAGTGCAACTCCTTCATTTTCGAAAAAATAAGGACCGATGACTCCGCCGGACCACAGTGCACACTATACGGTTACTTCCTCGGAGTGGAGGGGAACTTGATGAATCTCCCGTGGGTTAGCGGATTCACGCCGCTGTCTATGGTCATTGGGCTTTAATTCCTGAGTTAACTGCACTTTATATGGGTGAAGCGATAAGTCATGATGCAGGATTCGCCAGGTTGGCATCCGCGAAGGTCCAAGTTCTTGAGCACGACGAGGAATAGACTGTCGTGGATTCTCATGCACTTTTTCCCGGACGGCAGTAATATTTTTAGCGGATCTTACTCTTCGCTGATGTAAAGGTATTGTCCGATCTTCCACCGAACCACTTTGTTCAAATGTTTCCATTAGACAGCGAATTGTGGACTCTGCAGGACGACCATTCGCACCATAAATTGGACGAAGTGCACGGAACGTTTGCCGAATGGAACATGGGTTTTGATGATACATTTTGACGATTTCGACACGTTGTTGAATTGTGTACCGCTCCATAATAAATGTCAAGGCCAACTGAATACTTCTGCCAAAGATAACGTTTGTGTGACTTTGGAACTTGTAATGTGCCAAAGATCGAGCGTTCTTATTGCGAAACAGTTTTTAGGAAGTGTTTTGATAGGCTAGTCTAAGAAATAGAAAATAATCCATTTTAATTTGTTAGAAAAGGGTATGCGGTGACACACACGGTAATGAACAAACATTTTACCCAATATGTGATTTCGGGATTGTTTTATAGGAGATAATATAAGAAAGAGTATCAAAAGCTCATTATGCATACTACACAAATTGAGCTGGCAGATTTCGTACAAGTACTTGATAGGAAACAGCTTATACACGATAGTCAAAGGCATCATTAGTCTTTTAAATCGCCTCATTGGAGGCAGACCTCTGTTTTTTTAACATGAGTGGCTCCACGTGTTCGGTTTTGCTGCTTTGTTTCGGGGGGTAGCGGAAAACTCAACGGCTCAGTGCGGAAACTAACGACTTCGCTATAAAAGGAGCAGACGCTCTGAACGTCTGAGACTAGTTGTTCATGCTTTCTATCCTGTTCGTCTCCCCAGTTCTACATAGAATAGAATATTATAGGAACGCTTGAAAGAATAGGTCATCATGTGATACCAGTAGTACTCTCAAGAGGCATCTAAGATTCATTTCAGAGATTAAGAAAGGAGTGTTTAAAAGAAACGAGTAAGAATCGGGGTGGTCCGGGAGTAAATCATCTGGGAGAGCCGACCAAGCCCTCACTAAACCTCGGACGTAGAGCAATCTGGCGAATGGACTAATATCCGAGCCAAAAACATAGCAAGTGCCAGTGCAACGGCATCTCACGGAGGAGGTAACGGAGAAAATGCCTGCCATTTTTTAAGCAGTTTGGTATCGGTGGCAATGCCCTCTCCCAATTATTCTTTTTATGGTTGAATTGGCTACTATCTGATAAATAACGAGTACTAGGCACATTTACAAACAAGCAGAACTTGCATTTGGAGATTACTGAGAAGGATTTCCCCAATCGTTTTTGATAAGAATAAAATGTTTATTTTTGATACTTATTTTCACTAATAATTTTCCAACTTTCCCTGCTATTCATTTAGGAATTTGCCATACAATTATTGAAATTTGAAATATTAATGTACAAAATAATTCTGGTAGGTTCCAATTTTCTGAGTTTATAATAATAAGTTTTAACAAACTTTTTCAGTACCCCTAAAAAAAATTGAAGTCAATCAGAAGCTAATTAGAACGGAATAGACCACAACTAGTTTTGTGGCTCTTTATTTAGAAGAGAATTAAATTACATTTAATGCAATGAACTACAAATTATTTAAAAATTAATACATGTTAAAATATATGTTTCAAATAAATATAAGTTATTGGCAAATATTACATGTAATTTTAATATCAGAAAACTTATTCATACATAAAAGTGTTTGGAAGCTCTCATGGCTTTGGTCAATTAAGAAATCATGATTTCTGGGATTAGATCGTTGAAACTACTATCCGACGTTTCGTCTTTAATTGCACGAGGCATCTTCAGGGATCTTTCTACTCCACGAGATTTAAACACAGAATCAGCTCAGAGAGAATCAGGCGGGCTTTTATATTATATTATATATTAACATCGGTTTCTACATTTAATATAGACCGTAACCCATATCTCTGTTGTAGTTTTTTGTATGTATAAATATTTTAATAGATTCTCTAATTTTTCGTTTATAAAATCCTAGGACCGACGCCAAAATCATGGTTTATTTTACTTTTAATATGGCCAATGCTATGTTGGTATTCAGCTACAGCAGACTGAACAAATTGTTTCTTTTTAATACATTGTTCTGTTCCTTAAGTGGATATTGAGAGTTTCTCCCACACACACTTCTCGACAGGCGCAAGGATTTTCAACCTGATCATTCTTTAGATCTCGTAGAATAATGATCCCTGAAGATGCCTTGTGCAATGGAAGGCGAAACGTCAGATATTAATTCAAATTTGACACAATTTGATCCCAAAAACCTTGATTTCCTAATTTTTGATATACAGTGTGGGCCATTTTGGTGATACATGTATTGGGTTCAATCAAAATATGCAAAAATCGATTTTATTCTAGTAGGCTTTGGATCGCCAAGGTACCAGTATTTTTCTGTAATGTTTAATAAATATTTAATGTAGAAATCACAAGAAATAGGAAAAAATCATAATACGCTTTAACTAGAAACATACGCATGTACACAAAAGAATACATGGTATATTAAACAAAATGCTGCACATTTTCTACGTGTATTTCTGTTAATATTAGCAAACTCTTCCTGAGCTTCCTCTTCTAGTACGGCCAATGTCTCGTGAAGTTCAAATTCGAAAACTTCATTATTAACGTGCCCCCACAAAATGAAATCCAAGGGTGTAACATCTGGCGACCTAACAGGCCATGATGTAAAACCACCATTGGAAATTAATTTGTCTCCAAAAGTTCTTCTTAATAAATCTCTGACAGCCCTGGAATTGTGGGCTGGGCAGCCATCCTGCTGAAACCAAACATTATAAAATTCATATTATGTTGCATTTCTAATTGCTGGTAGAATTTGGTTTTCTAGCATATCTAAATATGTTTCACCAGTTAAAGTATGCTGGTAAAAAAATGAACCTATAAGTCGATTACCTGAAAATACAAGATTATTTATAAAGCAGTTAAACCAGCTAACATGAAAAACTATTTTACCCTAAATGCCACACCAAACGTTCATGCCAAATCGAGTTTGCAACCTACATTGTGCCAACAATCAAGTTTTTTCAAAATATCTGGAAAATCAAACTTTGCCCTTTTAATCATTTTTGTATCTCTTATAGTTTCCGAGATCCCAATACATCCATCATCAAAATGGCCCCCACTGTATATTGTGAAAACTTCCTTAACAGTCTGTAATATAGGACATTTACCTTTACTTTACTAACTTTAACTATCTGCATGCTTTCGAATGTCCTTTCATATGTGTTAAGTAAACTGTTTGAAAACTGCATTTGTAACAGGAGTGTACCTTGCTGGTTATAGTTTTCAGCAGGTGTTCATTATCAGAATGTCCGGTCACTATGTGATTGTCTAACTGTAATTTTCGATTAAACCTCTTATTGCACGGAAGGCACAAGAAAGGCATTTGATCAGAGTGAATACGCAAATGTGTTGTTAAATCGCCTTTTTTAATGCACCGGTAGCTACAGACGTTACACTTAAATTTGTACTTGTCCGGACCGGTTTTGTGTGTCAGTAGATGATCTTTAAAGTGATTGAGCTGTACAGTCTTATAGTGGCACCTGGGACAGTCGTGCACTTTGCTGGTAATAAGATCTTTCCACACTTCAAATTTATCTGGATGTTGAGCCAGGTAATGAGAGTCCAGAGGGCGCTTTTCACTGAAAGATTTCTGACACAAAACACAGATTTTACTCATTTTATTTGTGTTATTTTTATGAATAGTCTGGTAAAAAACACACGAATATTCCAGTGAATTTTCTGTGTCAGGCGTATAGAGCCGACTCCCTAATTCTGAATTATGATTAGTTTTATAGTAGCTTTGCCCCCATGCGTACTGTGTTCTTGTTGCCTCAGAGCTAATATCGACCGTAGACCTAAAAAATGTATGTTTATTATTATACAGGGTGATTCACGTTGAGTGTCCTATTAAAAGTTCTGAAGAACTATAAAAGGGATTTTTTTCAAATTCGGCATACGGACATAATAGGTAATAATCTATATTTTAAAAATATTTTCGCAAGTGCAGCGTTGCCACATCTCTCCGAAACCAATAGCAACATTGAAATTTCAAATAGAACACCCTATATTTTATTGCAGTTTCTGATTCTACGCACGATTTTAAGTAACTTTTGTTAACATCTTCCTATACTTATCTCCTACCATTTTCTCTAAAAAAATTAATTTATGATTTTTTTTTAGAAAATCACCACATTAATAAAATTCCATATTTACCTGTGTAAGGGAGATAATTACATTTTTTTTTCTGGGTTAGAGAATGCATATATTTAAAATAACTATATGTTAGAATAGCGATATATCATACAGGGTGTCGTATAAAAAGGGCATTTTTATCGAAATTTAGTAATGGTGAAAACTCATTTATTTTAAATACAACACCCTGTATTTTATGGTATCTTCGAATAAACCAATACCTTACCTACAATATTTCCATATATGTTCCTATACCCATCTCCCACCATTTTTTAGATATGAGCCAACTTTGAATATTTTCCTGTTTTCAAAGACTACCATAACAAAACCACCCGCTTAACGAATAACTTAGCTTGGTAGGCCATGGAAAGTTTTGTTTACTTCTTCCTGACATCTTTTTGACATTAACAGATAGTTTTCAATTGATGCTCCGTAAAAATGGAAAACGCAATTGAATATTCCAATATTGATATTTTAAATTTATTTTACATTCATGGAGAGTGTAACAAAGTTATTTCAAGAACCTGCAGAAAATTTAACGAGATGTATCCTCATTTACCTCCTATGCACAGGAAAAAATTTAGAAGGTACTAAATGCAATAATAGTTTTTATTTCCTTAAAAATCAATTTATGTTGCTGAAACAACAGGAGGTTGTCAGTATTAACGTGCATAACATAATATTTTGATGATGGTCCTTGGACTCTGATTATACACATTAATACTGACATCCTCTCTTTTGGTACAATTCTTTCGTACGTGTACACAGCTTTTAGGCTTTCTATTTATTTTGCCTTCATATTTCAGATATGAAGCAAATTTTAAAAATCACGGCAAAATTATAAAACATAGATCATGCACAAAACTACAATTTGATAATGAAGGCAATGAAATAAATGTACTTGGATATTTTAACGTTTACCCTCAAGCATCAATTAGAAGTGCTGAAATAGATCTAGGACTTTCATATTCAACAATTCAACGTATTCTAAGCAAACATAACATTCAACCATTTAAATTTATCACCCAGCAAGGCCTTTTACCAGAAGATTTTCAGAGACGTACTGAATTTTGCGAAATAGTTCTAACTAAAATTGAGGAAGACCCACTATTTTTGAAAAAAATTATCTGGACTGACGGGTCGAAATTTACGAGGGAAGGAATATTTAATAGACGAAATAGTCATTTTTGGGCGGCTGAAAACCCAAAATTGGTAATAGAACGAAGTTTTCAGTTTCAATTCGGGTTTAATGTTTTTTGCTTACTGATCTGATATCTGATATCTACGATGAAAATTTAACTTCGAATAAATATCTGGATATTTTAAGAACTACAGTTAATGAGTTTTGGGATGAGTTACCACTACAATTATTGATTTCTTGCTGGTACCAATTGGATGGGGCTCCTGCACATTGCAGCAATGAAGTGAGTCAAGAATTGTATGGAATGTTCGAAGATAGGTGGTTCAGACGTTTGGGACCATGGGATTGGCCACCTCGGTCTCCGGACCTAACTCCCCTAGATTCTTACCTTTGGGGAACCATAAAAGAGCGAGTGTATGTAGGAAATCCAATACAAAATCCCAAATCGAGTACGTCGAGCTTTTGACGAATTAAATCCTGAGGAAATACGAAGAGCAACAACAAGAAACCTATTAACATGCTTGCACGAATGCCTTAATGCGAATGGTGGCCATTTTAAGCAATTTAACAATTAGTTATCTTTCTTTTGCTAAAAATTAACGATTATGTATTATTTGTTTGTTTAATTATCACATATAATATCTAATACCTTTAGGTTACAAATTGTATTTAAAAAAATACATTTTGGATTATTCACCGTATTTAAAACTGTCTGTTTATTTCAAATATTTGTCAGTACGAGGTAAATAAAACCTTACATGGCCTAACTAGTTAAGTGATTCGCTAAGCAGGTGCCGAGGCGGGTGCTTTTGTTGTGGATGGTCTTTGAAAACAGGAAAATATTCAAAATTGGCTCGTATCTAAAAAATGGTGGGAGATGGGTATAGGAACATATATGAAAATATTGTAGGTAAGGTATTGGTTTATTCGAAGATAGCATAAAATACAGGGTGTTGTATTTAAAATAAATGAGTTTTCACCATTACTAAATTTCGATAAAAATGCCCTTTTTATACGACACCCTGTATGATATATCGCTATTCTAACATATAGTTATTTTAAATATATGCACTCTCTAACCCAAAAAAAAAATCTAGTAATTATCTCGCTTACACAGGTAAATATGGAATTTTATTAACGTGGTAATTTTCTAAAAAAAAATCAAATTAATTTTTTTAGAGAAAATGGTAGGAGATAAGTATAGGAAGATGTTAACAAAAGTTACTTAAAATCGTGCGTAGAATCAGAAACTGCAATAAAATATAGGGTGTTCTATTTGAAATTTCAATGTTGCTATTGCTTTCGGAGAGATGTGGCAACGCTGCACTTGCGAAAATATTTTTAAAATATAGATTATTACCTATTATGCCCGTATGCCGAATTTGAAAAAAATCACTTTTATAGTTCTTCAGAACTTTTAATAGGACACTCAACGTGAATCACCCTGTATATTATATAGCCCAAGCGACACGGTTAGAGTCATACAAAGATATCGTTGGTACTGCAATCTTTCAATCGGTCTATTTAGGTGCGCTGATTGGCTTCGAATTCAAGCCAGCGGGCAGAGCTGCAAAAGATATTTGGGATAAAGTATCTAGTTACTAAATAAGTTACAAATGCGCTAAGCCCATAATTTGTACGGTAGTATCTCTCTAAAAATAGTTGAGATTGTCTCGTTCTCCTAATAGGAACCAAAAATGAGACCAACTCAGCAATATTTCACACACAAATCCCTCCATTGACCAATTTGTGTAGAAAAATAAGAATTGCCTTCTTTCTTCGACACTCCAGGGTTTGCAGGCAACAAAGTATTATATGTCAGACCTTGATATGGAAAATTAAATTTATATAAGAGGTACTTTGCAAATCTATTTTGTATTTTTCAGAACAGTATTCCAAAACGCTCCTAACCAATGAGTTATAAAGACACCCAATTGCTTTGGTATCAGTCTCATACAAAGTTATATTACATTTTGTACCGTTACATATTTTATTGCTGTATTATTTTTTAATGTTTTAGTCTCATACAAAGTTATATTACATTTTGTACCGTTACATTGTACCGTTACATATTTTAATGCTGTATTATTTTTTAATGTTTTAGGGGTCTTAAATAATTATCACTATTTGTATGTACCATTTTGAAAGAGATTTTTTTAAATAATTTTAACCTTTATGTAAATATTCTTTTAACAGCACTGGCTTAAAGAAAGTGAACCATGTTTCTTAGCCGATTATGTAACTTTATCCAGTTTTTGCCGAAAGAAATCAATTCATGGTGGTACTATGATTTTTATAAAGAAATAGGTTTTTGAAGTATAATAATATGCTGGTTGAAAAAGAGTTTGAGTTTTCAATTATTTTTGACAAGAAGTATAATTTGTATCTATTTTGTGTATATAGACCTCCAAGCTGTGATGTGACTGTTTTTCTGAAAAGGTTGGAAAACTCAGCTTTCGCTGAACTCTAAAATATTATTGGCGGGAGATTTAAATATCAGTTTTAACGATAAAGAATCATCGCCTACCCAATCACTCTGTAATTTGTTTAACTCATTTAACCTGAAAATGCATGTGTCTCAACCAACACGTATTACCCAACACTCGTCTACATTACTGGACTATATCTGTACAAATTTTTACCAAGATCTAAAATGTCAAACACTCTCTTCTGGCCTTTCAGATCATGAAGCTGTTTTAGTTCATATCCCTTTTTAAAATTATAAGGTTGGACAAAGATCTAGGATGGGGAGAATTTTTAGTAGAGCTAATTTTACACGCTTTCAAGAACAGTGCGGTTTGATGTCATGGGAAAATGCCATCCATTCTTCGGATCCTTTGACTACATTTCATATTAAATTATGTAATATATTTAATAAATGTTTTCCTCTGAAAATAATTAAAAAGAAAAATAAAAAGCCTTGGATAACTCAAGGTAAAATTTCAGCTAATAATGTAAGATGTCTATATATATATATATATATATATATATATATATATATATATATATATATATATATATATATATATATATATATATATATATATATATATATATATATATATATATATGTTTTCAATTCCGCGTATACATCCGTTCACTACTGTCGTTCTGAAAATAACAGTTTTGCTGACGTTTCGCCAAAATCACATTTGACATTTTGAACCTTTCTTTCTCGCGTCCGAATAGAGACTGAAGAGTCTCTCTTCTTTAACCTTCGATTAACCCTTTTCTCTCTACTCCCACCATACTGGAAAGGTGCGGAATAGGTACAAATTTTCATATAAACAAAATTTTATAAATTTAACAATTTAAATTAGTAATAATATTTTTTCAAAATTTATTATGCAATTGATGAAGTAGAGTGGTCACTAGAGTAACTTATAAATCTAACCATATTAAAAAGAATTTTCTTCAAATGTGATTCTAAGATCTTTAACTACGTTCTTAATAATAACTAATATTGACACTGCCATCTGTCTTCATACTGGAGAGTTTGCTTCACCTCAGACAGAACACGGAGAGGTTCAGGACAAATGCAGATGTTCCTGATTATGAGACAGGGGTTATGACTTGGTTGCTGGATATAGTAGGCTGAAAAGCTAGATCGCCCTAGATATTGGGCAGCAATAAGATATAAGATAAGTAATTTAAAAGTGTTATTACTTAGTAATTATTTTTATTCCTTCTCTGAATATTTTAGCTAAGAAGACTTTTTCTAGATATAAACGTTTTTAGCTATGGGAGGAATTTTTTCATAATTAATTGTGGGTATTTAACAGTTGTTTTTTAACAAACAAAAAAAATTTTTTTGGCTTTTTCGCAACTGAATAAAAATATTTAACTTTAAATTAATTGAAGCAAATATTTAATAGTTAGTAGTTGTACAACTACTATGTGTCTATAAAAACTTAAGGTAAATGATATAATTTCTTACGCTTGCTTAAATAATATTGTTTATATTATGTATCGAAACATTCCGTAGACAGACTAGTCTATATGTTGAGGTATGTAATTATATTAAATATTTGCTTCAATTAATTTAAAGTTAAATATTTTTATTCAGTTGCGAAAAAGCCAAAAAAATTTTTGTTTGTCATTCTAAACGCAACAAATAATCTGAACTCATTTAAAAAGTTGTTTTTTAGTTTTTAATTTTGACTGTATATTAATGTTGTATACCAGTGTCCGATATTTAAGATTTTACATTTCTGAGCTGTTTTTTTATTAATGGCTAAGTACTTTAATTAGAAATTTTCTGTTTTAATCAATTAAGTTTACTGTTTTACTAAAATATTGACGTATGTAAATACTATACAGAAAGCATGAATAAAGCTATTGTCTACTAGATTTTGGAAAAGTTCTCTTGGATCAAAATTAATTTTTCCAAACTTATCGGAACTTAAAAAGATAGATGTTTTAGAAGTATATTGACCTTTGTTCATAGCTATAATACTTTTTACTTTATCTGCTTTTCTAAAAATTAAATTATGTATGTTGCTTTTAATAACTATAGATTTTGTTCATAGGTTCAGGTATTTAATATTATAATACTTCAAATTCATATTTTACAAAGCAAAAAAAATATATATGTATATCTGTTCAATAACAAACTTACTGTCTACAGGTGTCCTCTTCATTTTCAGTTTTAATATTGATTTCATCATGTTCTATAGAATATGATCCACTGAAAAAACATTTTTCCTCCTTTATATCAATATCCAATTCTCTACAATATAAAAAAGCAGTCTGGTAATTTGTGATTATAAATGAGGATACAGGAGTTATAAGCATTTTTTATTTACAATTTTGGACAAAGATAGAGATGGACTCTGATATCTATAGTGCATTGAAGTGAATAAAACATCAGTTCAGAGGAAGTTTGCTAAAGCATTATAGTTTAGAGCTGATGAAGCTTATCCCTTTAGAGGTTTTCCTTATGATTACTTGCTGCAAAGATGTTCGCTTATTATATTAGATGAGAAACACTTGTATTTTTCTCGGCTAGTTCTACATAAACATAACTGTTAAACAGTTAACTATCATAATAGGAAAAATTCTGGCGATAATTTTAATTAAAACTAGCAGAAACTTTTGCTAACTCTTTTTCGAACATTGCAAAAGAAACAATAAAGAATCATTTCGGAAACTCCAAGTCGCTTACACCAACACTTGGTCTACCAGCAAACAACTCCATATACCTAACCCCAGTAGCCAACAGAGAAATCGAAAATGCTAATGGCTCCCTTAGAAACAAAAAATCTGCTGGCCTCGACAAGATATTAACATCTGTCATAAAAACAATAAGTAATGAGATCAAAGAACCATTACAGATAATTTTTAATGCAGCCATAAGCGAAGGAAAATACCCAAATATTTTAAAACTTTCCATAGCGGTACCCATTTTTAAGAGTGGAGACTACCAAAATATTGAGAACTACTGACCAATATCCCAGCAAAGTAGCAGCAAAGGTATTTGAGAAGACACTGAACAACAGACTCCAAATATTTCTTAATAAAAATAAAATAATAAAATCAAACCATCACGGTTTTTTAGCTGGTAGCTCTACAGAAACAGCATCATTCGACCTCATTTTATATATGGAGAACTGGAAAGAGATTGCTATGTGGTTGGATTGTTTTTCGGTTTGTCTCGTGCCTTTGATACCCTGAATTTAGATTTTGTAGCTCAGAAGCTGGACAATGCTGACATCAGGGGAAAAGCAAGTGACCTAATAATGTCCTTCCTGAAAAATCAAAAATGCTAGTCAAAATTGAGGACCCAACATTGAGTGAATATAGCATTGATATTGGAACAACACAGGGGTCAGTGCCTGCCTGATATAACCATAAAATTCGCGACACCACTGCGGCCATCTCTGTGACAAATGAGAGAGAACTTCAGTCTTAGATCGACTCAGTGATGAAGAATATAAATCAACGGTGCTTTTGAATTCAGCTTGTACTAAACAGAAACAAGACCATCACTATACCATTCCATAAGTCAGCACCAAAAACACCAACCATAGATGAGGGAGAACAAGTAGTTAAGTTTTTGGGATCATATGTTGACTCGGGACTCTCATGAGAGAAACAACTTGATTATGTTTCCGGCAAACTAAACAAGGCATACTTTGTTCTCCTTAGGCTAAAGCAAAGTGTTCCTATTGAAACTCTAATGACGACTTACTATGCACTTGCACACTCCCATCTGAGCTACAATACAACGCTTTGGGGACAATCTGTTAATATAAACCTCATCTTTGTCGCACAGAAAAGGATTGTACGATTAATCTTTATCCTAAAACCCATGGAGTCTTGCAGAGAAATATTCAAAACCGAAAAGATCCTGACTCTCTACTCAATATATATACTAAAGTGTGCAATGTATGTACAGAATTCCCAAGAAACTCTCTATATCACCAGTATCCAACCAGAAGTAGAAATGAACTCACAGTACCAATAAATAGATCAAGATTTTATGAAAAATCCTCCTATTATGCTTGTATTCAAATCTACAACAAACTCCCAAATGATATTAAGGTAGCAAATACCACAATCCAATTTAGGAAGAGACTATAGACCTAGTAGAAAAAGCATACTACACACTCAAAAGAGTTTCTGGACCAATAAAATAGGGTCAAGTGGGGTAAATGTAAACGAATTTGACAAGTTAAAAAAAAAATAGATTTTACCTGTGTGTCAAAATTTTTCTATAATGAAAATCTTTGGAACAATTGATCTACTATATTGTATAGGTCTTCTATTTTATAAAAATAACCAAAAAATAATTTAAAACATGAGATTTTTGTTTTTTTTTTGTCATTAGAAAAAAACTGTCACTGTTTACTTTTACCCCTGGGGTATTGGGGTAATTGTAAACAGCTAGTATAAAAACCAGCTGAACAAATGAGAAAATTTAAGGGGCAAAAGTGAACATTTGAATTATTGAGTTGTAAAAAGTGTAGCCATTCGTTTTAAAATAGATGTTTACATTTACCCCTAAAAAATAAGAGGCAATATTATATTTAGATTTTAGTATTGCTTTTTATTTAGCCACTTAAAAAACATTGCATACAAAAAAAACTTATACTTAACATTAATTTGAATTAAATCAGTAGTAAAAAAAAAAGAATAATAATGTTAGAATAAAATGATAGTAAATTCTTTCACCTTTCATTTTTATGATGGGGAAAGGAAACACACCTATAATTTGGTCATGCCTAACAAAGCTAATGTCACTTGAATTAACAGCAAAATTTTGTTTGGTATCATCTATAGCTCTTAAACCCACCACTTCAATGTCACTATCTATTACATTTTCAACAGAACAAACAAATTTATAAATCATCGTGTTTCTTTTTCCACCTTTAAATTGCACAAGAATGAAACTTCCGGTTTTTAGATCTTTAAGGGAGGTCTCGTCTAAATCAATTGGGTTCTCATCAAGTTTTTCGGCCTCCACATCCCAAGAGCTGGAGGTGTCACTTAAAAAGTCTCTGTTATTATTTTCTTCCTCGTTTGAACTATATTGTGGTACTTTTTTTGTTTTTGTCATCTTTGGTTTTTTTATTTTATTTGTTGGCAATTCTTTGGTATTGGCTTGTCTTTTTTGTTTCTCTGGTTTGGGTTTCTTTATTTTCTTCTCCTGTGTTTGTTTGAGTCTATCAAGAACTTCTTTGCTTGTCAATATTTCGCCATATGTCTGTTGTCTCAATCTGGGTATCACTTGCTTTACTATGGTTGTCACATTTTCCTTTTACTCTGGGGACTTAAAAAACAATTTGTTAAGTGATGTATCAGGTATGTTACTACTTGTCGCTTGTATATTACTTGACATGCAAGCAGATGTACAAGTTTCAGTACTGACGTGTTTGCATGATTGGTCATTTTTTTTTAGGGTTGGAGGAGTTAATACCCTAACCTCTTGCCTAATTGGCTCCTCCTGGTGATCATCAAGAGCTTGTATATTACTTGACATGTAAATAGACGTACAAGTTTCAGTACTGACGTGTTTGCATGGTTGGTTATTTTGTTTGGGGGTTGGAGGAGTAAATACCCTAACTTTTTGCCTACTTGGCTCCTCCTGGTGATCATCAAGAGAAATGCTTTCAGGGATATCTATAAGATTTTCTGTTTTGTGTGTTGTTTCTCCTTCTTCTATAAAAGTGTTTGGCTTCGGCACAGCTTCTAATTGAGGAATATCTTCGGAAGCATCTATAGAGCTTTCTGTTGTTTGCATAGTGACAATGCGTTCTTTGGATGGAGTGTTCTGATTTTGCAGATATTCCTCCAGTTCGCGTTGTTTAAAGGAACTTGTTGGAAATTTCGTTTCGTCGACTGGAAAAATCCCACAGCTTCTAAAGCCAGATATGATATTGGTCGGTTTTATAGCACTAGTCCATACTTCAGCCAGTAGTTCAACAAAGTCCACTTTAGACAATCTTCCAGTTCCCTTGCCCATTTGTCTCTTTCCGAACGCTACGAGTTTTTTCTCCCAAAAAGTCTTGACAGGACCAAACACGCATTTATCAAGAGGCTGTAACATGTCGGTCAGATGACTTGGTAACTTGATCAAAGTGATATTATTAGACATAGCTTCTTCAACTATGCGAACGCTAATATGGCTAGCATGCCCATCATATATTAGCACCGCTGCTTGGTTTGGAATATTTTTCGATTGCCTTAAATTTTTGACATGAAGTATGAAACTCTGGGTGAACCAGGTGAAGAACTGGGGTTCTTCCATCCACCCGTTTTTCGATACTGTATATAACGTCCCAGGATAAGCTTTGTCGGACACCCAGCGGGCTTGTATACCAGCGCCCTTGAATACGATGAGAGGAGGAAGAACAGACCCATCGGCTCCAACACATGCCAACACCGTAGTCGATTCCCTACCCGATCCTCCAGATATTCGACTTAGTGGCTTCCCTTTTTGTCCAATGGCCCTTATTCGACTTGGGTCGCTTTTAAAGCCCGACTCATCTGTATTGAAAACGAAAGATGCCTGTTCTAGAGAAGTTATTCCAAGTCGATCGAATGTGGTGCTTAAGTCTTTGTAGAATTTGTAGATCACGTCCAGTCTTCTGGCATCCTTCCGACACTTTTGCAAATGTTCAGGTTTTTTTAATGATAATAGGTTGTTATGACGTTTCAAAAACGAATAATACCAGTCTGTTCCTGGGCGGCCATCAATAAACGGGGTTGACAGGTTATTAGATTTTATATATTCCTGGATAAGGTCTAACAGTTCGTCTCTATCACATGGAAATCCAGAATGTGCGCGGGCCAATAGACAATCTACTATTTTCTTTTCTGTTTCAGAATTAAACGCTGGTTTACGACCTCGCCCTAGAGAGTCAATGGCGGTTTTCCTTCCATTAAGCCGCTGCGAAATAACGGCAATAGGTACACCGTACTGTTCCTGTGCCTGTCTATAAGACAGATTACGATTTTGTACGTCTCTAACAGCTCTTTCTAGATCCTCCTGTCCATAAGCTGGGCCGTTAGTCTTGCGGATATATTTTCTGGGCATCTGGAACAAATTTATTAATTAAAATATACGTTTACATTTACCCCTAAAATCTGTTTACATTTACCCCAACCAAGCGTTTACATTTACCCCTTCACACTTTTATTCGGGGTAAAAGTAAACACCTCTATAATATTGTAAAAATACAACAGCTAGTTTAAAAACATAGTTCAGATTAATAATTATGGTATTTGCAACTATCTTAAACATATTTTGTAAAACTTACCGTTGAAATTGAATTTTCACTTAAATATTTCACACAGTATCACTAACATGAAAACAAAATTTTTGCAGTAGTCCAGACGAGAATAAACAACAATCAGAAGACGCGTCCGTAAGCAACTGTTCGTTTGAATACGATGGAAGGTGGGGATATTTTGTCAACCGCCATGCGGTATTAGGTTCTGGCGCGAATTTTAAAACGAATATTTATGGCGTTTACAATTACCCCTGTTTACATTTACCCCACTTGACCCTACCTGAAATTGTCTGTATTCGTATTGTTGTAATGTTACATGTAATAGTAAATATGCCTAAATATAAGGTAATTAATATTGTCTGTATATATACTTCCTCCGAATTGTGAACTTACTGTACTTCGTAAACATGTCAAGTATAATTGTTGTAAATTTTGTGATATTTTTTAGATTAGTTTTGTGATATTTTTTATAGATTAGTTTTAAGTGAATTTTATGACGAACCCATTGTCATTGTGACTTTTTGGAATAATAAAATATTATTATTATTATTAAATTTATTCTTAAAAACTGACACACGACAGCTTGATTTGTAAAATTAAAATAAAAAACTACAAATTTTGATATTTTACAGTTGTTGGCGTACAAAAAAAAAAACAAATTAATTTGTGGAAACCAAAAATTAATTTGTTAAACCTGCTAAAAAATAAAAAGGTTAGGTTAATTTTGCAAAATTGTCACTCCTAACTATGTCAGTTAATTATGTATGCCACAGTTTTAGCCATTAGTTGTAAAATAATAAAATTAATGAACTATGACTAATAATTAAAACTAAGCACTAAAACAAAAATTAAAATCAATGTCAACACTTGTATTTAAAAGGTATGGTCTAACCGAGGGGTTTAACTTATCCTTATTACTAATAATAAAACTAAAGAAAAAGAAAAATGACATGAACCCACCTCCAAAGCAATATAAAAAATAAGCTAAATAACTTACGAATCTCCTTTAATTTGTATATCTTCCTGCTTCATAATTCCAGATGTTTTTGCAGAAAAACTTTCTTCAACGACAGATTCTCTAAAAAATAAAAACTTTAGGGTCTGGTATTTCTTACTCTAAAATTTAAACACGCAATCCCATTGCAAAAATCTTTTTTTTTTCAAGTTTATAACTAGAAGTGTAATTATAAAACTTACTTAATAAGAGGAAACTCATTGTCTTTATCGCTGGCTAAAGGAGTAATTAACTGGCTGAACTTTGAGTTCTTGACTTGATTCATTATTTTTGGCATTTTGTTCTGTATTTCTTCACGAACTTTTAACTCTGATACTGGTACTAATTGATTGTATTATGCTAGTCGCAGCCGCAAGGTTAGCCAATTGAACATATTATAAATCTTTCTGCGTTTTTTTATAGCTAATTCCTAGTTTGTCAATGTGCTAATTTGATTTGGAGTTTCTATTTTACTTTTCAAGTCCACTGGTTTCAATTTGCAAAAATTAATGGAGATTAGACGTTATGTACAGACTTATCGGTCAGTGAAACTAAAATAATATCAATTTTGGAAAACAAAATTGAATTACTGAACTCTTACAGCAGAAAAATAAAAAAAATTATAGATAAATATTGACACAAATAAATAATGTCAATGCAGATTCCTATCCTAAAAATATTCTTTTTCTTCTTTCTTTTTTATTAATTAACTTTTCTACTAAGCAGCCTGCCAGCTCTTAATAATAATTTACTTTGATAAATGTTCATTCTTGCCTATCACCGCTGATTTTCATGAAATTTGGCACACAGTGGAGCGGATTAAGGACGGTTTTAATAATTACAGGTACAGGTAGATCTTAACGCTATTATGACGAACATTTACGGTATTAACCGAATCAGGTAATTTTTTAATACAGCTTTTCCTCACCGATTTTAGTGATTCTTGGCACATTGATAGACTTCAAGTTGCTGATCATGAATCCGAAGTCAAATTGATTTGAAAAAGCTTCGCTTTTGAGTTATCCTTCTTCAAAATCTCAAATTTTCAATAGTTTTCTCTTTTTTCTTTAGAAAATATCCTTTCTTTTAGTATAAATTTGATGGAAGTGGTATTGATCCATGTAATTATTAGGAGATGTGTATTTTATTGCGCCTACTTCAAGCCAACGTTGGCAGGTCTGTTACTGATTTTCTAATGATCATATGCGCAGAGGCACCAGGTGAATTGGAAATTAAAGCCCTAATACAAGAGGCGGTCAACATTAACCAACAGCGAAGTGTCTAAGTCTAACATCGGCCCGGATGTTAGACTTAATTTCAAAGCCGTAAATTATAAAATTTGATTGAAATTGAAAAGCCACATCTCATAATAATTACATAGTTTAATATCACTTTTATCGAATTTATACTAAAAGATTAAATTCCTAAAGAAAAAACGAAAATCCATTAAAAAGTGAAAATTGATATTTTGAAGAAGAATAATTCGGAAACGAAACGTTACCGATCGATTTGACTTTGGATTCGTGTAATAAAAAATTACTAAAAAAAGAAAGTAAAAGGGAGAAATTGTCTTTGAATTTTGAGAATTAACAGCAAGTGATAACAAAAAAAAAAGAAATATTCACGGCACTGCAGAACATAATAGTGTTTGGGATACGGCTACGAACCAAGCCTAAAGTTTGGCTCACGAATCTGAGTCTGTGAAAAGAATGTAACTATGGAAACGGTGTAATGATCATTCGCAGTTGCCTACAACTCTGTATATCCATGGAAACAGCTTGCTTTTGACATACCTCCCCCTTTCGTCGCTGTTTTAGCATGATAAAAGAAACCGAAGGTATGATATCACGCATTCCTCTGCTACGTCATCGCGCGATTCATGCTGGCTGTCATTGACCTTCAGCCATATGATTTCAGTGCATTTTCAGTTGATGTTTGAAAGTGTTTTTGGATTTCTGTTGTTGTGTTCTGATATTGTTGTTTAATTAACTAAATACCTTTTTGGTATTTAGTTAATTAAACAACAATAAATATGAGGTGTGCCGTGTTCGGATGTGACGGGGATAACCAGGCAAAGAATATTGATAGGAATATAAGTTTTTTACATTCCCTAAAGACAAAAAATGTTTGGACACGCTTGTGTAAACGCAAAGCTAAATTTAATATAAATTTCGCGCAGATTTGCTCAAGGCATTTTAAAGATGACTATATGCCTTTAATCTAAATAAAAAAAGACAACAATGTAAATTTGGACGAAATAGTCGACATTTTTAATAAAAAAAAGAGTTTTTCAACTAGAATAAAGCTATATTTTATCTGTTTATGTAATTACATATAATATAGGAACAAACGGCAGCTTGTGCACATAAAGGTAAAATTTGTTTAGTGTGTGTTGTTTTATTCCCTCTGATACCTGCATTTTTTCTTAATTGGACCTCCTCCCTCAAATGGGACTCAGTTACGTCCCTGTACTTATCAAAAAACACACATATTAGTTTAGTTTTAAATTGAACTAAATATAAACATGTATTAGAAAATAACAGTATAATATTAAATACTGTCGGATTTTATACAACTTTAACCCTTTCTTTAGCGTGTTTTTTGTATTTTTATTAAATAAATATATATCATGTCATAAGTTTTTTATTTTAGTAAATTATATGTCCATGTTTCATTAGAAAAACATTTTTAATTGAAAAAAATGGTAATATAATGTCTAAACGCTAGAAACGACATGCATCTCCATAAGGAATTGGAATTTAAAAATCTACGCACGCAATGACGTCACTGCGCAAACCGGACACAATTGAGACCGTCTAGATATCAAACCTTCCGTTTATTATATCATGATCTATCCGTCTGGGACGCCTCTTATGGAAACTTTATTGTTTGTACTAAATTTTGTAAAGTACTAAAGCAAGCAACAAGCATTGATAATGTGTGCAATTATCGACTTTTATTAATTTTTTGATTGAAATGTTTATATCACAGTTCTATATTGTCTATCAGGAAACTAGCCATGCAGAGAAGCTTTGAACGTATCTGGGATTTTTCAACTGGATCTTCTAATATAGCAGAGAATCAGACACTCTACCCTCTACAATGGGCGCCATGTTATCGGGGGCCGTTTTCTTTTTGGAATTAACTTCCCAAAGTTCCCACTGATAAATTAAAACACTTTTTACTTTGCAAAAAACACGGATGGTTTTCCAAATTCAGCTATTTTCTGTTCAAGCCCTTTGACGGACAAGAGTGGGAGCACTACAGATGTGTCGTTCATGAGTAATCCGGATCTTTATACTGAACCACGAGAGCCGGATCTTGGAAATATCGCGAACCGGATCATGGATCTTTTAAATAGAGACAAAGCAAAATGAAGCGTTCGGTCAGTTCTTCGGTTCATTCAATGCATCATCTTCGTTGTTGCAAAATGAACTGCGGAGCCGACGACCAATATACCGCGATTTTCGAAACGGTCTGATTGATAAGAAGAACAAATTTCTGTATAGCCAGAATCTCGCGTAAAAATTTAATTTGGGGTTAGTTGGCTTCGTAAATCATTGTAAAAGCATCATATTACACCAGTCCTTTAAAACTTATAGTTCGGGCAGTCAAAGAAATTCCTCCCCAAACTGTTACAGAACCTCCATTAAATAGCGTGGTTTGACGATTGTTACGATGCGAATAACGTTCATTTGGCCTGCGTAGTACTCGTACGCGTCGGTTAGCTGAACAAACAAACCTCGACTCGTCCGTGAACAAGACTCGCTCCCAATCCTCAAGATTCCAGTTTACTTGCTGTCTGGCGAATTGCAGTCTCGCTCTACGATGGTTTGCGTTTAACCTCAGCCCTCTTACTGGAATTCGGAATCTTAAATTCTATTCTGCGTCTTCCTACAGTGGATACACTTATTTGGACGTTATGTGTAGCATTAAGTTGTACCTGAAGATTTCTTGCTGTTACAAAACGTTCTCTCTAAGCACGTAACCGAATGAAACGATCCTGGTTCACTGTTGTTCCTCGGTGCCTTCCTTGCCCATGGCGTCGGTTATGATCGTTAGTTTGCTCAAAACGATGGACAACGCACGATATTGATGAATGTGAAACTCCCAGTCTCCCAACTATAGCTTAATCCTTCCTCGGCCAATGTAATTGCTGCTACGCATTCGTCACGAGACAAATTCCTTTTTTGACGCTCGACAGCCAAAATTTTAAAACTTTTCAAAGATAAAATTGACACAAAATAAACAAACATGACAGTTTGTCAAACTTGTTCATGTCATGACCTACCCTATTTTAAGATGTTGAATCGTTAAAATAAACTACCTTAATCTTTTGTTCTGTATTTCATTTAAAAATAGAGATATTGACATGAAACACAAACCAAATTGTTAAGAAAATCTGAGGCTATAATTTGCATCAAGCGTATACCTCTGTTACGGTTGAAACGATACACAGGGTGTTTCAAATATTCTGGAGAAAAATTACTCTCATAGTTGGCCCCTGTATATGCTCAAAACTAAAATTTTAATGAAAACTCACTCATCGCGGCGTTTTTAGCGATAAACAAACCTACATTTAAAAAAAAATTCTTCAAAAAACGTTCATCGGTTCGCAAGAAAATCCACATTGCAATGTTGTGCAATTTATAGTGGTGCGTTAATTTTGATGCGTAGTGTATATATATATATATATATATATATATATATATATATATATATATATATATATATATATATATAACCAATAAGCTTGGTAATCAGCAAACTAAAAATATTTAATAAGTTTCATCTGAATATTTCTCTAAACCTTAATTGCTGTATTAGAAGTTGAATTAACTCTTAATTACTGTTTTATTTGTTTCCAATAATCAATTCTAAAGTAAAGATTGCTTAAAAACAGTAATAATGTATGCCGAGTTTGCGCATACCATCACCTACGACGGATGACGTCACGTCAAAGCACTTTGTCTTTGTGTTTTAGGATTTGTTGGTTGTAGACCCAGTACGTTTCTGAAAGGCCACTCGGCTGCGTCAAAAAAATGAAAGGCCGAAAATAAATTACAAATATTTATTTTTATCATAAAAATAATCCATAAATTATTCCTACACATACATATACGCAACAAAGTAAATAACCTACTCCTATGGTCTACTTCTTATCGGCCCCATATTTACACATCTTTAACGCATTTTTTTTTATGTTACAACGGAAACTGTAGTGACGATATAGTGGAATGATGGGTGTGTGGGTTTACACCAAGTTTTTTTGGCATTATGTTTGCTTATATATATGTACAGTTTTTATTACAAGTTTTAAAATATATTATATACTAGTGGCACTTTAATCTAAAAATATAGAGGAGCATATATTTTTGTCTTTACGTTTCTCCGACCAAATTAACATCAAATCATTGTAGCTTTATTTTTTTGAACCAGTTAAGGAAAAAAAATAAAATTTGGCATTCTTCAACAGCAAACTTTTCTGTGCAAATTTTGTGATCAAAAATTGCAATATAGCATTAATATCTATTAAAATACATGTTCAATACTGTTGCTTTCTCAAGATATGAGAACATTAAAATGAACTAAACAGATCTTTTTTTCTATAAAACCAATGTTTTTCTTCAATAACATTTTTGGACGATAAAGTTGTCAAGTTTTGCCAATATGATTATGCAAATGAAATCCCATACTTCTTCAGAGGTAATAATAATAATAATAATAAATTTTGCAGTGCATTTTCTATCACAAAAGATCATTTTAACAGATTGCAGTGTGATAATATAAATATAGAATTGACAATCTAATCATCGCTGTAAATTTAAAGGTGAAGCTAAATGAAATGATCTTTAACAGATTGCTTTACAACTCCACTCCTCTATATTTTTATTGATAAACAATAATAAAAATGTATAAGACGCATAGCAATTGCTAAAACGGATTAAAACAATAAAATCACAGACCAATATAACTATTAAAAAGAAACTAAAAGGATAATTTATGCAATTTTTTTTAATTATATACACTCCAAACTGTAGATAGAAATTATAAAACTTTTGAAAATGATCAGCCCATTCTTCATCAATATTCAGCTTTATAATGAAGAAACAATGAGAAATTTTCAGGCCCTTAAAATCAATCAGTAACTTTTAGGGGGCACGTTCACTCTCATTAGAATAATAAAACTATATATTTGGATGTTTAGAGATTTTACAAGATTACCATCTAGAACGGAAGCTTTCACGTCTTCGGTCAATTAAGAAATCGTGGTTCTTGGTATTAGACCGTGTCAAATTAGAATTACTATCCGACGTTTCGCCTTTGATTGCACGAGACATCTTCAGAGATCTTTACTCCACGAGACCTGAACACTGAATGAGCTCGAAGAGATTCTACGACGACGAGCCCGTCGGAATTTCTTCTAGCGTATTCAGATCTCGCGGAGTAAAGATCCCTGACACAATTTATTCCCAAAAAGCATGATTTCTCTAAAGACCTATATAAATATCAGAATCAACCTTAAAATTAATTAAAAAAGTCAGTCATATAAGGAACAAAAAAAAGATGTTTTCACCGAAGCTGATCACAAGGGTGATTCTGGCGCTGTAATAAAGTTCTGTGTGGTCGTGGTTTCTTTCAGGCAAATAATAGTAATTTTTAGATCATAATGCTGCTTGAGAGTATTCAAAATCTAATTTTGTTCAGCTAAAGCAAGTCAATGTCGACCGTTATACATGGTGTCCATTTAGTGTGTAAGATATTACAATAGCGAAAAAAAATATACAGAGTGTGTTAAAAAAGTGGTACCGCGGTTTTATCTTTTTTTTTTTCAACCTCAACATATCTTTTAAATTGATTGGGATGTTGCCAAGTTACGATTTTTTCCTTTTGAAGGGGCTGTAAAAAAATTCATCGTTCAATTATTTACTTACGTTAAAACATTTTATTTTGTAGAGAGTTTCAGCAGATATCATAAAATGTAATGTAAGTGTTATTGAGATTTTTTTTGATTGGAAGTCAAAGGTTCAAGTCCAAACTGTGTTAAATTAATTTGATTTTTTTCCCAAAATGTTTAAAGTAAATATGTTTTACTCCGAACTGATGCATCTATTTATTATTTCTTTGAACCCAATATATTTTAAAATCGATTGCGCTGTTGCCAAGTTATGATTTATTTTCTTAATTTTGCACCATAGCGATACGAGTGTCATCGTTCCAAAAACCGTGTGTGATTCTTTGTTTCATAACGTCTATGGTGGTCGCTGATCGATGAGTAGTTGATTTTATGTAACCCCATAAAAAATTTTTGACTTTCTCCTAAGGTGTACATAGTGTTCCTCATTTTTCAATAATTTATTTTACGAACAATCCCTTAATATTGTAATGATTAGCGATTATAGCAAATGTGACATTGACTACTAGTGTTTCCATGGTGACTTAAGTTTTTTTTATTAAACCTCAATTTTAAATAGTATAATTGTAATGCAATCTATTAATTTTCTACTTCTTAAATGAACAAGAAGGTTTAAATATTTCGATAATCAAACTACAGGGTGTTAACATTTGAAGAAATCGCTATGGTGGAAAATGGTAGAAATCGCTATGGTGGATAGTTAAGAAAAATAAATCACTTGGCAACAATGCAATCGGATTTACAAATATTTTGGCTTTTAAGAAACAATAATTAAATGCATCAATTCGGGGTAAAACACACAGGGTATTGCATTTGGAAATTTTGAGAAAAATTCAAATTAATTTAACAAAGTTTGAAACTTGAACCTTTGAAGCTTAATTAAGAAACATTCACATAACATTTTATGGTATCTGCCCAAATTCTATACAAAATAAACTTTTTAATGAACGTAAATAATTGAATTATCGAATTTTTTATCCAGCCCCTTCAAGAGCAAACAAAAAAAAAGGGAAAAAATAATAACTTGGCAATACTGCAGCCAATTTAAAAAATATTTTGGGGTTGAATAAACATTGACACGGATCATAAATTTCAGATTGGAAAAGGTAGATCTTTCATTACAAAAAAAATCGCTGTACCACTTTTGTGGACACATCCTGTATATTTGAAAATCTTTTTACACTATGCAATTTTTTCAACTAAGCAACTTTTGTATAAGAATCAAACACGTTGGCTGATAAAAAAAAGTTCGATAATTTCTAAATATAAACATAATAAAATGTTAGTTCATTGCATTGCTACCTAAACAGCAGTTTCACAATAGATAGCATCGTGGCTGTTTTTTTTTCTTTTGAGGACTTATATTCTCAAATATCGCTATTGGTTTCGGAACTCCCTCCAACACATACAACCGTACCAATCAAAATTGATCTACTAATGGTTTGATACCTTTATCTTTAAATTAAACAGCATACAAGCATTAAGTCTTGGTCTCAGTCATATGTTTTTTTTTTATTTTAAAATGATCGGTTACACATGTTTCGTCCGATCGGACATCATCATCGTCCGAATTTTGGGCAAAACTTAGAGAGTTATTTCAAAGATTATTTCTTTTAGGTACAAGGAAACTGGATCAAATGAAAGAAGACTAGGACAAGGTGTACAGGGTTTTCAGTTATATTTTGAAAGGGGTCAAGTGGTTGGGCTCTATCTGAAATGCCAGAATTTGCTAAAAAGATTAACAAATAACAGTTGCAAATTAAAAAATTGAGCATCGACTATGTTATTTTAAATTAAATTTAAATTTAATATTTTAAATAATATTAATTTTAAATTTATGTGACAACCGCTAGTCTGAACATAGACAAAGTATACATTTTTGAAATCAGAAAAAATGTTCTTTCTAACGAATTAAAAATATACAGGGTGTCTCATTTAAAATAACAAAGTCGATGCTCAATTTTTTAATTTGCAATTGTCATTTTTTAATCTTTCTAGCAAATTCTGGTGGTTAAGACAGAAACCAACATTTTAACATTGTTTTCTATCTCTACGAATAAAGCGTGTAGACCCCGTTCAAAAGATAACCGAAAGCCCTGTACACACCTAACGACAATCATTTCCTGAAGGTATGGTGTTTCAAGCAGCACAAGTTTTAAACTGACGGCTGAATTTGTCAACTCACACGAAAGGCAAGTCAGTCAACAATAAAAAACCGATTATAAGGGAAACTGATACCTATATATTTCTAATTAACTCTTTCTAATTTAACTATATAGAAATTTTCAGGGTCCTTGATAATTTCAGTTGATTCTCTAAGTGTTCAGAGACAGGGGATTGAACAATTTATTTTTTACTTATACATTTTTCATGTCTGTCTTGTTTCACTTATATACACTTTACCAAAGGAACAAGGAATTGTATAAATTCCTTTTGATTGCAAAGGAATTACATCTTTTGGTGTTCTTAAGCATTGTCCAGCCTTTTTCTTTGTATTAAAGATTGTGTTCTCCGCAGAATTCTTGCAATTTTATCTGTCGTACCCTGAATAAAAGGTAAAACTGCACTATTTATTGTTTGCGTATACAATACTGGTTTAGGTCTGGGATTATCATAATACCTAATCGAACGCCTAATATCTTCAGTGCAATATCCATTTGATTTTTAACAGTCGGTGTGCCTCAAACAACCAAATTTAAGGTTACCTATATTTTATTTAACCAAGTTGACGAAATGTAATTCTGTTTGTCTAATGTTACATACAAATAGGTGATTTTGTATTTTTCAATACTTAATTGAGATTGTAATGTATGAGGCCCCCTACCCGCTGAGGTGGGACAGACGTTTAGGATTGTGCAGTGGCGGCCCCCGGGTCAAAAAGGAAGTGAAATGGAAATGAAGCAAAATATCGTAATCATTTTTATTCCAGAATTTTTTTATATGTAGAGGGGGTAGAATATTCTTTTACGACTTACCTAAATTTTGTATACTAAATCATTTCTCCTATTCTGGATGAGTTGCCCTAATCTCCTCCAGAAAGTCCTTTTGAATTAAAATATTGTCAAGAGAAGTAAGTCTTTTTTGAGATATTATATTTCTTAAATTCTTAAAGTTTTTACACATTTGAAGCAAGAAAAACTTATTTCCACTGAAGCCCTTGTCGACTGTATTGTCAAAATAAGGGAAAACAATTTATATGCCTCGGTAAAAAAATATTTATTTTTTTCACTTGCTCTTGCAGCGATATATTCCAATTACTCTTATTGGCAAAAATAAGACCAAGCTCATTTTTAAGTCGTTTTATAACTGTAACAAATTTTCAAACGAGCAAGTCGGAAAATTCAAACTATATTAGGAAAATTTAGCAGAACCTGCCAAACATGAAAATGTAAGTTTTTCACAGTCTTGAAATCTTAGTGTCATTTCCATTAAAATATGGTCCAATATTTCATAAAAAAGGGTTCTATACTTAGCCCTAGCCTAGGGAACCGCCTCTCTGTGATAGGTACTTACGGTTTAACGAGCCTAGGGACTTAATAAACCATAAGTCTTCTCTATCCTAGGTGTGTGGTTCCCATTGCAAGTCCCGGTGTATCTGGGCGTTCCTGACATACCATGGTGCGTCGACTGCCATTCTCAGATACTTGTTTTCTGTTGATACTAACTTGTTTATGTAGGTGGACGCTGCATACGCCCACGCTACTGCTCCGTATGTCAGTTGTGATTTTGCGATCATCTTTACCATTGTCAGCTTTGTTCGAAGAGCCATAGGGCTCTTTCGGTTCATAAGGGGGTATAGTCTAGCCTTAGCCCTGCTGTTCGGTTCTGTTCAATATGAGGCTTCCATGTTAGCCCCTTATCCATAGTCAGCCCTAGATATTTGACCGTGTTTGTCCACGGTATGCCTGTTCCTTCTATGTTTATAGCCACTGAGGGCGTCATCCTCACTCTTTTGGAAGAGGATGGCCTGGCTTTTCTGTGCGTTTATTTTGATCTTCCAAGTGATACACCAGTCACTTCCTGCAATCTCCTGCATATTATTCCTGGCTGTCTATGCTTGGCCGCTATAGCACTGTCTTCAGGGTATAGGGCTAGAGAAGTGTTGTGTGTCTTTGGGATGACATGTGTATACACGTTATATAAGTGCGGTCCTAACACAGATCCTTGGGGCACACCCGCTTCTAGTCTCCTTTGTGTCGATCTCGAGTTTTTAACTCTGACACTTGCCGTTCGATCTTTATGATAGTTTGCAAGTTTTAGTTGCAAATCCAGCATCTTGCATTTTGTATTCAAGTCCCCTATGCCATACTCTATCGAAAGCTCTGGCTACGTCTAAGAAGACCATGCCAGTAGCCTCTTTTAGGTTGAAACCGCTGTTCGACCATTCTTAGGACTTGTAGTTCAGTAGAATGTCCGCTTCTGAAGCCAAATTGTTCATTTGGGATAATGTCTAGGGCTGCTGTCACAGTCAACTTAACTGTAAAGGAACTCACCGGTTGCAGCGAAATCCGCAAAAATAAAAGTAAACAACAACCACAAACTGAAAGACACGTGGGGGTAGGGTACTGCGCCTGCAATTCACCGAGAGCGTTGTATGGTACTGGGCTCGAAAGTCAAAGCGGTTTGCGCCACTGTTATAGTTGTTATAATAAAGTTCGATTGAAAGTTTTAAAAAGACATGCCGGCAACGGTCAAGTAAAATATTTATTCGAGATGTACAGTTTATTTTTTACCAGCATTTTTTAGCATCGTCTATGTTTATTATTCCAAAGTTCTTGCATCAATCTTGGGTTACTATAAACGAAAATGAGAGAATCAATTGAAATTATTAAGCAACCTACAAATTTCACTAGAAATGCTACGTTCTACATCATGCGTGGAAACCAAGATCGCTGAAGATGCCTCGTACAATTGGAGACAAAACGACGGAAAGGAATTCCAATTTGACACGGTCTAAATCGAAGAATCGAGATTTCTTAAAAAACATAATAATTAAAACCGAGTAGTTCCTTAACCAAAATTATCGTGTCCTCAAAAAAAAAAACAGATTGCATCCATATTATATTGAACCCTAAAAATACTAAGAACTCTCTGCATACTAAAATACATTGATTTGTACTTACAAATACACCGCTGGAAAATATCTAGGGATAAATTAATTTGACGCCTTTTGTTAAATGGTAATATCTTTTCGCGAATTACAGATAGGCCATTGATTTTAATTAAAAAACAGCTAAATAGAAAAAAAATTATAAAGTTTTGCCGCTTGGGAATTAAGCTTCTCAAGGAGTGTACGGGGTGTAAGTGTAAGTGGCAGCTTAATCCCTTAAACTCACCCCCAATGTACAATATGGCAGATTTTTGCGATTTTATCGAAAACCGTACGCCTCACAAAAAAAACTATACTTATGAAAAATGTTCGCCATAAAAAACTCACCCCAACTTTAACACGTGATCTCTCGAAACAATTTATATAATAGAATTTTATATGTATAGTTTTTTCTGCCCAAACTGCCAAATTGCACGTTGGGGGTGAGTTTAAGGGATGAAGTTACCACTTGCTGCTTGAGAACTCTTTGATTTTGAAACTTTATATATTTTTTTCTACTTATACTAATATGAATGGACTAAGAGACTTGGCAGAAAAACACATATGTCAAGTCTCTAATAAAACATTAAAAATATAATGAAAAAATGATACAGTGTTACATGGCATGAAATCAAAGTCTCCTTAGTCACTTGGGAGCAGTCTATATCAGAGGAAGCATCCTGCAGAAAAGTAACTCCACATCTATGTTCACTATAATACAATCTTAATATGATATACAACGTGTTTGGTTTTCACTTTTCTAATTAAAATTATTTTTACAACATAAAAGGCAAATACATCAAACAGGTTCGAAACTTTAGATATTTTAAAACGTGGTTTAGAAACAGGTCGTGAAAGTTTTTGGACTGCGTTACAATGTAAAATATTTTCTAAATGTTTCGCAATTTTTTTTGACGCTTCAAAACTCTCAACGACAGAAGAGGAGATAATATATACAAAAAATAACTATAAAAACCAATGGAAGATACTTTTCCATCAGTACGAGAATACTCACAATAATTTATTTACAAGAAAGCTGGCGGTATTTTAAGAAATGAACTCTCATTTATTATTAATACTTTTGATGCTAGGTTGGAGTTGTTGAAGTTGACAAATATGTTTTACTATATAAACACATTTTTTTCGATGCTTAAAATATTTTAAACGTCTGTTAATCACAGGTAAGACACAGGGTAGTCGTAACCGTTGTATTTATAAGGTGTCTTAAAAAGAAGTAATACAAAAAATTATATTTTTTTTAATGGAATACCCTATGTTTTTATGAGGTAAATGAGGCTTCTCTGGGTTCTATATTCAACTTTAAATTCGTATGTGGGTCGAATGCAGCGTTTCCAAGATATGATTTAAAAAAAAATAGTCAAAAACATACTTTTTTAAACCTTCGCCACTGTTAATTTCCCTGACAAATATCTTTTTATCTTTGTGCTCTTCCAAAAAATATTATGTTTGCCTTATCTATCTCATGATAATTTTGATATATTAAGAGTTCCACTTAAGTTTGCACAAAAAATGGGAAAAATCGTAGGCGGCGTGGCCAAGAAATCATAAGAATTGCTACTCTTTGGCAAAAGAAAATTACTTCTTTTTATATAATAAATTTATGTCATATTTAGTTACATTAATACATTTATTCAAAAACAAAAGATTAATAAACATAACATTATCACATTAACACACTCTACAATTTTGCTGTACCTAAATACATACTGAACGTGTCAGTTAAAGGTCTATTTACATTTTGCAACATTAATTAGCAATTGTATTAAATGCCTCTCTTATTCCTTCCCGTATGTTTGCTGATCTAGTTGGGGGTGTTCTGTAGACCAACTCTTTAACGTATGCTCATAGAAAAAAATCACGTTTTGTCAGATCTGGTGAACTTGGGGGCCAAAATAAGTCTTCCAATCCGAAGGCCTGGAAATTTTTCATCCAGAGTATTTCGGACTCCAATATTAAAATGAGAGAAGCCCCATCTACCAATACGTCTTAATAGTTCTAGTGGTATATTTTCTAGCAGATTATCAAGATCTTAAGGTGTAAAAAAAGTGGGGCTATATTATACGATTATGCCTCCCCAGACGTTAGAAACTCTACCTATGTTCTCCATTATGCCTGTTCACATGACCATTATCGGTAAAATACAATATTTAAAAAAAACATGTCGAATTCGAACAAGACCCCGATTACAGAAATGTATCCTATTTTCAAAATCTTTTCCTCCAAATGCTTGATTCGCTTGCACACCATATGGATGGAACTTGTTCTTCCTCAAAATTCTCTTCACAGCATTTGACCTATACTCAAAGTGAAATCTTGTATCTGGATGTCTTCTATCAGGAAACCTCTCAACGTACAGGGTGTCCGGATTTGGTTGCAAAAGCAGGGTATCTCGCTTATTTTTAAAGATAGAACCTTGCGGTTTTCACGAACCTGAGCTAATTTTTTGTGAAACTCATAAAGCCGTAAACAAAATTTTCATAGCCTTCTTCGTTTATGAGATGCAGGGCGAAATAGAAAATTTTGCATTTTGGGACCCCCCTCGTATCTCAGTTATCCTTTAACTTAACGCAAAGGGAAAAATTGCTGCTTATGCAGTTTTTTATGCTGGATCCAGTGGCGTAGTCATATTTTTCATTTGAATTGTTATTTTTTAGATGTGACCCAAAGTTGTGTTTTTTTAAATGGGACACCCTGTATATTAGTCCAGAAATTGATTTGTCCTTTTAAAAGCTTCTCAAAATATATAATAGTATGGGTCTATTTTAATAAACAACAACAAAAATCCTAATTTTTATAATTATCATCCCAAATTTTGAGTAGGCCATGCAAAACGATGCCGTTTTCTTTTGTTTTCTTGGAAGCAAATGACATTTTCCAATTTTGTACGCGTATATAAAATATAGCGCTAGTTTTTTGTATTTATTTATTGTGTAAAAATATATTTGTATTATTATGGAAGAAAACCAAACTTTCGAACATAAGGAAAGGACGATATGTTAGCTTGTTTTATATTAAGTAATGAAAATGTTAAAGCGGTTTCTGAGATGTATTTTAACAGGTAAATAGTTCATTTTTAGGTATGTTGAAATACTATTGCTTAATTTTTATTTAGATATCCAGAAAGGAGGCAACCTAATATATCCACTTTTTATCGGATAAAAATGAATTTACTTAATCACGGATCATTTATCAAACCTTGTAGGAAAACATATAATAATGAAAATCGGGAGGCTGAGGAAATTATGGTTTTGGCTAATGCAGAAGCCTACCCTACAAACTCTTGTAGGGCCAGTGAAAAGAGCATAGGGATTCCAAAAACTAGAGTTCAAGAAATTCTAAAAAAGCACAAATACCACCCATACAAATTTAGGCTCGTGCAGCACTTACAGCCAGGGGATGCAGAGCGTCGGGTAGTCTTCTGCCATTGGTTTCGAGAAAGATGCGATATGGTTAGAGATTTTGAAAGGAAGGTTATATGGTCAGACGAAGCACATTTCAGTAATTCTGGTATACTCAATAGGCACAATAGTAGATTCTGGTCCCAGGAAAATCAACACCAAATATTTCCCAGAAGACGGCAGGGCAGGTTTGATCTAAATATGTCCTGCTTCATATTAGGAACACATATAAAATTTTATATATTTGTTCAAACACCTCTTCGTGAAAACCGCAAGATAGAACCTATCTTTAAAAATATGCGAGATACCATGCTTTTGCAACCAAATCCGGACACCCTGTACACTAGGGATGCCAAAAGGCAATTCTTAATTAATTAATTCTTAAATCATATCAATTGATTCTTGGTTCGTATATTTCATTATTAATACAAAATACTTCTTGAAGAAAGATGATATGCACTAAAGTCACCAGATCTGATGGCCCCCAAGATCACCAGATCTGATAAAACTTGATTTTTTCCTATGAGGATACGTTAAAGTTTTAATCTACAGCGCACCCCCAAATACAGCAAACATAAGGGAACGAATAAGAGAAGCATTTAATACAATTACTCCTTTAATATTGCAAAATGTAAATAGACCTTTAACTAACAAGTTCAATATTGTTTACCTCAAAATGGCAGAGTGACTTAATTTTGTTTACGATAATGTTATGTTATGTTTATTATTCTTTTGTTTTCAATAAATGTATACATGTAACTAAATAAGAAATACATTTGTTGTTCAAAAAAAAACTAATATTTTTTTTGCCAAAGAGTAGCAATTGTTGTGATTTCTTGGACATGCTGGCTATCATTTTTCCCATTTTTTGTGCCAAGTTAAGAAAAACTCTTAATATCTCAAAATTATAATGAGATAGATATAGCAAACATAATATAACTTGGTGTTGAATTTAAGAATTCAATTGAAATAGAGGTGTTTGAACAAATATTTTGGACATCCTGTATAATTAAATCGAAAAGTAATAGGATAGTTTAGGAGAAACTAGACTAATATTAGATTACATGTAAATTTATCAGGGAAATTAACAAACAGTGGTGGAGATATGACAGTTTAAAAAAGTATGTTTTTAACTATTTTTTTTTAAACCATAACCCTGCATTCGACTCACATATAAAGTTGATTACAGAACCCACATAGGCCTCATTTGCCACATTTAACAAAATATAATTTTTGGTATTAATCTTTTTTAAGATAACCTGTATACTTGAAAATAATTTTAGGTTGCAGCAGAGATGAAACGTTGAAAATATTATTAAAAAAAATTCCCACAGTTTAGAAACCATTCACCGACGCGCACTTGTTGGATTACCCTGTATAATTAGGAAACATCTTCACAATTGTCCCTATAGAGCCTGCACGAACTCCGGATATAAACTCCATCAACATTTTCAGACGTATTGTTTATCATGAAAAAAAGCTCAGTTTTGAAAAAAAAAGACTTTTTTTCTCACAAGCCCAGTATCAAAGTGAAACTACTAAAAACGTAATTACGATTAATTTTGACCGGAGTTTAAAACTTAAAAATTTCTTGGGTTTGACCGGGCCAATGGAAGGTAAACCCCCCTCCCCCAGAGCCAGTTTTATCTACAGCTAAATTAAAGTAATGACCTTTTTTTGCTTTTTTGTTTGAAAATTTTCATCGTCTCAAAACCCCCCGGACAAGCAATTTCTATATAAGCCATTGTAGTAATACAAAGTGTTTTTGTTTCCTTGCGAATTTTTTTAATGCAGAACACACCCTGGAACCTTTCACGCGCCGCCTCTGTCAAAAATGCAAACGAGATAAAAAGTATGAAAGAAAAAATATGTCTAAAATTTATTTTTTTTTATTTGAAACGTACTTATTATTATATTGCAAAATTTAAACCAATAGGTATGGTTTTAACAATTATACAGTAATAATTTTGCAAAAGGAGTGTTTCTGGTCATATGTTTCACTTACTTTTACCTAGTGCATATCTAATAAGAAAGTAGCGGTTTGATTTGTACGCCATCGTCAAAAAATAGAGTGAGCATCAGTCCCCCATTTTCAACATGCGTCCCCCACTGAAAAGTATCATAATTTAATTAAATTTGTATTTTAATTTATATTTACATTCCTTTTAACGCCACGTTTTATCAGATTTAATAGATAATTTAACCGATTTGTTAAGAAACAAAACTAAATAAAAATTATTAATAAAATATTTCTTCACAAATGTTTGGACAAAATTAGCATAGACATAACTGTCAACTTTAGCAATACTTAGTTTCTTAACAATATATACACAGAGGGGGTCGAGGTGTGGGCACCGAGGTCGGCCGACATGACTCCACCGGATTTCTTTTTATAACAACCCCGCACACGTTTTATCAGCTTGAATAGATAATAATTTAACTGATCGGCTAAGTTGGAAATGAAGAAACAAACCTAAATGAAAATCATTCACAAAATATCTTCACATAAAAAAAACATTTTTTGGTATAGACACAATAATTGTCAACTTCAGCAATACTTAGTTTTTTTACAATATATACACAGATAATCCGTTACCCACCCAGTAATACCGCCATCTTCCGACCGACACTCTAACAACTTCATATATTACAAATTCATTTATTTAAACAATCATCTTTGGTAAAAATAAAAATCGAACGCTCACGGTTCGTCGGTGGGGGGTCTTACGCACTAGAAAAAAAAACGCAAAACGTCAAGTAACATAAAAATAACCTAACAAATGTAACAAAAGGAAACTAGATCATTAGACAATAATAATAGTAATACTAAATATAATAATAATAATAATCGTAATAATTCTTGAGATCTGTATAACCCAGGGCAAGTACCGATGAAAGCACGTTACTTACAGGAATTGAAAATGTTTTCTTTTGTGACATAATGAGATCACAAAAATTATTTAATAACAAAAAATTAAAGCACATATTTATTTATACCTGGTTTATAACATAAAGTGTTGAGAAAATAACTTACATGTTTGATTAAAAAAAAAACGTTGCACAAAATAAATACATAAATTAGTTTATTTTGTGCGAGTCTGATAGACTGGGACCACAGTTTCCTAAAATACAGACTTACTTGTTACAAAACATCAACGAAAAATGTTTTGGAAACGTCTACTTTAAATCGGGTTAAAATTATTTTTTATTAAGCTGCTTTTTCAATATTTCTGTAAGCAATTTCGTGCCAGAAAAATCCGGCAACATATCCTGCGGGACGTCAGAATACGTAATGATTTGGCATTGCTGGAAATCGAGAATAACCCAAGAATTAAGTCATATAGCAAATATGCTGACATGCATCTAATTTATAGAAAAGCACTGGGTAATTGTGGGGACGCAAGAATAATTTATTTCGTAACAACAACGTTACCAGACATTTCCAAAGTGAAGGGGTCCGTCTGGCTGACATTCCCCAGACTTAAATTCTATTGGGTAATGTATTGTTTTGAAAAGTTTTTCTTAGCTCCTACTTCTTTGTGCTCAATCTAGCAACATTGCATTTTTAGTTTTGTTTAGCATACGGATGCAACAGGCATGTTATCGTGTGTGTGAAAAATAAAACTCATTTTATCTACTTTCAAATAAGTGGCTTTATTTCTAATTCCCAATCAAAACAACCCAAAAGGTTATGGGCCCAGGTGGGAATTGAAAAGACAGTACAGTCGTGTGTCGGAGTACTAGTTTTTTAGTGATTAAAGTCGGTCGGTCGGTACATTGTTTGTCGTGTACGGGATAAGATGGCGGAAAATCGAGATGTTGTTGCGCGAAAATTTGAGGGTGAGAACTACATGCAATGGAAGTTCCAAATAAAATGTGCTCTGAAGGCAAAAGGGCTCTGGGGCATCGCTGATGGGTCAAAAAAGATGCCGGAAAACGACGCCGATGAGCAAGAAATATGGCTCAAAAAGGATGCGCAGGCTATGTATATCCTGACTGCATCGATGGAGTTTAATCAGATAACGCTGATTGAAAATTGCTAAAGAAGTAAAGAAATATTGGATAAACTCGACTCCATATATCTTCAGAAGAGCGAAACCAATAAGATGATAGTGCACGAAAGGTTTCACCAATATAAAATGGATGCAAACGACTCCATTGCACAGCATATTGCAAAAGTAGAAAGCCTTGCGAAGCATGTCAAAGAAGCTGGCGAGCAAATAAGTGAAGCCGTAATCATGATGAAAATAATTAGCACCTTGCCTCCCAAGTTTCGAAATTTTCGACAAGCACGGCTCTCATTGGATGACTCAAAACAGAACATTGCCAATCTGACGTCAAGACTTCTCGACGAGGAAAATCTTACCGCCTACGAAGAATCCGAAGTTGCAATGGCAACGCTGTCGGTAAAGAATTCGAAAGAAAAGAAGAGAACGCGCTCAAATGTCATCTGTTACAGGTGTAAAAAGAGAGGGCACATTATGAGAAACTGCAGGGAGAAGAAAGACGACGCTAATGAAAATAAACAAAATTCGAATGAGACGGATAGATTTCAATCGCGTGAAAATCTCAACCGTTTCAACAACAACAGAAGAAATGGCGGAGGTGACAGGAAAATGAATTCTGATTCAGCATTTACCGGAGCGCATATGTGCCATAAAAAGAAATTTTTCGAGAGTCTGGATGAAAACACGAACAATTCTGTTGTTTTAGGGAACGGTCAAAGAATTCAAGTAAAAGGTAGGGGCACCATTAGAATCCAGAAACTACTAAATGGTGAGTGGTGGAATGCCTCAATCAACGACGTACTGTATGACTTGAAAAGAAATTTATTTTTTGAAGGAGTGGTTACTGGGAAGAACATGAAAATAATAAAACAGAATACGCACGCAGAAATTTTAGGCAGTAGCGGAGTGGTCGCAGTAGCTGTAAAGGACAGTAACAACACCTACAAAATGTTGTTTCGTACAATAGTAAATTTCGCTAATACAGTGCTACAGGACAGTCTAAAAGTGTGGCATCAAAGACTAGGCCATTTGAACATTGCGTCGATATGTACCATGGCCGAAAAGGGCCATGTAAGCGGGATAAATTTAAGTGACAAAAACAAGTTCTTTTGTGAAGCGGGTGCGTTCGGAAAAAGTCACAAGTTACCGTTTAATTAAAACAAAGAATATAATATATAGAACAATTGTTGAAAGTGCTCGTTCAATGATGTGTCAAAACGACGTGGTAAAATATTTGTGGGCAGAGGCCGTAAATACGGCGGTATATATTTTAAATCGAACGCCAACCAAACAGACAATCGGGTCGCGCTGTACGAAATCTGGACGAATCAGAAGCCATTTTTGGGACACCTAAAAATATTCGGTTGTGATGCGTTCGCGCATATACCGGACATTAAACACACAAAACTTGACCAAAAAAGTAGAAAGCTGATTTTTGTCGGGTACGATAACAACTCCACGAACTATAGACTTTTCGATCCTGTGACGAGAAAAATCACTATTTCTCGAAACGTAATTTTTCACGAGAATTTGGTGAAATCGGGTAGCGGAGCTGGCAACGCCGCAGACAATCTGTCAGCGAGCAACCAATCCGCGACCATGCGTTTCGACGAAGACGATTGTTGTTTTGATAATGACAGCAACGAAGTAAATAATGAAATTCAGCCCGAAAATAATGAATATGATCCAGACGATGAGCAACCAGAACCAGAGGTACCAGTACTGAGGCCTTCTAGAAGTATCAGAGTACCAGCGAAATACACGGACTATGAATTAAATTTTGCTGAAACAAATGTACCCCAAACTTACGACGAAGCTCTTGCCTCCCCAGATGTTTCGCAATGGAAAGAGGCGATAAACGAAGAGCTGAAGGCGATAGATAAAAATCAAACATGGTATCTTGTGCCTAGACCTAAAAACGTGAAAGTTTTACAAACGAAGTGGGTGTTTAGAATTAAAAGAAACACAGACGGCAAAGTTTCTCGTTACAAAGCTCGATTATATGTCAAAAGTTGCGCCCACAACTCGTTACGATTCTATACGTGTGTTGTTAGCTGTCGCGGCGCAAAACTGTTATGAATTAATTCAGTTTGATATAAAAACTGCATTTTTTTTATGGTGAATTGGATGAAGACGTGTACATGTATATATACCCGAAGGCTTGAAACAAGGTGAAAGTTATTCTGATGTTGTCTGCAAGCTCAACAAGTCTCTGTATAGGCTGAAACAGGCTCCACGCTGCTGGAACAGAAGGTTTCATCAGTTTTTAGATCAATATGGTTTCAAAAGATGTGAATCAGATAGGTGTGTATATACTGGATTTGTACGTAAAATTAAAGTTATTCTAGTTATATTTGTTGATGATGGACTGGTTATTTCTGAGAGTAAAGAGGTAATTTTACAAGTTCTGAAGCAGCTCAAATCAGAATTAGATGTTACTATATGTGAACTCTCATATTATGTTGGTGTAGAAATACAAAGAAATCCATTGACAGGGTCGATATTTATTAATCAAAAGAGCTACATACAGATAACTTCAAAATTCGGATTGGAAAATGCAAATTCCTGTTCCACTCCAAAAGATCCATCCACCGATCTTACTGCTCAGGCAGAATATGTTTTATCTGAGGGTGAAGTGCCCTACCGACAGGCTATTGGATCCTTGCTATTTTTGGCGACTGTGACACGTCCAGATAATTCACACGCAGTGGGAGTTCTCAGTAGGTTTATCAATAGCCCCACAAAAGCACATTGGACAGGAATTAGGCGTGTCATACGATACCGTAATTTCCAGTAACAATAGTCCTAGTCCCCAACTATGGTCCGGTTGCATTTGAAGTACAAAACGATCTATATTTCTATCTGTCAATCCATTCGTTAAGCTGGGCGTTCGGAAATTGGATGCTAATAAGTCCTACCGTTAGGTATTAAGCCGGTCAGTTGGCTACATAAACCCGATCGGAGCACGTCGCATTTCAGCCAGGGTGGAAAAATCCGAACAATTTAAAAAGTTGCAAACTTTGATCCACTGAATCCTTCCGGTAAGTTATATCGCGACTAACAATGTTTTGATGTGTACCCTTATATAGAAGTGAACCAAAAATAACCCCTACAGTTTAAAAAGAGGTTTTATTTTTCTTGAATTTGAGGTTAAGTAAAAACTTGCTAGGTGGACCACAACAATGGTCCAAATTTCTAAGTGGACCATTGTTGGGATCAGTTTCCTGGAAATTCAGACCATATTTAATATAACACGTAGGACCATTGTTATAACATAGTTAATGAGCAAAGTCAAATTGAACCTAAAAATCAGTCTGTTTGTTACAGAATATGCCTAGAACAAATCTAGAACGCCGAAAAGTTGGTGGAAGGCTCTATCTTCCATATTCTGAGGAGAAATTAAAACAGTGCCTTAACGATATTCTGGGGAAAAAAATGTCGCAAAGAGAAGCTGCAACATTTTACAAAATTCCACGCAGTTCTATCATTTTAAAATTAAAAGCTTTGAAAAGTAATACGGTTAGACCTCCTGGGCGAAAATGCATATTTACAAAAGAAGAAGAGGACATGTTCGTTCAACATATTGTTGCTATGTGTGATTTTGGATTTCCTATAACTGCTTTTGATTTGCGATGTATTATTAAAATGTACTTGGACAGCTCTGGGCGCAAGGAAGTGCGATTCAAGAATAATTGTCCTGGAAAACGTTGGACTGAATGTTTTTTACTAAGACAGAGGGGTAATCTGAGCAAACGCCTATGCAGTAATATCAAAAGAAGTCGGGCTGCCGTTGATGACAACATTGTAAATTTATATTTTAACAACTTAGAAACTGTGTTGGAAGGTATTCCCCCCTCAGCAATTTGGAATTACGATGAAACCAATCTAGTCGACGATCCAGGGAAAAAAACTGTGCTTACAAAGAGGGGATGCAAGTATCCGGAAGCAATAAAAAATTCATCCAAGGCTGCAGTGTCAATAATGATGTGCGGGAATGCCACAGGGCAAATTTGTCCGCCATATGTAAATTATAAAGCGGAAAAAATGTGGGATACATGGACTGAGGGGAGGCCAATTGGAGCAAGATATAATAACACAAAGAGTGGATGGTTCGATGGCGCCAGTTTTGAGGATTGGTTCATATCCGTCTTACTTCCAATAATAAAACGCTCTGGTCATAAAAAAAGTGTTGTTATTGGAGATAATTTAAGCTCACATATTAGTGCTAGAGTTCTAACCTTGTGTAGAGAAAACAACATTGCTTTTGTAGCATTACCTCCAAATGCCACACACTTGACTCAACCTTTGGACATTTCCTTCTTTCGTCCTTTTAAGATCCACTGGAGAACAGTTCTTGATGAGTGGAAAAGCACTCCGGCCGGAAGAAGGCATCCAACTGTACCAAAGGACGTGTTTCCTGCATTATTGAAAACATTGTATGACAAAATTGAACCTAATGGTGCGTCAAACCTTCAGTCTGGATTTAGAAAAGCAGGTATTTACCCATTAAACAGGAATATGGTTTTAGAGAAAATTCCTAATAGTGACCGAATGCATTCAACGCATGATCTAAGTTTAGTAAATAAGTCGTTTACTGACTTTCTTCAAACCACCAGACTATCAGAAACAGTCCCTAAAATTATTCGCAAGAGAAGAAAAGTTAACGTTGAGGCCGGAAAGAGCATAGCTCCAGAAGACTTGCACAAGCCGCAAACAGAAGAAGAATCCAGAACAGGGCCGTCGGGTATAAAAAGTCGAAACAGTAAAAAAAGGACGCGAAAGTTATCTGAAAGTGATTCCGAACAAAGTTCAACTCATATGTCTCTTGCCTCTGATACTGAATCAGAAAGTTTCAGTGATCTACAAAACGATCAGTTACAGTCTGAAGAAAAAATAAAAAAGCCCAGTGACACATTAGTTTTAGTTATTGGTGACTATGTTATTGTCACCTATAATCATCAATACTGGCCAGGTATCGTAGAACAGACATTAAAGAAGGGTTTCATGGTAAGCTGCATGGAGAAATGTGGAAATTTATGGAAGTGGCCGGAGATCAAAGACGTTCTTAAGTACAGTACCAATGAGGTTATAATGAAAATTTGCCAGTCCTAAATTATTTTCCAAGAGCAGAAAGTTGTATTCAGTCTCAGAATTAGAAAATTTGTGAAATTCTGCTGTTGTACACTTTTTAAATTTGTGTTCTAAACTTATAAAACGTTTTAATTTGTTCTGTTTTAGTACTTAGGTTTTAATAAGATTTGGAAATCTGTTTTATACCTACCAGAAATGGAAATTATTTCTACCGATTTTTTAAATGAAATAAAAATGTTGAAATATAATATATGTGTATTTTTATGTTTTCTATGGCTCATAGTTTAGGCTAAGCTGCCAACTATAGTCCCACGTTATAATTAAAGGATAAAATCATAGGAAAATCGCAGTGGATTATTGTTGGGCAACTTCGAGCACAACAATGTACCACTAAAAATCTAGCAGAAAAAAATATTTGCAATAAATATTTTTGAACTTTCGCTACAAAACTATGTAAGTAGACCATTAGGCTACAATTCAAAAAAACATCAATCTTTAACAAAGAGTTCTTAAGCCGAAAAATTTGAACAAACCATAAAAAGTGGACCATTGTTAGGGGAAATTACGGTATTTAATTGGAACCGCAGATTATGGAATATTATATCTACAACAAGATGCTTCTCACAGATTATGCAGGCGATCGTGCTACGCGAAAATCGACAAGTGGATATTTGTTCAAACTATCAGGAGGACCTGTTACCTGGTCAAGCAGAAAACAAAGCACTGTTTCTCTATCTACAACTGAGGCGGAGTATGTGGCTGCTTCTAGTGGTGTAAAAGAAAGTTTGTGGCTGCATCAACTTCTCAGAGACATTCTTGAAAAAGACATGTTAGTGCTACCTTTGAATTTATATATAGACAATCAAAGTGCGATCAAACTTCTGAAAAACTCCACCAGAGGTCAAAACATATTGACGTAAAATTTCAATTTATTCGTGAGAAATTTGATAGTGGTCTGATCTTGCCTAAATACATAAACACTGTTTTTCAAGAAGCTGATATTTTTACTAAAGCTCTCTGTAAAAATGTTTTTGAAAATTTACGTAATAAGATTTGTTAAAAATAAATATATAGGTAGTTGAAATAAGTAGACAGTAAGATTTACTTACTTATTGTTTATTTGATTCTTTTGTTTGAAAACTTTACAAAAAGTGGGAGTATTGGGTAATGTATTGTTTTGAAAAGTTTTACTTAGCTCCTACTTCTTTGTGCTCAATCTAGCAACATTGCATTTTTTAGTTTTGTTATGCATATGGATACAGGTATGCAGGCATGTTATCGTGTGTGTGAAAAATAAAACTCATTTTATCTACTTTCAAATAAGTGGCTTTATTTCTAATTCCCAATCAAAACAACCCAAAAAATTCCTTCCCCCATCCTCGAAGCACACTTTTGTCCTCCTTTCCGCGTACCCTTCCATCTCCCCTATATGTTAGGTTCAAATAAAAACTTCTCCAAACTGGAAGAAGATGACAATCATCTGGGAAGGGTCGCCCCAGATGTAGTTTATTTTATTTTTATATTTTATATTATTGAAGCGTTGAATAGAGCGAACAAAATTAAGTAAGCGAAAATCAGTGGCGGCTCGGGAATATAAGAACGGGTGACGCGCAGGTAGCTAGGTAGACAGTGATGCGGGTAAAAATTGCACCACAGACGAAAATTTTTCGGGGTGCCACGCTCACTATTTTTTAACCATTTTATGATGTTAATTATCCAGAGCTTTGGAGCGTTTTTTAATACTTAGGGGAAATAATATGAATTTATAAGATTTTAAATATATTTTTTTGTTCTTTTTTTCAGTTATGTACCTATATATCTTAAAGTTAATTTAAAATTGACTGGAAAATGTAGGATAATAATAGTTATTCAAATGCGGATATTTTAAATTTGTTTTATATTCACGGCGAGGGTCAAAGAATTGTTGCAAGAACCTGCAGAAGTTTTAACGCTCTTTTGCCGAATTTTACGCAAATGAACCCAAGGAAATTTCGCAGAACTGAAGGCAACTGTTTAAATTTCGGAACTGTGCAGGCTCCAAGAATTCAATTTCATCCTATTACAGAAGACGAAGAAAATTAAATTAACGTTTTGGCGTATTTTCAGTATCATCATGCTTCAATAACAAGTGTCAAAAATGATTTTTAGGAATAACTCGAACATCAATATGGAGAATTTTACATAAACATAATATGCATTGCGATAAACTAATTACATTACAGGCTTTACAACCAGATGATTATCCAAAACGTGTAGATCTTTGGGAAATGATATTAATTCGTACATAGGAGGATCTAGGTTTTCTGAAACGAATTATTTGAACTGATGAAGCAAAATTCTCACGCGAGTTTTTAAAATAACCATTTTTGGACTGCAGAAAACCTACACTTTATAAAAGAAAAAGGTTACCAACAAAACTTTAGTTTTAATATATTTTGTTTGTTGATTGATAGGTACTTTTCCATATACATTTATGACGAAAATTTAACTTCTGCAAAATATATTGAAATTCTAAGAACAATATTTGCCTTTTTGGACAATCTACCGCTTATCGATTTGAGAAAATGTTGGATGGAGCTTCTGCCCATTGTACTGTATGGTATGATTGGAGATAGGTGGATAAGACGAGAAGAACCATAGAGTTGTTGGCCACCGCGATCTCCAGATCTTACTCCATTAGACTTTCTTCTGTGGGGTAGGATTAAGATTAAGAAGGATTAAGTAATTTCATTTAGTATTCGCAGTAAGCGGCAAAATGAGGTCTAAGTTGGAATTTAAAGTATCAACTTTAAAAAACTGCAGTAATTTAACCGTTACAATGTTAAACTACGGGCTTAGAATATCTTTTCCTTATAATACAGTATATTAAAAAATGTACCCATTCTTGGGAACTTTGGTGCAAATTTCACCTCGTTAGTGCATCCCCTGTATATAATCCAAGGCCCTTCCCAAATGGTCCATTTTGTGTAGGTTTTTAAGCACTTACCGGTGCCGTAATTAGTTTTCTGACCAGATGCCTACTTTTTTTTATAAAAAAAAGTGACTAAAACATTAATTTTTTTACGACTTTTCCGAAAAATTTCAGTTTTTCTTAAAAACTTCTATTTTCTCGCCATTTTTCCGACAGAGATGAATTTAGGTTTTTGGTCTCTTAGATATTTCCTATGAAAACGTCTCTTGGAATATTTTGATAGAACTCGACCACTTTGAGATATAAGCGCCCCAAAACAGCCTTTTTTCGAACGAAAAAAAAAATCGTAAAATCGTCAAACGAAATCGAAACCCAATCAAAAACAATAGGGTTTTGTAAGACAGTAAGAACCATCGTTCCAGAAAGTTTCGTCTAAAAAAAATTAAAATTGCGACCTCAACCATGTTACATCGAAGTTGACTTTCTTGGTCAACTTTGCGGTACCATATCTTCGGTACCAAAGGTGGTACAGAAAAATGTTTCGAACAAATCTCGAGATCCACGTCTCCTCTAAAAATACATATCAAATTCAATGTCCGATCCCTAATAGTTTCCGAAATACGCGCGCCGAAAGGTCGAAAAATACGGTTTTCTCAAATGACACACCAGGTTTTTGTTTCCGAGTGTGAAAGCCATAGTTTTAACAAGTATTTTAACAACATGCAACTGTAAAACAGGTAGGTATTTCTTTTTTAGTATGATATGGTTTATTTTTCTAAATTTATAAAAAATATAACTTGTAGGGGAGATCGGGGTAAGATGACGAACGGGGTAAGATGACGAACTTGTATATTTAAATAACCGAATTAATTTTTACAGCGCTACTGCTGGCGCCATCTAGGTACCTATGTCTCGTATTAAAATAAATGCCCACTCGTCCGGCCGGGTCGCTACCGTATCAGTAATACGTAAACAGCTGCTTTGATGGTATCGTTTGTAATATTTTCGTGAATTTAATAACGATTTGTGCATTCATCAGGTAAGTCAGTAAACCTAATTTGTTACAAGAAATTCTATAATAGCAATAGTTATTGTCAGTAGGAAAATCGTTGATGTATTTGTTTGTGTTTACTTTTAACCTTAAAAGTGGATAAATTTATACAACGGGGGTAAGATGACGGAGGTAAGATGACGAATTCGTCATTTTGCCCCAAGCAAACAATATATTGAAGTAACTTCTTTTACAGAATGCCGCGAGTATACAAGCGTAAATCTAATCGTATGGAGTGGAATGAAGACTCTCTTATAGCAGCTATGAAAGAAGTACGAGAGAGATCGTTATGTTGTAACGCAGCCGCAATAACTTACGGAATACCGGAACCCACGTTGAGAAGATACATAAAGAGACGCTCAAAATAAAGAGTTCCCGGAGAGTGGGGGCCGCTTCAAAAACACCTTCAATGCTAAGCAGACGAAAGAATTTGTTAGCTACCTAACAGAATGTAATCAACGATGTCTTGTGTTAACTTGCATGCAAGTTCGAAAACTTGCATATCAATATGCACAAGCAAATCATATAGAACACAGGTTCAACAGAGAAACAAAAGCAGCCGGGACTGATTGGTTCAAAACTTTTAATACACGTAACAGCCTGAGTCTGAGGAATCCTGAAGCCACTTCAATTGCACGGCTACGCGGATTCAACAAGATCGCTGTCGAAAATTTTTTTTTCAATTTTCAAGAAGTTAAAGTCAAACACAATTTTAAAGCAGACCGTATCTATAATGCGGACGAATCCGGACTTTCAACGTACTAACGAAGTCACTCCAAAAGGCCAGCGACGAGTTGCTAAAATAGTGACAGCCGAGAGAGGTCGAAATACAACTTTGGTTTGTGCACTGAAGTCATAAACATGTTTGTACTGATATGTATTTAACCCTCAAACAAATGTATTTGCTTTATATTTTCATTTTCCCTTAGCTTCGTCATCTTACCCCGATCTCCCCTATAGGAAAGATTGTCAATTTTTACTGAATGGTGCGTAATTAAAAGTACTATCCTATGATGCGCTTAACTAGAAAATTTTTACGGACAGAAATGCGGGTCATTTCTTGTCTTGGGAATTTTTCGCCGATTTAACACTCCTCAGCTTGGAGCAGATGAATCCTGGCAAAATTAGTGCCACATTCCTTAAATTCTTCTTGCCCCCACACAATGGCCAAGTGCTTCTCCAAGTTGCCCAAAAGCTAAATGCATGTAAGCATAATAATAATGATAGTGACAAATTTTATTATTTTAATGCGAATTATTAGTTAAGAGGTTATGCGATTAGTTAATCTGATTAAATAACGTATGTCAGTAAACCTCATTAATTAATAAAGTTCGAAAGCCAATGCTTATATGTTAAAAAACTAAGTCTTTATGGCCGAAATAAAATATTAAAATTTCATAAATTAGAGCCGCAAAGGCAAATGGCTGGGTACCCCTTTGGGGCCCTGTATCTTCTTTAACGTTAAGGGACACTTTAGGATTTTTTTATGACACACTAGTGCTATTTTGATCTCCTCTATACACTCTCAAGAGTATACAACATACCTGCATAATCTTGCTACAGCAGTCATTTTTAACATCACAACTGTATATGTTCGAAACTACATAACTTCGAATTTGAGGTGCAATATTTCAAATCAAGAGGCAAAGTTTAACTCCAATTTGCCAATATAAAACAACATTATCCCTCGTGCTTTTTAGCTATATATAATTATTATTCGGTAAATGCGAAAGGACAAGTATATACCTGCATATACGTAAAATGCTTTCAACGGTACGAGAACGATTCAAACGGCATGCATTTTACCAGGACGACAATGACGTGTCGCATCAGTCTATCGAAACGTTGTACAGTGTAAAGAACAATACAAAATATTAAACAAAAAAAATCTCACAGTTATAAAGCTTACTTGGTACTTGTAGAGATGCTGGCGGCGTCTGGGGGGCTGTTATTCGGCTAAAAGAATATTAAAATCGGCATAAATAACAAATTTTTAAAAATATTGCACGTGTTTTAGGCAAAATTTCTTTGTCAGTGACAACGCATCTTGAAAATGCAGTGTTTATACATAAGTGAGATGTGAAATTCAAGTGATTTACAGAATTCAGAGGAAGAATAGGCAAATCAGAAGTGGGATACAGGATTTTTTTTTATCTTGCGGCCGACCACGAACCAGTAAGAGATAGCAGAGAAACTTAATTATAAAAGTTGTTTGAAATAACCTGAAGTTTTATTGTATGTATGTTTCACATCTACAGGGTGTTCAGTTTTTCGTGGACCGGTATCAACTTTTTTATTTCAAACGGGACACCCAATATGTTGTGCCATTTTTAGATTCCCTATAAAATTCTAGAAATAATTTATGTATATTCTTCTATACCTAAACCTAACCGTTTTTGACATATCTTATGTTTTATGTCAAAAATGACGTTTGCAGGCCTGAACTTAAATGGAAATTTGTACTGCTTCAAATCGTTTTTTAAATAATCAGGACTTATTTTCTTGTAAAATGGGCTCTACTTTAGTAAACTAGCGTTTAAAAATTAAATGAAATCATTTTTTTCAAATGGAAACCCCATAATTTCATAAGTTTATTTCATTAAGCAATAAAAATGAGGATGACTTTGTTAAAGAATGTCTATTTCAAAAATTTTTAGTTTTCCAAATATTGGCAATTTAACATTATTCTATTGAAAAAATGCTATACTTACATCTTTTAAAGTTTGCTATTAGAAATAAAACACAATCGAGAACAGTCATTATTTTCGCTTTGACATCAATCTATTTGTTTTTTCCATATAATTGTTACCCTTTATTGTTGTTACTATTATATTTCTTTATTTTTATTCATATACCAACGTTCTAAAGTTTTTTAATGTATACCCCAGAAGAAAGAGCCGATATGCTAGAGTGCTATTTATCTAGCAATAAAAGTTCAGTATTAGCGATAAGAAGTTATGTTACCAAATTTGCTCTAAGATGCCACCCAGAAAAGAAGGTTTTTGCTAGAGTCTACGAGTGTTTTCTAAGAAATCATATTTTGATTCAGAAAAAAACACAGAAAACCAGTTAAACATATTGTTACATTTTGAAGAGTCGCCAGAAACCTACATCCGACAGGCAACTGGACTTAAATTAGAAAAGAACTGGTATCCAGACGTGATTGAAGATAAATAGCTATAAGCCTTACAAGTATTTGACCGGTAAAAATTAGAAGAAGAAGACTGTAATAAAAGGTTAGAGTTTTGCAGTACTATTAGGCTGTGCAGAATGCTGTCAAATTTCTGATCTAAAATGGCCGCCTGTAGGCACACAACGAATTTACGCATTACTATGAATGAATCTGGTTTCGTACATGACAAAAACTAGATAGAACTATGCGATAGAGAATTTTCATGAAATTCATGATTTTCCTTTTTTTAACTAACAAAATTAGGTTTGTTTCGAATTAAACAATCCCTGACAGTATATACCATTTTTTTAAACATGTTTTTGTGTTTTAACTGATTTTCCACTGCGTATAATACAAGCTTTTGTTATTATATATGAAGCCAGATTTATTCAAAATAAAGAATACAATCAATATATGTGTCTACAGGCGGCCATTTTCGGCGTCAAATTTGTCAGCGTTCTGGATATTTATCAGAAAAAATTTACATTACTTTATATAATCAACAGAAACGAAAAGAAAATAATTGAGGTGAAAACCCAAAATAGAAGATATAATAAATAATAATATGGCAACAAGATGGTGCTCCTTACCATAGGAGCTAAGAAAAATCTAGCTACCTGTCTAATCGAAACCAGTACTGGATTGGAGAAAACGGCAATCTTGCCTGGCCACGTAGAAGTCCAGACTTGACTCCCATAGACTACTTTTTATGGGGTACCTTAAAAAGTATTATTTAGCAGGAGAAGCCAAAGTCTGTAAATGAATTGCGATAAAGAATCTAAGAAGGTGCCAATTTACTTAATCAAGGACAGTTTGTAGTGAAGGCATTTTTATATTTAGAAACAGTCTTTATAACACGTATTGCGGAAAATTGTGTCCATATCCAAAACTATTTGCAATAGTTCCTAATTTTTTGGTTGAATATTGTAATTGTTAGGTAATTTTGTAATTAAAAAAAAGTTTTACTCATTATTAGGTGTATAATCGATTCTGTTCTATTTTTAGATATCTATAAAATCTGTTATCCTATCAATGCCATTTCATTTATGTAGGGCTCGATTGTGTTTTATTTCAGCCTGTCATGGTCATCTAGCAGCAAACTTTAAAAGTTGTAAGATAGAATTTTTTCAATAGAAAAATGATAATTGCCAATATTTTGAAAACTAAAAATTTTTGAAATAGACATTCTTTAACAGTCACCCTCATTTTTACTGCTTAATGAGATAAACGTATAAATTTATGGGGTTTCCATTTGAAAAAAAAATGACTTTTAACGATTTTCTCATTTAATTTTTAAACGGTAGTTTTTGACCACCCTGTAATTGTTAATTACGAAACTAATGAAATAGTTTACTAAAGTAGAGCCCATTCTATCAGAAAATAAGTCCTGATTATTTAAAAAACGATTTTAAGCAGGAGAAACCTACATTTAAGTTGAGACCTGCAAACGTCATTTTTGACATAAAAACATAAGATATGTCAAAAACAGTTGGGTTTAGGTATAGAACAATATACATAAATTGTATCTTGAAAATTGCAGGGAATCCAAAAATGGCACAATATACAATGGCCACCCTATACACAGCCCCTTAATAATTTAAGAGTAACACTCAATTTTTCCTCCCTGTATATGTGTCAGAACATGTTGATTTGCTTTATTATTGTTTAACTTCTTGACGAAACTCGGTATTCTATACATTTGAAAATTGTTCCGAGATAATCATTTAAAATACACTAAAAATTTTTAAATGATTAAATATCAACATTTTCAAAAATAGGAGCACTGCATATTTTGTTGATTTTATGAGGTACTTATTTAACACCCTGTATATTCAAAACGTGAATTTAAGTTTAAAATTGTAATTAGCTCCATCTTTGACGACAAAATTGTTTATCGATCTGTGTATAAAACTTTCAGTTCTGTAAGTATTTTTAAGAGTTTTGTTTTAAAAACACAACATTTTAGGCAGTTACTATGACATAAAGAATTTACTAGGATAGGGAGCGAGATAGACAATTCAGAAGTGGACAGGAAATGTTAGATCACTTTAATCTATTATTGTTACCTCAAGATGCGTTGTCGGTGTAACGAAAGAAAGAAATTTTAATTACTAACGAAAAAAAATCACGAATTTAACAACAGCCCCTGTAATGACGGAAGTGCAGATGGGCGCAGCACCTCTTCAGCTGTCATCAGCCAAACCGTTCTTTCACCAGGAACATCAGCTTTTTCTTGCCCTTGTAGGCTACCTGAAAGGAAAAGAAAAATGTTACCTGAAAGTTAAAGAGTATTCTCAAAACATTATTCAGTTCAGAACTGTCAGACTTAAAAATATTACTTAATTTATTGACTTAAATATTTATTAATAAGTCTTTTCATTTACTTAAGACTTAATTTTATAAAAGACTTATACTTTTTTTTTGACTTATTACATTTCCTCGAAGACTTAACTCAGATTAAAGACTTCAGTCAGCTATACTGACTTAAGTCAAGGCGACGCCGGCGTTTGTTTTTTCTTTCGCATTAGTCATTACGAATTGCAATTTATGGGCTGGCGCGTTTGAACCTGTCAACTCGCTCTGTATTTATAGTGAAAATTGTACAAGGTGGCCATTTTATGCTGATACAGTACCTTATCTAGAAAACGGTAATAGTTACAACAAAAAGTTGAATACAAAAGTTGTTTGGATTCAATTAAATTTTTATTTTATTTCACTTTTGTTTATACAGGGTGTTTTTCGTTCTGACGTGACACATGTCAACTTTCTTAATTTAAATGGGACATCCTATATATTATTACATGTTTCGATTCTACTGTTAATTCGCGAAAGTTTTTATAATAACATCTATATTTGAATTCTTTACCGTTTTTGAGTAAATTGACTTTTTAGATTTTTTTTTTTTAATTTTTTACCTATAAAACTTTAATGGAACTGACTAATATCTTAAACATACATTACTAAGGGTTCAATTCAAAATTCAACAAGTTTCCATGCTGGTCTTATCAATTAATATACAGGGTGTTAAAAATGGAGAGCAAAATAAACAGAACTTTAAATGTAAAAATCTCCTATTTTTCAGATGGAACACCCTGTATATTTTTATTTCATCTGATTCAGCGTTCAATTACCTATCATTACTCATATATATGTCCTATATTTAAAATGAACAGTTTCGATTTTATTAGCCGTTTTCTGATTTATCCCGGAATTTTGCCAGTAAATGAGATCAGAAACTAAAAAAATCAAGATAGGCTTAGGAAATAACCTAAAGCAATTGTTGACTTAAGTTGATATTTGCTCTGTTTGTCGTTTTTGTCAAATTTTTGCTGCGAAATTTGTTTAAAAATGGCTTTAGATAGTTTAGATGAACGTTTGAAATTATACAACTGTTTCATAAAAAATAATAAAAGTCCAGGGTTAACCTTTAAGGACTCCAGGGCTATATTTTTTCGAATAGTGCGTGATTTGGAAAATGGTGTCCTTAAAAACTCTAAGAAAAATCGTCTCAATTTTGTCCTCACTGAGGAAAAACAACTGGAGATTTTACTTTATTTCGAGGAAGATGATGAAAGATCCCAAAGAGATGCTGACAGAGACATTGAAGGTGTCAGTAGAGGAAGTATTCAAAAAACACTGCAGGTGAATGGTTATCATCCTTATAAATTTCTTCCAACTCAATTATTATCACAATTAGACTTTAATGAAAGATTGACTTTTTGTTGTGATATTATGGACCGGCAGTTCGAAAATGTGTTTTTTTCAAAAGTGCTTTGGACTGATGAGGCCTCATTTAATACGGCGGGTATTTTTAATCGCAAAAACACTCATTACTGGTCTCAAACTAATAAACATCTAATAAAAGCAATTAAAAAACAAGGCCGTCAAACCGTAAATGTGTGGTGCAGAATTATTTGCGGTCGTATTATCGGACCAATATTTTTTGACAGGTCTTTAAATGGCGAAAGATACTTGGAGCTCCTTAGGAATGAAACCATGCCACTTATCAACGACTTGCCAGCAACTATTCGAGAAAATATCATTTTTCAACAGGATAGCGCCCCTTACCACACGGTTGCACCGGTGGTAAATTTCCTTAATCAACATTTTCCATTGTGGATAGGAAGACATGGTTTAATATCCTAGCCACCACGAAACCCTGATTTAAGCCCTTTAGACTTCTTTTTGTGGGGTGCACTAAAAAATAAAGTTTATAAAAATAGATCTAATAATAGAAATGAGTTAAAAATAAAAAATCAGGGAAGAGATCAATAATTTTAATGCATCTAATTCGGTAAGGAACGCTATTCGAAAAATGGAGGCTATTTACACTTCATGTATCGCAATGGACGGTGGCCATATTGAAATTTTTTTATAATCTGTTTTAATCATGTTTAATACTCAGTTAGTTATTAGTTATAACGTGTGGCACAAGATTTTTTTTGCCTTTCCCTTATTTTCGTAAACATTAAATAATAAAAACATAAATTACATAATATTTAATTTTTATTTGTATTTTCTAACATTATTTATAGTCGCTATCTGTGTTAAGGAAATGAGAATAAGGCTTAGTTTACGACATTTTTATTTTAGCCCACTTCATCTGTTTACTTATATTAAAAAAAAGAGTCAAATCAGAAAACGGCTAATAAAATCGAAACTGTTCATTTTAGGTATAGGACGTATATATGAGTAATGATAGGTAATTGAACGCTGAATCAGATGAAATAAAAATATACAGGGTGCTCCATTTGAAAAACAGGAGATTTTTACATTTAAAGTTCTGTTTGTTTTGCTCTCCATTTTTGACATCCTGTATATTAATTGGTAAGACCAGCATGGAAACTCGTTGAATTGAACCCTTAGTAATGTATGTTTAGGATATTAGTCAGTTCCATCAAAGTTTTATAGGTAAAAATTTTTTAAAAAAAATATGTTTTTTAAAAAAAATTCTAAAAACTCAATTTACTCAAAAACTATAAAGAATTCAAATATAGATGTTATTATAAAAACTTTCGCAAATTAACAGTAGAATCGAAATATGTAATAATATATAGGGTTTCCCCTTAAGAAAATTGACATGTGTCACGCCAAAACGAAACACCCTGTATAAGCAAAAGTGAAATAAAATAAAAATTTAGTTGAATCGAAACAACTTTTGTATTTAACTTTTTGTCGTAACTATTACCGTTTTCTAGATAAGGTACTGTATCACCATAAAATGGCCACCCTGTACAGGAAGGGTGATTTTATATTAGTACTTATATAGTAGCTACTTACTATCAGTGGCACTGCACTATACGAAAACTTTGTTACATGTTAAATATCTAGAACGTATATAACAATAACATATCAGAAATTAACGAAAAGAGATAACTTAAAACGTGACCCACAGCTAATGATGCAGTCGATATTAAAAAAAAAACTAATTTCTCTCAGTGGCTCAACATTTATTTTTTAAAAAAGACATACTGTAATTAAGTTAATATGAGTCTTTTAAAATCATATAAATTAATTTCCTGCATTCATTATATTATATTTAGATAACAATAAATATTTAATTAAATTATATGCGATTTTAATGCTTAAATGATGCATAGTGAACAAAACAGGTCAAAATGTATCATTTCGAAAGTTACTAAGTAGGCTTTGCTTTAACATTTTATTGCAATTGTTTTTTGTTTAGTTTGACGTTTAGAAACAGTTTTTCGCCCAGTGAAACGAAAGTGTTTAAAATGGGTCGTCGAACTACCATTGATGAAAGAAATTTAATTTTAAGTCACTACAGAAATGGATACAGCTAAAGGGATAGCAAAAATGACAAATAAATGTTCTTCAACCGTTCAACATATCTTTGAACGTTATCAAAATGAAGATAGAGTCCAGAATAAGTCAAAGTTAGCTCCAAACATAATATTTAACGATCGCGAGGAAAGACGGATTGTAAGAGAAATTACAATTGATCCCAAAAAAAGTGCTCCAAAATTGTGTGTTGAGATAGAAAGACAATTTGGAAAAAGGTGTAATCCCGAGACAATTCGTAGAATTTTGCGAAAAAATAATTTGCACGGTCGCACTGCCAGAAATAAACCCTTTATAAGCCAAAGAAATAGACGTATACGCTTAGAGTTCGCCAAAGAACATATTAATAATGACTTTAACTTTTAGAACCAAGTAATCTTTGCTGATGAAACAAAAATAAACCAATTTGGGTCGGATGGTAAAATATCAGTCTGGAGAAAAACCAATGAAGAACTAAAACTGCAAAACATACGGTAAAGCACGGTGGAGGTGGAATCATGTTATGGGGGGTATGTCGTCTGCAGGAGTAGGTAATATGCATTTTATAGAAGGAAATATGAACTAGTACATGTATTTGGATATATTAAGACAGTATCTTGTTGCAAGTGCTCAAAAATTGGACATCGTTGACAATTATCGGTTTTATCTCGACTACGATCCAAAGCACACATCATATAGGGTTCGAAGTTGGTTGCATTATAATTGACCAAATATCATCAAAACACCAGCCCAGTGTAAAATAAAGTTAATAGTGCACCAATATCAAACAAAAATGAAATAAAAGTAAAAATTACCGAAGCTTGGAACACAATTTCACCTGAGTACACCAGCAAATTAGTTGAATCAATGCCTAGACATCTGATTGATAAGTTGTGTTTTGTGTAACAAACACATTTTTGATGGTTTGTGTTGTCATGAATACAAAAAAATGGTCAGTTGTGTAGCTTGTGGTCGTTTCCGTATAGAAAGTGCAAGGGAGAAAGGAATTTCGTTCCACCGTTTAGACGCTTTTAAATCCGATTTAAAGGCGACAATAATTTTTTTTATAATGAAAATCATAATTCTTAAAGTGTCAAACAGTTAGGTTAGGAACCAAGTGGTATTTAAAAAAACACAGTAACGTAACATTTCATTCTATATTTTGTTAGGCCAAAACATTTAAATTACCTTAAGAATTGCAGTTATGAGTTTCTAGAAATAATTTATGGGACAAAATAAGTTTTAATATCTAACATTATATTCTTCTTTTTCTTGGGTTTGATACTGATGTGAAGAGGAAACAGTATGATTATATTTCTCAACAAATGCTAGTTGTTTAACAATAATTAGTAAAGACAAACAAAAAATATGAAATCCTTTTTTGAAGATAAATGATTTTGATTTTTCCAGCATATTTTTCCACCCAACTAGAGAGTTTATTTGAATAGATACGGAAATGTCGTGAATACAAAAGTTATTTGGTTTTTTATGACGATTTAGAATATTATATCATTAGAACGAAAATATTATTGGAAATGTCAAATTTTGATAGGTTCTCAGTTTTTTTAAATGAAACACCCTATATATTAAATCATATTCTTGAAGATCTATATATATATATATATATATATATATATATATATATATATATATATATATATATATATATATATATATATATATATATATATATATATATATATATATATATATATATATATATATATATATATATATATATATATATATATATACACTGTGTCCGAGATAAGGAGGGCCACTATGGGGATTTTGGAAACGGTAAGAGATACAACTTTGGTTAAATGGGAGAAAAGTTGCGCAATCAAGGGTCTAAGAAAATGGCGTTTTCAAATTCCTGAAACATTTTTCGGATTTTGAGATATTTTGAAAAAATTGGATTTTTTGATTTTACGAACTATTTTTTTCTGGCGTTATTATTTGCCCTAGAGCGAAACCAATAACAATTCTCCACAGCAACTTTTAATGCTCTTTAGGACGACGTTATTAGTTTCTTAATCTGACGTTTCGTTTTTGTGGGACCATCATCAACTTCATTTTTTTAAATACGGCCCTGATATTCTGATATCAGATTCTGAAAGCCCTTTCTATTTCGAATTCAACGATGTATAACACTTTATGGTTTAATTGCGTTTTAGTCTTTTTTTCTTGCCTTACACAAGAAAATTCCTATTACGGACCTGTACACACCAATACACATATGAAAACCGAAATAGTATTGACGACTTGACTTTTTTTTTAATGTAGATTAGTTTTAGGCCAATAATGGACATTTCATCTAATATAAAAACATCATTTTATTCGTAATCATACAGTCATATGAAAAATTCAAATTCTGCAGGTATTTTCTCGTGTACCATTCGCAGTATGAACGACGATAATTTTCCAAATACATACATACGCAAAAATTAATTAATAGAAGACATGACTAATTATTGCGCACTAAATTACACAGTAAGCAAATGTGTCAAAAAATCAACGTTACTGACAATTATTAAAGAAAAGCAGGCTCCGGAAAACAAATGAATGTGTTGATGGCCTCTTATACATTTGAATTGTCAGCTAACGTTGATTGTTTGACACATTAGCTTACTGTGTAATTTAGTGCGCAATAATTAGTCATTTCTTCTATTAATTATGTTTTCTAACGAAGAAAAGTTTGACATGGTGGCGTGTTTCATTTCATCCAACAGAAATTGTTCTGTTGCGGAGCGTTTGTATTTGCAAAAATATCCCGAAAGAAGATAGCCAAATCAAAGGACCTTTAGCAAATTAGTGGCAAACCTTAAAGCATATGGTTCTTTCAAAAAACCTGTAGTTTCGCGACAAAAGAAGAGCAATGAAGAAACAGTACATAATGTTTTGTTAGCGGTCACTGAAAATCCCTGTACATCAGTCCGATTGGTCGAACGAAATGTTGGTATACCAAAATCAACGACGCATTGTATTTTACAAAAACAAAAGTTCCATCCGTATAAGTACAGAATTTGTCATGGACTTCGACCAGGCGATTTAGAGCGACGTCGCTCATTCTGTGAATGGTACACAAGAAAATGCCAGGAGAATATGTATTTTCCATATTACATAATATGGTCTGATGAAAGTATGGTTACGAATAACGGTATTTTCAATAGACGAAATGTTCATTATTGGTCTGAAACCAATCCACGTTTAAACAAAACGTCGAGGCACCAACACCGCTTTGGTTTTAATATGTGGGCTGGTATTATTGGCACAAGGATTGTAGGACCATTTATTTACAACCACAACCTGACATCAGAGCGTTACCTACATTTGCTGCAAAATGATTTAGAGGATGCTCTCGATAATATGCCTCTGGCGACAGTTCGCAACTGTTGGATGCAGCAAGATGGTGCACCTGCACATAATTCCAGAGCCGTTCGAGCATATCTATCCATGAGATTTCCAGAGAAGGTGATTAGCACGCATTCGGAAACACCCTGGCCAGCGCGTTCACCCGATATAACCCCGCTTGATTTTTTCGTATGGGGGTTCGTTAAGAATCATGTTTATCAGCGAAATTTTGCTACAGAACAAGAACTGAGGGGGTTAGTTTTGGAAGCCTTTGCTAATATTACTCCACAAATTTTGGCTAGGGTGTTAGAATCAACGGTTAGAAGGTGCTATCTATGCTTAGAAAACGACGGAAATCTTTTTGAACATTTAATATAAATTTAGTTGTTTTGTTCGTATTCCCTTGTTGTTGCTTTTTAATTTTTAGATCTTCTGCTAAATTAATTGTATTTGATCTTTGTTTATTCTATTAAATTAGTGCATCAATTCAACCACTAGATTATTATTAAACACCTAAATGACATAAAGTGTCATATGTTATGGCTAATTGTTTATTCTTTGAAATTAAACTAAATTGAACTTAACTAAACTATGTATATTTTCTTGTGTAAGGCAAGAAAAAAAAAGACTAAAACGCATTTAAACCATAAATCGTTGAATTCGAAATAGAAAGGGCTTTCAGAATCTGATATCAGAATATCAGGGCCGTATTTAAAAAAATGAAGTTGATGATGGTCCCACAAAAACGAAACGTATAAGAAACTAATAACGTCGTCCTAAAGAGCATTAAAAGTTGCTGTGGAGAAGTGTTATTGGTTTCGCTCTAGGGCAAATAATAACGCCAGAAAAAAATAGTTCGTAAAATCAAAAAATCCAATTTTTTCAAAATATCTCAAAATCCGAAAAATGTTTCAGGAATTTGAAAACGCCATTTTCTTAGACCCTTGATTACGCAACTTTTCTCCCATTTAACCAAAGTTGTATCTCTTACCGTTTCCAAAATCCCCATAGTGGCCCTCCTTATCTCGGACACAGTGTATATACAGTGACCGTCTAAAGTCCGTCCGTCCCCCCCTACTAATTTTTGAGCCAACTCGTATATCGCAACGAAATGTGGAGAGCTTAAATAGGACATGAAAAGCTATTTTTTTATGAAAAAATGATAGCTAAAAGTTATAAAATGGCGGCTACGCGCCATCTTGAAATAATATTTTAAATACAACACCCCGCATATTATTCCATTTTCAAAATCTGCTCATTATTCTTAACATTTTTCTCCAGTACACTTTATTCCTAAATGTAATTGCTTTCGAAATAATGACGTTTGAAAATTGACATTTTGGTCATTTCAAATTCAATCAAAAATACGATCAAGTTTGCGTTGGAAACAAAATCGTTGTCGCGGTAACATCTTGATAACTAACTGTCAAATAGTCCGTTGAGCATCTTAATTATTTTATGAAAAGTGTGACCATGGCTCGCAGTTTACACGATAAATTTGAAGCAGTTTTGATTTTTGGAGAAGCTGGAAGAAATTTTCATCTAGCAGTCCGTATGTTTAACGATAGATTTCCCGAAAACCCTATTTCGCCGTCATATTTGCGCAAACTTTTAAATAAGCTCCAAGCAACTGGTACGAAGAAAGATGCTCCAAGATCAGGAAGACCACCTCTTTCAGAAGAAAAAAAAATTGAAATTGTTGCTAAAATGGTAATTAATCCTACTCAGTCGACGTCTGCAGTTGCTGAATCCTGCGAAGTAAGTTCGAAAAGTGTCCAAAGAGTCCTAAAAAATGAAAAATTTCATCCCTATAAAATGAAAATCCTGCATGCTCTCACGGAGGATGATCCAGACCGGAGGGTTGAATTTTGTGAGTGGTTAACAAGAAAAATTGAAGGAGAACGATCCTTCCTAAAACGTGTATGTTTCTCAGATAAATGCACGTTTTTCCTTAATGGAAAAGTCAACACACAGAACGTACGATACTGGAGCGATACTAATCCGCATATTTTTAGAGAAAGGCATACCCAGTTTCCTGAAAAAGTTAATGTTTGGGCGGGGATTTTGGGCAACCACGTTGTTGGACCGATTTTCATCAGAGGCAATCTTACAGAGATCTTTACAGAAATCTTTTAGAAACTGAAATTGAACCTCGAATAAGACAAATTATATTAAACAATCAGGAAGAGTTTGAAAATCGTGAAATAATATTTCAGCAGGACGGAGCACCTCCCCATTTCTATCGCATGGCTAGAGAGTTTCTCGATACAAACTTTCCTGGGCGATGGATAGGTCGCAGGGGAAGTACAGAATGGCCACCAAGATCTCCGGATCTTACCCCTCTAGATTTTTTCCTTTGGGGATATCTGAAGTTAAAAATCTACGCCACCGAATGTCAAACAATAGAAGAGTTGGAACGCAGAATAAGAGAAGCATGTGAAGAAATAGATGAACAGACTTTCATCAAACTGAGAGAAGCTATTCATAATAGGGTACTTTATTGTCAAGATTTAGGAAGGGGCCACATCGAACACTTGATAAAATAATTATTGTTGGGGTTAAATAAGTGTTATTCAAAAATAAATAAAATATTTTTTTACCAACTAATTTGTTTTCCTTGTGAATTTACAGAACAAATTCGTAACCTTCAAGATTTTCCGGTAAGTGGTACTGTTTATCCTTAAAATACTGTCTTTACGCTTCTTATTAGTCGAATTCATTAAAAGATTTAACTACAAATTAATTAAAAAATTTAGTTAGCAAAATTTTTTATCGAAAGTGACTAAAACCATTACTTCATTTTAAACCGGATTTTCAATTTTCAAACGTCATTATTTCGAAAACAATTACATTTAGGAATAAAGTGTATTAGAGAAAAATGTTAAGAATAATGAGCAGATTTTGAAAATGGAATAATATGCGGGGTGTTGTTTTTAAAATATTAATTCAAGATGGCGCGTAGCCGCCATTTTATAACTTTTAGCTATCATTTTTTCATAAAAAATAGCTTTTCATCTCCTATTTAAGCCCTCCAAATTTCGTTGCGATATACGAGTTGGCTCAAGAATTAGTAGGGGGGGAACGGACTTTAGACGGTCACTGTATATCTATATATTAGGGTGGAGCGAAAAAATTAACTTTTATTTTTCGCTAACGGCTAGTTTCTAAAAGTTGCCTTTTAGTAAGAAGATTCATTTGCCAAAATTTCAGTTTGTTTCAAACATGACTTCAGGTGCCACATAAAGCCTAAAAATTTCAAATACGCAAATCTTTTCAAAAAACCTTAACGAACCTAAACAATATTTTTTAATTATTAAATTATAAAAATGTAATTTTTTAAAACCCCTACTTAGTTATTTTCTACCATACTTGGCAACACCGCTTGTTTACGCACATTTTTTTGGCGTCGTTATTAGCGCGTAATCATTAGTTGTTGTCTTATCGTCAAGCAGCATAGTTACAGTGTTTTAAGTGTGCGAATCATGCCGAAAACGCGTAAAAACGTGTCATGTCCTGTTTTTGGTGCTCCAAAGCAAATGCCTGTAACGGTCTTGCCGACATATGAGACTGTTATGAGACATTATTTATTTATTCGTTTTGAAATATTACAAGAATGCAACAAGGAGCCTAGTTTTGCCGATATCGCCAATGTGGTGATAAGAGACATTAAAAATATTTGGAGTAAGGCTTGCCTGCCGGTTCTTAGCGATCGTCGAATTTTCCAGATGCTAAAAGACTATCACTCAAAATTTAGAAAAGTTAAAAAGTATCCTATATCTAGAAAAAACTCAAAATCGTGTTTGTTTTTAGCAGAGGCTAAGAGTAAACTTTTTGATATTTGCTATTGTAAGTGTAGTGACTTTAGTTCTTGTCCTTGCAAAGAAAAGGTACCTCCAAAAGAACGAAATTTCTTAAACGACCAAAGACATTTGAGGCAAATGGTCATTGGAGGAGTGGACTTAGTAACGACAAAATTATTGAAGAAAAAAAATGAAAGAAAAATAAAAACGGAGAAACGCTTAAAGAAAAGTAGTTCCTTAAGTGCTCAACCGACGTGCCCTACCCTATCGGAGCCAACCGAAACACTATCTTCAAGTACAAGCGAAAGTAGCGATTCTGAAATAAGTGACCCAGAGTTCATTTTAAAATCATGTTCCTCAGCTCAGTTAGATCCAGATAAAGCTAGCACATCGCAAATGCGAGTCAATTTGGATAAATTGTCTGCAGTGTGTGATCGAACTGGCGTCTCGGATCGATCGGCAGCAATGATAGCGAGAGCAGTTCTTCAAGACGTTGCACAGTGGCGAGCCGTAATGCTATTCAGTGGCCAATACCTCCAAACTATTGTTAAAGTAAAACCTTCAACTATTTGTTTTTTAATTCAAAGTTGATATAAATAGTGCTAAATAAAAACCGTCAACCCGAAAATGAAATGTTATTAGGTTGTATATGGATTTAATTCCAATAAAGAGTAATTGAAATCAATTTTGAACTTAAAATAACAAGACAAAAAAAATTAAAGTTTCATAAATGTATGATCAAAAGGATGCCATTATTTTTTTATTTCATGTTAAATAGATGATTTCTTCGAGATAATATGTAATAAGAAAAATATTTTCTTGTTTATTTAACACGCTAATAGCTAATAAAATGTTTGGTTCCACATGATGCTTTATTACTACAATTTTAATAACGAGAAACGAAGCAAGGCGAAGTTTTGTATTAAGGCCCGAAAGTAAGCTGATGTATTGCTCTTCTAAGAAAAAAAATATATGGCTGCTCAAAGTTGCACCTTTACTCGGAATAACAATTTTTTAAGTAGGGTGTGGATCACGTCAAAACAAAATCGTTACATCGCGCGCCATATTGATGTCAATATTATCAATGTAGTATTATTGTTGTTCGTGAATTCGTGGCAAAAACATGTTTGCGATAAGTCGAAAGTGTCTTTCCGAAAGATTTATTGCTAGTTCTAATGAGCAAGAGTTTTTTTCTCGTTTAAAAGAAGACTTTGAGCAGTCTTCAGAAGACTTTATAATTGTGAAGCGTACCATCCAAAAAACATTTCTGGGCCAATTTAGGCAAAAATGGAAACAGGCTAGTAGAGTAAAAGATCATTTTGACAAAAAGTTTAAAAATTGGTTGGCAGGCGACTTGATATTTAAAGAAATTGTGAACGTCTTTAAAGTGTCACATTCTTCAGGTGGAAGACCTATAAAAAATCTTGATGGAAGCTCTGAAAGAAGCAAACGAAGGAAGCTATCTAAATTAGAGAGAACATGTGATATGACACTCTCAGAGTTACAAGGTCTCTTGGTTCGTAAGTTAAGGGCAGATGGAAAGAAAGAAGAGGCAACCGTGATTCAGGAAGTACTATCTCTTGGAGCAAGTAAGTTCAAACAACGTCTATCGCAAAATACAGTTAAAATGTTTTCAAGAGATGAAGGTTTAGCATTAATGGTAGATGCAAAACTATCCAGACATCAATATAATTATGTACGTGAGCAGTGTGCGAGTAAAAATGCTGATATTTTCCCTAGCTATAATCAAATATTTAAGGCAAAAGTAGAATGCTATCCTGATTCTATTCAAGTTAACGAAAGAGGCGGTTCCATTCCAATGCAACAACTATTAGACCATACCACAAAAAGGTTGCTTAAAGTTCCTAATGTATTGAAAAAAATAGAGAGTAGTGAATCAAACATATTTTCATTACACACTAAATGGGGTTGTGATGGTTCCTCAGGAAATAGCTGCTATAAACAAAATTTTAACGAGTTAAAATTGTGGATAATTCTATTTTTATGGCTTCTTTGATTCCATGGCAACTTGTTTAAAAAAATAATGAAATAGTCTGGCAAAATCCGCATCCATCCTCGACAAATTATTGTAGACCAATATTTTTTGAATTTTCAAAAGAGACGCCTGAACTTACCAGAGTTATTGCCGACAAATATGACAACGAAATTAAAAAACTGGTTGAGACCGAAGTATCTACAAAACATCGAAATATTAAAATTTCACATAACTTAGCTTTTACCATGTTGGATGGAAAAGTACGACAAGTTTTAACACAAACCTCCTCGGCTGCATGTTGTGCAATATGTAAAGCCAAACCGAAAGAAATGAACAATTTACAAGAAATTCGAAAAAAAAAAGTTGATATCGACTCTTATAAATATGGCCTCTCTAGTTTACATGCCTTACTTCGTTTCATGGAGTGTATTCTTAATATATCGTATAGACTTGATTTTAAAAAGTGGAGTGCCAGGACTGATGCTGGAAAAGAGTTAGTGAAAGCAAGAAAAAAACATGTTCAAAACGAACTTAAACAAAGACTGGGCATATTTGTTGATGTGCCTCGACAGGGTAGTGGAACCTCCAACGATGGTAACACTGCAAGAAGGTTTTTCCGGAGTCCAGAAATAGTAGCAGAGGTAACAGGTGTGGATGAAGAACTAATCAAAAAATTTTCTATTATTTTACAAGTTTTGACATGTGGAAGAGCTGTAGAAACACATAAATTTGATTTATATGCACAAAATACGGCAGAATTATTTGTGGAAAAGTACAACTGGTACTACATGCCCTCATCTGTACACCAAATTCTTCTCCACGGAAGTGGCATAATTGATTCGGCTTGTCTTCCAATTGGGCAACTTAGTGAGGAAGCAGCCGAGGCGCGAAATAAAGACTTTAAAAGATTCCGTCAGATGTCCTCTCGAAAATGCTCCCGAACTGCTACCAACGAAGATATTCTTCATTCATTACTTGTTTCTTCAGATCCTTACCTAACCAACTCCAGAAACCAATGGGAAAAAAAGTCAAGTTTAGATGTAGAACAAGAAGCAAAATATCTCTTGATTTTGTGAAAGGTAGGATTTAGCTTATTGTTTTTAATAATTAAATGTATACTATGTTACAGTGAAAGCCCGAATTATGTATTGTATTAAGTTAAGTTTCGATTGATTGGATTAATTCGCTTAATGCCAACGAATTCAAATTAAACTGAACTCAAACTTGGAAAAATGTGTTTTCAGATATAGTCTTATCTATCCTAAATTGACCACGACTGCGACTCTAGTGTTTTTTAATGTAATATGTACCACTAATCTTTATTTTGAAGTGAACATTTTACAAGTACACCTAATATAAGTAATCAAAATGTATGTTCGTTCATATTATTTAAATATAAATAGCCGCCATTTTCTCCTAATAATTTAATTTTTTCTTCTCGATATATGGACCTGCCTTGATAAATTTTATCGCAATCAGACTACCAATTTTTGAATGATTTTCATATACCTACGCACCTAGCAACCCCACATATGCACACAAACAGTGTGACCCATTTGTTTTCGGGTCACCCTAAAAAAACTTTATTATTATTAATGCGATTTGGCTCGGATTTTCTAAAAATTGTAGGGCTTGACAAACTCCAACTTTTTACCAAAGATATTCCAATTCAGACAAAATCCAAGGCCTACTTTGCCAGTTTCTAGTCGCAAAATTTTAATAAACCACATTGATATTTTTTGGTAAAACTTGGTATAGGACCATTTTGAGGGATGCCAAATTCAGTGGTGTTCACAAATTTTTATTAAAAAAATCGCTAATATGGTTTATTGAAATTTTGCTACTAAAGACTGGCATAGTAGGCCTTGGATTTTCCATGACCGAGGTTATCTTTGCTAAAAAGTTGCAGTTTTTTAAGCCCTACAATTTGAAAAAAACCCGAGCCAAATCGCACAAATAATAAACTTTTTATGAGGGTGACCCGCAAATAAATGGGTCACCCTGTATATACAGGAATTTTTTTTTATTCATTCAGGACAGAAATCATCAAAATTTGAGGAAAAAATTCACTTAAGGCAAAATATTAATGTATCACCCTGTATATCGCAATGCTGAAATAAACGAGCATCCTACGCTGGTGTTTCATTCATTTATTTTATAAAAATTGCAAAATATGGATGATAAATCAATTGTAGAGGTGGTTAACAGTTATGGCCGGGTGGCTCCATAAGACCTCACCACTGTGCGTTGGTGTGATAAATCAAAAAGACCAATCTAAAGTAATTGATCGAAGCAAAATTAGAAGGGCAAGAAAGAAAAAAAGGTTGTCAATAGTACACAATGTAAGACGAGCAAAACGTATCGTGAAAGGTATTTACTTTGACGGGCGTAAAGATAAAACTATTCAGTACATTCCCATGGGTTCAAAACTACATAGAAAGGTAATTGTAGAAGAGCATATTGCAATAGTAAAAGAACCTGGATCTGAATATTTAGGCCATGTTATCCCTACTACTGGATGTGCGAAAGATATAAAAGAATGCTTAAAAAACTTTATTTATGAAAGAATTGATAAATCCAGATTAGTTGCAATAGGCTGCGATGGTACTGTGATAAACACCGGTCATAAAAATGGAGTAATTGCTCAAATAGAAAGGTCAATAGGAAGACCTTTGCAATGGTTCATCTGTATGCTGCATGCAAATGAGCTACCTCTGAGGCATCTATTTCAATTTTTGGATGGTTCAACAACAGGTCCTCGCGGTTATGCTGGAGAAATAGGAAAACAATTAGAAGGTTGTGAGAATCTTCCCATCATAAATTTTCAACCTATCGAAGTCGAGATGCCTCATGTGGATAACGAATTATTAAGTACTGATCAGAAATACTTACATGAAATGTGTTTGGCGATATCATCTGGAACTATAACAAAAGATCTTTCATGCAAGAATCCAGGACCTCTGGCTCATTCCAGATGGCTAACCTGTGCTAACAGAATACTGCGCTTATATGCGGCTACAGAAGTACCTTCTGAAAGTCTTAACATTTTAGCGACTTTTGTTATGAAAGTATATGCGCCTACCTGGTTTAATATAAAAACCAAACCTTCTTGTTTAGACGGCCCAAAGCATTTGTTGGAAATGATAACACGTTCAAGATATCTTCCTCAAAATATTCTGAAAATTATTGACGCGGTTATAGAAAGAAACTCCTATTTTGCCCATTCAGAGAACCTGTTACTTTGCATGTTAAATGATGAAAGGCAACATATTCGTGAACTTAGCTTAAGACGCATATTGAAATTTAGAGAAAGCCGCATTCCAGAGTCAAGTGCTACTATAAGACAATTTGTCGTGCCTAAGCTGAACTTTTCTGCAAACAGTTACGAGGACCTCATTAACTGGCAAACATGCAAGATATCTGAACCTCCAATTATTGCCTCAATTTCTAACCCAGAACTACTAGAGCTTATAAAATCGACTCCGAAAATGGATCTGGAAAATTTTCCCTGCCACACTCAAGCTGTTGAGAGAATGGTGAAGCTAGTTACAGAGGCATCATTAGCAGTTTCAGGAACAGAAGCTAGGGATGGCTTTATAATGACAAAGCTAAAATCAAGGTCTGAGATGCCTAACTTTAATACTAAAAAAGAGTTTAACTAAACGTCTTAATTAGTGGGAGGGTAGGGCGGGCGGAACTCCAGGTACGGATACCTCCTCGCGGTGAGTTCTGGGTAATTTATTGTTTAACTATTTAAGTTTTATGATAAATTAGCGAAAGTCCGTACGAAGCGCAGAACACTCTTTTAATTTTTATTCTCTTGATATTTATGCGTATTGTGGCACCTGAAGATGAAGTCCAAATTTGATAAAATTTTGTACAGAATTTTATATTTATGTGTTGCACTTATTTAAAACTAGCCAACCTTAAAATTTGAAAAAAAAAATCAGGATTAGTTTTTCGCTCCACCCTATATATATATATATATATATATATATATATATATATATATATATATACATATACATATATATATATATATATATATATATATATATATATATATATATATATATATATATATATATATATATATATATACAGGGTGTTCCTTAATGACATGCTAATATTTAAGGAGGTGATTCTTGGACCCATTTTAAGAAAAAATCTTCATATGAACTGATGTCGTAAACTATCAGATTTTTAACGATTTGACCCTGAAGTAAAACGATTTTTATTTTTTTAAGCGAAAACTATGCGTCGGCCGAAAGAAAATCAAGAGATCGAATTTGCTCAGAAATGAATGAGAATTCCAAAAATAATTTTTATTTTAAGATAAAGCAGTGGCGTACCATTTTTTTCTCCAAAAATATTCTAAGCAAAACGCGTACGGACGCCACTGGTAAAAAGAATAAAATTGCTTGTACATTAGAAAATGCATCTTGATGCATAGAACACGTGTACCAAATTTCATAAAGATATCTACAGTAGTATCACAGTTATTAAAAAAAATAATTTTTTTTCTGAAAACTTTAGCACCCTGTATCTCAAAAGTTAAGACGTTTAGGACATAAGTTCATATGAAGATTTTTTCTTAAAATGGGTCCAAGAATCACCCCCTTAAATATTAGCATGTCATTAAGGAACATCCTGTATATATATATATATATATATATATATATATATATATATATATATATATATATATATATATATATATATATATATATATATACCCAAGAAAATACCGACAAAAATATTTCATAATAAAGAAAAAAACGAATATATATATATATATATATATATATATATATATATATATATATATATATATATATATATATATATATACACTTTTAATATATTCTGTCAATTAGTTTTGGATATATAACCGTTTAAACATTAAAGAAATGGTAAGGTAATGCAGTGATGGCAGGACAATTAGGGGGTCTGCAAGCTAAAGTTCGAGAAACTTTCTCAAGTGCTGCGTTTGTCCATTGTTTTTGCTCATAAATTAAATTTAGTTTTATCCCAGTCCATCAATTACATTAAAGAGTGTAAAGTATTTTTTGGTTACTTTAAGTGACATGACTGCTTTTTTCCAAGTCAACAAAACGTACACAAGCTTTGGACTCCATTGTCCACAAACGATTGCCCAAAGTAGCTCCTACTAGGTGGAACTATAATGGAAGACTTGTGTTAACAGCATCTGAAAATCGTGAATCACTGATTGAACTATTTGAGAATATGATAGAAAATCATGAAACATGGGACTCAGAAGCAATAAATGGTTCGAGGGGGTTTTTGGACTGTTTGAAACGAAATTTTCATTTTAATTATTTGTTGACCTGCCACAAGTTCATCAGTAGAACGCAATTTTTCAACACTTAAACGCATAAAAAATTTCGTGAGAAATTCAACAAGGCAGGAGAGACTTTCGCATACATCGCTGTTGTCCATTGAAAATAAACGTCTCCAAAATATGTCGGAGCATCGACATTTTTATGATGACGTCATTGACGAATTTGCAAAAAGTGATCGAAGAATCGAATTACATTACAAACTGTCTTAAAATTTCACTGCACGCCCCTGTTATACCAACACCTAGTATATAAAATCAGGCACCACTTACCTTCATGTTCTCGAGGAGCTGCGCGAATTGCGCGTGCCCGTCGTGCGCTAGCGCGAAAGTATCCCTCGCCCTGCCCAGAAACTCGATGAAGTCGGCGTAGTGCCGGGGCGAGATGTGCGTCAGGCGGGAGTGCGTCGTGTTCACGTAAGCGGCCACGGCGGCTTCCAGTAGGGGGCGCAGCGGAGGACGGTCGAAGGAGAGCGGTTTCGGGCCGGGAGCGGAGCATCGTGTCCTGTGCGACGCGTGCTGCTTGGGGTCCGGGTGGGGTGGGGGCGCTATCGGAGGGCCGCCGGGAGCGGACGCGCCGCACCTGCGCAGCACGTCGCTGAGAACGGTCGCGCATTGCACGTTCTTGACCAACAGCGGGACCATGTGTCCGAGCTCGGTCTTGCCGAGAGAGTGGGCCAAAGCCATCGCCCAGTGGATGTCGTTGATCGCCGGGTGGGTGTCCTGCGGAAGAAAAAAATATGTTCGGTCTCGAATGTTTTATATCATTATCACATACTAAATAGCTTTAAACATTGAAACATTCACAATTCTTTTACGAGACAATATGAAATTTACAAAGATTTAGATTAAAAATTATTATTACAATAGGTGCAATATTACATGCACATATACATAAAGACTCTTATTTTTAAAAATCAATCATACACTAATTCCCACAATTATCAGGATATTTGCTACTTACAAACAAGGCAGAACTCCATGTCAAATTAGAACATATATTTAAAACTGGAAAAACTATTAAACAAAGGATTTTAAGAGATCATACCATGGCCTAGCTAGTACTAAAATAAATATATTTATTTGTCTGTACCTTCGCATACCATCAGTCGATATCTCACTTCTAAAAAAATTTAGTTTGTTTAAAATTTACAGCTCGCAGATATTTTTATTGCTATAGAGGTTGTTGACAAAATTTAATTATGTTAAAGTATGATGTACTTAAATTGTCAACGTTTTGTTTTTTGTTGACACTATTAGGGTGTTTTTTTATTTCTATCATTTCGTTCAGAATTCGGTTTTTGTAATTAGTTTGTTTGCCAATAATTTTTGTTTAATGAAAGTTAAAGGGGTGTACTAAATTTTCAAAATGTTCTGCTGGGGCAGTCTTGTTGTTTGTATTTATTAGGCTTACTGGTTTTACACTTCTTTTATGTTCGGATATTCTTGTTTTGAGGTATCTCCCTGTCTGTCCTACATAAATTTTATCGTATTCAGAACATGGAATTCGATAAATAACATTACTTTCATAATCAAGCGGTGTTGTCGTTTTTAATTTTGAGTAGAATTTCTTTACTGTATTTTCGTTTTTAAAGGCTACGTTAAGGGAATCGTTATTTAGTTCTCTAGATAGTTTTTCAGATAGGTCTTTGATATAGGGGATTTTTAGATAGCTTGTTTGTTTTGAGTTTGGTTATTTGTTTGGGGAGATTTGTTTAGAATTTTAGTTATCAATTTATTTGGACAGTCATTTTTTTTTGTAGATATGTTTTAATGTTAAGGAGGTTTTTGTTGTGGAAATCTGGATGCGATAATTTTAGTGCAAATTATGTATTATGTTAGTTTTTTGTTTAAATGCATGTTGTGAGTTGAAGTTTAGAAATCTTTCTGAGAAGGTTGGTTTGTGAAACCAGTCAGTCTTGAGGTGTTATCATTATTAAATATGTAAAGCATGATGTAAACCATGTTAAATATTTTTAGAGTCCTGAGGATGACCTTATATAGGACATTTCCAACCAAATGTCCTGTAAGAAATATATTATTTGACACAGAAGTCTATACGAGACTTGATTGACAATCTTTTTGGTTACAAATAAAGTAACCTCTACTTTGAACAAGCACTTCCATGGTAACGGACAATGGATTTCCGTTATTCTCAATGCAGCGTGAAAGGCATTGATGACAATTTAAACATAAATGACAAGGTGCTATATTTACCAGACGAAATCGTTCCCTAAACACCTCTGAAAGTTCTCGTCTCTGATCAATTACAGGACTTTCACCCTTGGGTAAACGTACTCTAATCCCAGTATTATTTCAATTGAAAGTGTACCATTATTTTACTTTTCTTGGCAACATTTTACTAATTAACGAATTATGGGTTTATACATTTTTACGTAATACACAATTTTTTAAAATATAAAATCAAAATACTCGATGTACTGACGGATCAAAAAACGCCTACTACCACTATTTTTTTTTAGTTCATTGTAGATGTACAGGGTGGGCATTTTATTAGGGGCCTATACCTTTTCTCAGAAACAACCGACTTTAGAAAAAAACGTTAGTACAGAAGTTTCTTGGTTTTAAATAATTTATTTATCTATTTGGAATATATTAATACAGGATGTCCGAAAAGTGCTGCAGCAACTTCAAAACCGGCATTTTAAATGATACACCCTGTATATTTTTATATTTTTACTGAAAAGTGGCTGCACCGACTTCAAAACCGGCAATTAAAATGGGACCTGTATATTTTTACATTTTTAAATTCCTTGTGAAAAATAAAGGTAACTTTTATAAGAACTCCCTATTCATATTTTGTGTCATATAGATAGAAATTAAGGTTAATGTATTTATACCCTCGGCAAACAACGTCTTGTGCAGCTGTGCGTTCAGATTGTTTAATAAAATTTTAACCGCAATTTAAGAAAGCTACAAATATTTTACCATAGGATAGTACGAACGATTTTAAACAAAATATTCTTATAAACCATCGGTAAATTCGAAAGGGTTTTCGAGACATTTAATTTTAAGATGTTTAATTTTGGAGAAGTTTTCATGTGGTTTCATTTGTTCCGCTGCAGCAAAAATACGGTTTCATCTTTATTTTTAATTTCAACCCTATTATACACTAATGTTTTCAGGTGGCCCCAAAAATAAAAATCAAGGGGGTTTAGGTCTGGTGACCTTGGAGGCCATTTTATAGGTTCTGGTGCATTTTGACCTATCCACCTATTATCAAACGTACTATCCAGATGTTGTAACACACTCCTCTCTCGTAAAACAACATTCATCGGTTGTCAGTTTAAAGTAAAATTTTCATGTTCTTGTGTTTTTTCAGCCCAGGTATGAGTGTTATAATAATTTAAAATTCCATCTCTCGTAAAACAACATTCATCGGTTGTCAGTTTAAAGTAAAATTTTCATGTTCTTGTGTTTTTTCGGAGAAACTACCGGAAAAATTCTCTTCTTCGGAGAAAGTCCTCTATAGTCAAAACCTGTACTTGCTGCAAATCATAAGGGTACAGAAGGCTTTCACGAAGGGTAAGATAAATGGACCAATTAGAAAATACAACTTGTCGCGAGATTTCCCGTGTGCTCAAACAAGGGTTTGCCTCCACTAAGCCCAAAATATGTTCCTCGTTTTCGGGTGTTATTTGCATATCAGGCTCCCGATTAGTTTGACGAACGTTTACACTTCCTGTATCGGGAATTCTTTGTAAAATCGCCACAAATGTTCTATCTACAATTTCCATAAATAAGTAACATATTAAATATTCATATATATTTTTAAAGAGATTCCAACTACGTATTAAAACGGTATTGAATTGCCTCATATGGCAAAAAATTAAGGTGAAAGAACCAAAAAAACAAGATAACTGTAACTGATATGTTCGTGAATTGTTATGCTCGTTGAAGCCTGCCCGTTTCTCTACGGTGGGCAGTGTTGCCGTTTTTAAATAAGCATTCTATGGTAAAATAAAACAATTTATTCGTTTTTTATTTTTTAAATTTAGGTCGTTCAGATATTAATATCTGAAAAAACCACATACAACTATGTTATTTAAGCATTTTTTTAATCAAAATGGTCCATACTATCACGTGTTAAAGTATTTGTTGTGAAACCCCTAACACCCTGTATCTAAGTACTTTCTTGATTTCAAGTTTTCATTAAAGAAAATTGGTCTTATATTTCTTGATCGGTAAATTTCGCACCACACTTTCACGGATCGTTTTCCTTGCCTTTTCAATTCAAAATTTTTTTTTATCACTCCAAAATGGGTAATTTTCCTATTGAAAATTGGTGTCAATGTTTGGAAAATATTATATTATATAATCTATTACAAAAGTTTAACCCTGTCTCATAGTATCTTTCTTCTAAATAATGAACAGGTAAAAATTGAAATGCTTTACGTTTATTTATTTATATACAGTATATATATATATATATATTCATATATATATATATATATATATATATATATATATATATATATATATATATATATATATATATATATATATATATATATATATATATATATATATATATATATATATATATATATATATATATATATATATATATATATATATATATATATATATATATATATATATATATATATATATATATATATATATATATATATATATATATATATATATATATATATATATATATATATATATATATATATATATATATATATATATATATATATATATATATATATATATATATATATATATATATATATATATATATATATATATATATATATAATATATATAATAATATATATATATATATATATATATTTTCCCCTATATATGTAACATCTATTGCAGACTAACTCGACAGACTCAGTTAGTCTGCAATAGATGTTCTGTGTTTGTATTTGTTTGACAAAATGACAATGTGCTATGTGTATTTTATTTTGCTTAAATGTTAATTGGTGTTATTGACCTTTTGATTTACGTCTCATGGAAAAATAAAATAAAAACATTTTCGAAAAAGACATGGAACTAGCTTAAATTAAATAGGACAAATAATTAAAAAATCGTTTTAATTTTATGAACACGCATCCCAAGAAAAGAAGTACCTAATTACAATATATATTTGAATGTTCAAGAAAAATAAAATATATATGTATATTTATGTATATATATATATATATATATATATATATATATATATATATATATATATATATATATGTATACATATATATATATATATATATATATATATATATATATATATATATATATATATATATATATATATATATATATATATATATATATATATATATATATATATATATATATTATATATATATATATATATATATATATATATATATATATATATATATCAATTTTTCCAAGGTAAGAATTTTAAAAACGGAAAAGAGAGATTTATGAATTATTGAAATCGGGAAAAATAAAAATGCAATTAATGAACAAAAAGGTGTTAATTTAGTAAACAAAATTTTTTTCAACATATTCTAAGTTCTCCAACCCTGTTTAAAATAAATAAATATCTAAATAATAAAAATTCTCCGGTAACCACTAAAAAAGTATTATGATAAGAATGACTCCTACACTATATATACAGGGTGTCCCAATAGTGCGTTCTCGGTTGATATCTTGATAACGGATAGCGATATAAAAAAAAAAGTTCAAATGCAAAAGTTGTAGAACAATACGGGCTACATAACCTAAAATTATTTTCATTTTTACAGGGTGTCTCAAAAATCTGTAGCGAAGCAAAGTTGTGTTTTTTCTTGTGGGACACCCTTTATATTTTTGCATATTTAGATTCTGCTCGTGATTCTACACATTTTTTGTATAACATGTCCTATGTCTAAATCTGATAGTTTTTCTAATATCCTCCATTTTGTAAAAAATTATGAATTGCAGTGCCTTTTTTCAAACGACGTGGGCCGTTGGCTTTTTGATATAAGATTATGATTTTTGGCAGGAACATTAACAAAAGTATGGGTTGACTTTCAACGTGAACAAAATTTGTCGGCGTTAAACAGGGGGTCCTAGATAAATAGGAGAAATTAAAAAAATTAAAAACATATCTTCATTTTTTAAAAATGGAATGTATATGTCCTATACCTATTTGTCATAGTTTCCGAGATTTTGACATTTTTGTATTTATTATTTGGTTTTCAATGGCAATCGCCTTAGAATTTGCTTTATTATCGAATTTTCTAATTATAATACACTACAAGTGACGCAAAATTAAAAATTCAGCTCATAATATTGTGCTAAGAATCGCGACCTAAAGACTTAGAACAGATATTTTAACAACTATTCTTAAATATTTACTATTTTGGCTATTCTAAAAGCGTAAGTAGTGTCAACACTTAGTTAGAACTTAATGTACGAAGATGCCTTAGACAATCCTAAAGTAAAAACAAATGAATGCAGGGAAAATGTTGTCATGGCGAAATGTCAAACTCTTGTATTTGTGTAGTAACGTTGTTCAAATTGATTCAAAATGAATTTTTCTAGAAAAGAATTGATTAACATGATTTATGTTTTGGGCGCAAGTGATCAAAATTGTTTTTTAGCAAGTAGAGTTTATGCGCAACGGTTTAGCAATGCCGAACGTCATCCTCATGAGGTATCATTTGTCAGACTCAAAGAACGATTAGAAAGAACTGGAAGTGTCGATTACGAACAAAAATTGGAAAGGCAGAAAAGAGCCGCAAATGAAGAAACTGAATATCTTGTTATGCAAACTTTAATTGAATATCCTCATATTTCATGTAAGCAGTTAGAAAATGAGAGAGGTGTTGCTAAATCTACGGCAAATAGAATAATTATACATAATAATACCTAATTTTAGGTTATGTAGCCCGTATTGTTCTACAACTCTTGCATTTGAACTTTTTTATATCGCTATCCGTTATTAAGATATCAACCGAGAACGCACTATTGGGACACCCTGTATGTATATATATATATATATATATATATATATACATAAAGGGGGTACTCTTCTTAAAATTTAAATATCTGAACTAATAGCCGCACGATACGCTGTTTGCGGAGGGTATAAAAAAATACGTAATCTTAATTTCTGTCTAAATGACACAAAATTCGATAGGGAGGGAGTTCTTAAAAAAGTTGCCTTTATTTCTCCCAAGAAATCTAAAAATGCAAAAATATACAGGGTGTCCCATTTAAAATTCTGATTTTGAAGCCGATGCAGCACTCTTCAGACACCTTGTATTAATAAAACTCAAATTCGTCACTTTTGTGAAGTATCTTCCTTATTTTTAAAGATAGAAAATGTTCGCGACTTACTTTTTTGTGAAATTAAAGACAGCGCCAGCAGAATTTGCAGAGCCCTTTGAAAGTGTCGTACCCCTCTTATGCCAGCTATCTGATAACTTATCAAAAAGACGAAAACCATTCCTTATATGACTTTTCAGTAGGGACACCCTGTATATTATTCTTTATGTTAAGTAGGAATAATGTATATAAAAACATATAACATGTATACAATAATTTTGAAAAAAAAAAGCTTCAAATTCGAGATTTTCTAAAAACTTTTTTGTGTCCAATTAGTAGGTAAAAGAAAATACTTATTTGGGTTTCCAAAATAGCATACTAAAATTTCAAAAAACCTGTCGGTGACCAAAATGCATAAGAAGCGTGAGATGTCCTTTGTATTTTGACAAATACCATTTGTATTGGAGTCGGAAATAAGACCGGAGTGGATCTTACCTGATTATAGGCGAGATGGACGTTCTTCATCGCGAGCATCGCCAGCTTGTAGGCCCTAGTGGGGTAGCCGCGGTGCTCCATGTACCTGGCGATGGTGAAGAGCTGCGACGACGTCATGATGTGAGAGGCGGCCTCGACGACTATCTGGTAGGCGGTCTCGAAGGCCAAAGCCTCGTTTTCGCACAGCGTGAGCGCGTTCAAGGCACAGTTCGGGGGATCCTGACATACAATTAGAATTTAATTCGAAATAAAAAACACTAATATAGAAATATAAAACAATTAAAAACCATAAAAAAATTAAAAATACTTTATAACTATAAGACACTTAATGAGAATTAAACAGAATTAAATTATCATAAAAAAAGGCAATGTAATATTTTTTCAATTTCTTTCTTCAAGTTTTTTCACAAATGTTATAATTTCTCTAATCGACTAAATACTGAGATCCGGCTTGAAGGACCATGTACAAGGGTCTTGTAATACTGTTTACAAGTTTATGTTGAAAATTGCAATATATTGTATACAGGATGTTTCTTGAGTAAATAAAATTAACATATTCCTGTCTAGTCTAGGGCGCTTGTGAAGAATATATCACAATGTATTTCTATACATTCTTACTAAATCAGGTTTCATTTGAATCTAATAAGCCGCTTTGAATATATAGGGAAAAAACTAAAACGAAAAAAAAATGTCTTTAACACATTGTATATTGAAAATGAAACCATTTTGGACCTATGTCTATATATCAATTTTGTCTTATTTTGTACCAAGGAATCTCCCATTAGGTAACGACCTATGTTCTTTGAAACACCCTGTATATTTAGGAATAAGAAACAACAATAATTCACTTAATACTTGCAAGGTTATATCAAGGTTCACTGCTAATTCGACACTGTGGTATTAATGTCGATTAATATAACAAAATTGCACCGGATACAGTTTTTTATGAGCAAATTTTAGATTACAACTCACCTTAGTAGCGCACTGTAGGGCGAGTGTGCGCGCGCACCCACTGAGTTCCTCCTGCTGCTGGAAGCCGAGCTGGAGACGAAGCATGGTGCCCCGCGACATTATGGTAGTCGCGACAGGTCCTGCCGCCTCCGTCGCCGTGAAGAACTGGAACCAGTTCTGCATGAGGGAGATCAGCGCATCCAGACCGAGCTCGACGGCGCAGGTTACTAGCCAGCGCACCATCTCGCGACGACGCCAGTTCAGCGAGGACAAGGTCATCCGCATCACCTGGTGGGGAAGAGAGTATAGTAGTATTTCTTTATTTTATAAATCACAATTTTTATTTATATATACATATATATATATATATATATATATATATATATATATACATATATATACATATATATATACATATATATATACATATATATATACATATATATATATACATATATATATATATACATATATATATATATATATATATATATATATATATATATATATATATATATATATATATACCGGGTGTCAACGATATCGTTTTACACGATGCCATTCAATTGCTTTTTAGGTTAGGATTTTTTTATTTGGGTTAACAAAATATGGTATTAAGACACATATTTTTCATGAAAAAACAATTGAATATTACTGCCAGTTTTTCCGATATCAGAACCAAGTTAAGAATTTCAAATGGAACCCTGTATATTATTTTACATAGTTTGATAGAGCTTAGAATTACCTTTTCAATGACATATCACACGTTATATTTTTTTTCAAAATGGCGGACCAGGAAGCGCTTTTTCAAAATTCAATATGGCGGTCGTTTCCCGATACCGATGAAATTTTTGTTTAACAAATTATTAAAATATTAAACAAAATCGGGTTTTCAATGGATTTTAATCAAATTTAAAATCAAATTTTGAATTTATCACAAAATGGGAAAAGTTTAATTTTTTCTCTAAAATGTGAACTTTTTCTTAAATTTTCTCAAAGATTTTAAATAGAAAGTTGTATTTATTAAATATTAGTATTAAAGTATATCTTATTAGCTACACGAGACCGCATAACAAGCCGTATTTTTGCTTTTTGTTTCAGAAAAAATTGACAAAACCTTGCCGATATACATTTTTCCTAATACATAACATGAAACAAACACACACATTATTATTAATCAGAAAATCCTGGAATATTTTTTATTGTTTATTGATAAGTAATTTTGTATTATTTTGACATTTTATGACTGTTGTCTTATTTTAGGAAAGCGAGAAAAAATCACAAGTAGTATTAATTTTATTTTACCGGTAGATACGGTGCAGTAACATGAAAGATGACTTAACTAAGATAAGTAGGCCTTGGAAACAATTGCATAGGGATGCCATTATAATTTTCATTAGATTTAACCAGAAACGTCAAAAGTACTGTTTTGTATCGACATTTCTGATAACTTTCGTTACATTTTTACACTGAGCAGTGGTTCTAGTTAGTTTTAAAAATAAATATTATGGTTTATTCAAGAGAACATCAAATTGACATGCTCCTTATTTATGGGGAATGTCGCAAAAATTCAAGGGACACAGAGAGATTATACCAGGAACGCTTTCCGAATCGTGACGCTCCTTCACATGCATATTATCCTTGGCTAGTACAACATTTAAAAAATGAAAATAATGGTGGTGTCCAAGCTAATGGCAATGATGGTTTCGTAGTAAGCGAAGAAGTGGAAACAAACGTTTTAGCGTACATCGAGTATGACCGTACAGCTTCCCTTCGTGAATTAGGCAAACAGTGCAATACGTCCCATGAAAGCGCCAGAAAAATTTTTAAGAAACACGGGTTTAAATCGTTTAAGTATCAAATCCACCACCACGTATTTGAAAATGACTTCCAAAGACGACTTATTTATTGCAATTGGTTTTTAGATAATTATAGAATAAGTCCTGTGTTTCATCATAAGATTATTTTTTCGGGCGAATCAAGGTTTACTAATCTAGGGATGTTTAATAGAAATAATTTTCGTTATTGGGCAAAGGAAAATCAAAGATTAGTAAGAGAAGGTGCCTTCCAGGAACGTTTTGGATTTAATGTTTGGTTAGGCGTTGTAGGACTAAGCGTTATTGGTCCAATATTATTCCATCAGCCTTTAACTGGCGAGATGTATTTGGACTTTCTCGAAAATGAAATTGAACATTTTATAAATAATTTGCAGCAAAATGATGATTTAGTTTACCTACAAGATGGCGCCCCTGCTCATACTTCAAGAATTGTTGCAAATTACTTGAATGAACGATTTGGTGAGAACTGGTTGGGAACCAATGGACCAATTCGATGGCCAGCGAGGTCGCCTGACCTAACCCCGCTTGATTTTTCTATATGGGGTCATCTGAAAGAAAAAGTGTATGCAACTCCTGTAATATCGTTGGAAATGTTAGAAAATAGAATAAGACGAGCCGTTGAGAGTATCTCAGAACAGCATTTACGAAACCTGCTCGCGGAAAATGTTGAGAGAGTTACACTATGCCAAGAACAAGGCGGACAGCGCATAGAACATTTAATTGAGTGACTTTTGTATTAATTGTGAAAGTTTGATTTTAAATTAGCATTAAACCCAATAAAAACCCCCATATTTGTTTATTATTTCTACCTATAATTCAAAAATATCTTCGGTGTTAGAAAATGGCCGCCATATTGAATTTTGAACAAAAGCTTCCTGGTCCTCCATTTCGAAAAAAAATCAACTTTGATGATATGTCAATGTAAAGGGAATTCTAAGTTCTATCAAACTGTGTGAAAAAATATACAGGGTTCTTTTTAAACTTCTTGACTTAGGTCTAGGTATTTCCGGAAAAACCGAAAGCCTACCGGTAAAATAAAATTAATACTTGTGAATTTTTCTCGATTTCCTAAAATAAGACAGCAAAAATCATAAAATGTCAAAATAATACAAAATTGCTTATCAATAAAAAATATTCGGAAATTTACTGATTAATAATATGTGTGTGTGGGTGTGTGTGTTTCATGTTATGTATTACGAAAAATGTATATCGGCAGAGTTTCGTCAATTTTTTCTCAAACAAAAAGCAAAAATACGGTTTGTTATGCGGTTTTGTTTTTGTTTTTTGTTTTTCTCAGTGTAAAAATGTAACGAAAGTTATCAGAAATGTCGATACAAAACAGTACTTTTGACGTTTCTGGTTAAATCTAATGAAAACTATAATGGCATCCCTATGCAATTGTTTCCAAGACCTACTTATCTTAGTTAAGTCATCTTTCATGTTACTGCACCGTATCTACTGGTAAAATAAAATTAATACTACTTGTGATTTTTTCTCGCTTTCCTAAAATAAGACAACAGTCACAAAATGTCAAAATAATACAAAATTACTTATCAATAAACAATAAAAAATATTCCAGGATTTTCTGATTAATAATATGTGTGTGTTTGTTTCATGTTATGTATTAGGAAAAATGTGTATCGGCAAGGTTTTGTCAATTTTTTCTGAAACAAAAAGCAAAAATACGGCTTGTTATGCGGTTTCGTGTAGCTAATAAGATGTACTTTAATACTAATATTTAATAAACACAACTTTCTATTTAAAATCTTTGAGAAAATTTAAGAAAAAGTTCACATTTTAAAGAAAAAATTAAACTTATCCCATTTTGTGATAAATTAAAAATTTGATTTTAAATTTGTTTAAAATCCATTGAAAACCCCATTTTGTTTAATATTTTAATAATTTGTTAAACAAAATTTCATCGGTATCGGGAAACGACCGCCTTATTGAATTTTGAAAAAGCGCTTCCTGGTCCGCCATTTTGAAAAAAAAATATAACTTGTGATATGTCAATGAAAAGGTAATTCTAAGCTCTATCAAACTATGTAAAATAATATACAGGGTTCCATTTGAAATTCTTAACTTGGTTCTGATATCGGAAAAACTGGCAGTAATATTCAATTGTTTTTTCATGAAAAATATGTGTCTTAATACCATATTTCGTTAACCCAAATATAAATATCCTAACCTAAAAAGCAAATGAATGGCATCGTGTAAAACGATATCGTTGACACCGGTATATATATATATATATACAAATATATATATATATATATATACATATATATATACATATATATATATATATATATATATATATATATATATATATATATATATATATACATATATATATATACATATATATATATATATATATACATATATATATATATATAAAACGTGCTAAATCTAGTGGGGCTGTAGTCAAAGAGAGGACCTTAGATTAAAACACTTTGTTGCTTTGCCAAGCTTTCGGCAACTGTTTATTGCCTTCCTCAAGACAGCCTAAAAATTGTTATTATTTTGTATTAACATTTATTTTAAAGAAAAAGTTGTTGTGGACTTACTACTTGGTTTTACTATTGAAGAAACAACACTGAAAAATTCTCAACATTGCTAAAGACCTATATACATATTATTTACACCTTTTTATCACTAGTTTTGACTTGGATGTTGTTATATTGACACATTTTAAAATTCTTAAAGATTTGGTTTATTCCAACGTGCAGACACTGTCGGCCATTTTACGTATTTAAAAGGCAAATTATTATTGTAAAATGGAGATTGCTCTCCTTCCCTTACTTCACACTAGTTGGTTTACGCGTTTTTTGTTTTTCAAATAATTGCCGACTGAGCACGAATCGGTAACGACGGTTTCCCAAATGTATATATATAAAAATATATATATATATATATATATGCAAAGCTATATATATACATATATATATTTAGCATATATATACAATACCCACCCTCTCGCTATATATATATATATATATATATATATATATATATATATATATATATTTTGTTAATTATTTTCTTGGGCATAGGTCAACTCATTGAGAAGCAAAACTACAATTTAATCGACGTTTCGCTCATTATATTGAGCTTTTTCAAGATATTTTATTTTCTACAATAAAAACACGTATAGTATTAAATTGGTTAAAACATTATTGAAATAAATCACTAGTGATATATATATATATATATATATATATATATATATATATATATTTATTTATATATATATATATATATATATATATATATATATTATATATATATATATATATATATATATATATATATATAATTATATTTATATATATATATATATATATATATATATATATATATATATATATATATATATATATATATATATATATATATATATATCCATTGATCACATTACATTACACATTATAGAGATTAAGTTGTTTTATTACTTGTTTTTCACTTTTTCAGTCATCGATTTCCAATAAATTTACTTATTACTAGTTAAAAGGCCTCTTTAACCAATATTGCCAAATTTGATTTCAAGCACTTTTTTGTAACAATGTCTCCCTCTCGCTATGACGTCACACCGGGGGTTTTCCAATTTCATTTGTGTTCATTTGCTATTCATTTTAGTAAGTTAACAATGCATTCCTCTTTTTGTTAAATTGATTAGTTGACCTTGCCAAATGTCACTTACCTGATAATTACACATAAAAGTAGTTATATTTATTTTTAATCCCATGTCAATTTGACAACAGCCTTGAAACTTCAACCAGTACTCTGTTCCACTGACCATCTATCTTATACATTATAGAGATTAAGTTTCTTGTTTTATTACTTGTTTTTCACCTTTTCAGTCTTTGATTTCCAATAAATTTACTTATTACTAATTAAAAGGCCTCTTTAACCAATGTTGCCAAATTTGATTTCAAGAACTTTCTGGTGACAATGTCTCCCTCTCGCTATGACGTCACACCAGGGGTTTTCCAATGTGATTTGTGTTCATTTACTATTAATTTTATTAAGTTCACAATATATGTTATATGTAAATTCCTCTTTTTGTTAAATGGAATAGTTGAATTTGCCAAATGTCAGTTACCTGATAATTACACAACAAGCAGGAATATCAACTGAAGAGGATAAAAAACCCTAAGATGAATTCACTGGGAAAAATTGGAGGTAGAAAATAATCTGAAAACTTAACAAAAAGACACATTTCTGAAAAGAAAACATAAAAAAAAGGAAATAGGAATTGTAACACTTAAAAAAAAAAAGAGCCAATACAATTGTTATAGTACTATAATAGACATCATTAATCCTGAATCAATCTGCACAGCTGACAAAATTATCTGTCAACCCATTTCTATACACGAGCGTTTAAATCTCAAACCAATCCATCACTTGTTTTGATATACTTTTATTCATAATCTTAAAAAAAAAAAGCTTAACCAGGGCTAACCAAAAACGCACTCTCAATATTTAACTACATACAAAATTATAGGTTTTATAAAAAAAACATCTTTTGTTGTCGGGAATAGAATACAGGTTCGCTGCTATGTTACTCTAATACCCTACCACTGAGCTAGTAGATTTCACACCAAAACTATAACGAACTTTATTTATATTCCAATATGTGGTAACAATTCAGACAGACCGTCGGACGTGGTGCCACAGTCACGTATTGGTTTGAGATTTAGTCGCCTTTTCTCTTATACTCACTTGAAGTCCTAATTCGAATGCGACGCTCAACAGGGTGGGGTGCCTGGGACCGTTTTCGGGCGTGGCGAAACGAAAGGCATCCTGGGCGAGCTTGAAGAGGTGCGACGAGCTGTGGATGTGCCTCTGCGACGACTCCAAGACGGTGCGCAGCCGCATAACCTCGCCCTTGGCGGCGCTCAGCATCGTGCTGCTCAGCGCGCACTGCTGGCTCTCGATGTGGCCGAGGGTAAACCATCGGGGGGGCCGGCCCGCCCCGGGGGGACCGGCCCCGCTAGAGCCCCCCGGAGGCCCTCCGCCTCCGCCCCCATCGCCGTCACCTTCCTCGAGCAGGGGCAGGCGCATCGCGCGGAGCCCCACCTCGTACGCCAGATCGGGGTAGTAGTTAAGCAGCGACAGGAATAGAAACCTGCAAAGAAATTTTAATTATTTAATTTCGTCACAGACATTTAGTCATCTAAATAGAATATAACATTTATTTTTCGGAAAACTTTAAAACGTGTCAGAAAATTTGAAAAAAAGGAGCCCATAATTTCTCAGGGTTAGAAAAAAACTATTCCTTTAAATATTATACATACATATAAGGATATCATCGAAAATAAAAAGACCGATGCCATCACATGTTTAATGGGAATATAGAACCATTTGTTATTCATTTTGTATATGGATTTATGAAAAGGGATGTTTAATTTGATCTAGTAGGAAAAGTGATGTAGGTTTCGTCACTCAAAGCCTTCTAAAAAAGTTAATGGATCAAGAGAAACAAAATAAATCGCCCTGTGGAATTATTAAATTGAGTTCATCAAGATTGTCCTCATCAATTATTTTATTGTATTGATCTATGTCTGTTCTTTATGTTTAAAGGCCAACTTTAACATCCCGTATATTTACCTTGCAAAAGTGTGCATTGGGATAGACTCAGGATGAATGCCGATTCCCAAACCGCTCGAAGGACCGCCTTCCAGCAGGATGATGGCCTGTCTGCGCAGCACCGCCACGAGGCTGTTGTCCAATTCTATTTCCTGCAGTTTCACAATTAAGCGATCTTCTTGTTTGCAGGCTTTTTCCTAAGAAAATAAAATTAGATGAGTTAGAAAAATAAATTAATAAACATTTAACAGTAGAGGTAAAAAGGGAATTCTACATGTCCAGCATCGGACGATATTGACTTACGTCACTAATTTAACAGCTCATTAAAGAATATACCCGCATAATCTAAAATTCAAAAACTTTAATTGACCTTTTAATATCAAATGATCACTCTATTAAAGCAGATGTTAAAAAAATCCCCGAAGATAAGTGATTACGACTGGATATATGCAAAAATTTTAAGTGTAGAAGAAAACAAGCCTTTGACAAAAATTATGAAGTTCGTTAATTACAAAAAACTTTTGCAAGAATTAAATAAGTGTATTTTTTAAATCTAATATTTATGAACATTATGGATAATGTAAAGAAATGTATTGACAGGAAAAGATTATTATGTAAACTATATTAATATGGTTTTAGGGGTTCGGTTTTTAAATGGCTAAAAAATTATTTGGAAACTAGAACACAAAAAACTAAAATTAATAACAAATTTTCTCACAAGATTTCCAACAACATTGGTGTTCCACAAGGAAGTATTTTGGGTCCTTTATTATTTGTTTTGTATGTAAATGATATGCCTAATATTTTAAATTCTTGTAAAATTCAGTTATTTGCTGATGATACTTTAACATATTTAAACGGAATGGATATTAATAACATTATAAATAAGTTAAATTTTGAATTGAAACTTTTATGTAATTGGCTTTAAAACAAATAAACTATTTAAAAAGAATTAGTAAAGATTTGAACTATTTTGCCAAAAAGATGATATATAATACAATAATTTTACCTCATTACCTATAATGTACAAAAAAATTATACCATCTATTAGATCACAAAGGTCTTTAAGTAAATTTAAAAAAGTGTTAAAAGAATATTTGTTAAATGACCAAGATTGATATATTTATAAAATATTCTTATTGTAATATTAATAAAATGTATAAGTTCTGTGTTTAAATAGAATGTAAGAGTAGCATTTTTGCTAAATGAACCATATTACTACTACTACTAGATAGTTACCTGGGCGTATAAACCCACAGGCATGACCCTCTGTTGTCCTAAGCCAATAAGGGCCACTTCAAAGGCCAAAGTGAGGTAGGTCTCCGATCTGTCCCTCGAACCGACGACAGGAATGTGCTGGTACCGAGGTCGGAGGTTGTTGTGTTGTTCGTCCATGCTGACTAGGTCTAAATAAAACCGACAGAATAAATAAATATGTAAATATCGACTTACGTTTACCTGACATTGAAAGCTGATGGTCGGGACGTACATTTTTTAAATTTAAATATCTTATACAGAAGAAAGAAGATTCCTTTCTTGCTTTTGCGTTGCAGGAGAATTCAATTCCTTAATTTAACGTAAAGAGACGCAGTGGAATAGTTGATACTGTAACAAGTAAAATGTCAGGTTGTCCCTGTGGACTCTGGGTGCGTGTAGTCCTATTCACACTTATTTTCGATCCTATTTTACTATTATCATAACTTTGACAGCTATTTTTGATTAACAAACGTCCGTTAGTCCGATACATCCGGTTACGGATATAATATATGCTATACATCTGTAAAAGTTCTCATTTAAAAAAAATTTAGCCATTTAAAAGTTAGGAATACTAGACGTTTTTTTTTGGACAGCTGTAAAAATATTTCTCTAAAATAAATTATGACATTAAAAGTTATAAGAAATTGTGAAATCCGCATCTAAAAATTCTAAGTAGTTCAGAAGTTATAGGGAAAATATTTTATACAGAAAAAACAAAAATAAAATTTTGACTCCCTGTATCTCGAAAACGAAGCATTTTAAAACACATGTTTATATAAACTTTTTACTTTAAAAATATTTGAAGAATCACCCTGTGAAATATCGGGACTGTATAGTCTTCCTTGTGACTTTATGTAAAAAAGAAACAAAATAATTATGTGACAGGAAGTTGAAAATATTTCTAAAAAGAAGTACCCCTTGACCTTACCTTAATCCCTTAATATATATATATATATATATATATATATATATATATATATATATATATATATATATATATATTAAGGTAAGGTCAAGGGGTACTTCTTTTTAGAAATATTCCTGTCACTTCCGGTTTAACGGGAAGTTGGTATCAACTTGCTTACTTTAAATGGAACACCCCGTATTTTATGATATTTTTCGATTCTATGGAGAATTTTAATGCTATTTTATGTAGCATGTCCTATAACTAGGTTCAAGCGTTCCTAAGATACTTGACCTTGAACCAAAAATGAGCCTTCGGGGTACCAAATTTTAAAATCTCATATTTTTGTAAGTTTTGAAGATATAATCTTCATATTTTGCAGACGATCGGTAAATAATCTTAGGTTTCTATTTTTTTTATTGAATTTGTCTATTTTTATACAGGGTGTCCTAAATTCAGCGGTAAACATTCACACTTTCAAAGCCGCTAAAGTCCGTTTTTTTAAATGGGACACCCTATAGCTTTATGCACTATCAAATGTAGAATTTCATTTTCTATCGAACTGTATTAAGGTTCCCTATACCTATTCGTAACCATTTTCGAAATAGTTGGGTTTTATAAAAATATCGTATGTATTTGCTTAAATGTTTACATGTTCCAATGGTGAGCCATGGAAAATTCAAAAAAGAAGTACCCCTTGACCTTACCTTAATCCCAAAATTTGAAATTTTTATCTAAATGGCATCATCAAAAACTTTTAATGAACGGGTTGCGTAAATAAACCTATATATATATATATATATATATATATATATATATATATATATATATATATATATATATATATATTACCATTATTGTATACCAAAACTACAGGACAGAAAATGGAATGGTTTTCTCAATATCTGCATTACGAAGAATAATTAATATTGCATACACGCAGCTTTAAAAAAATCAAATGTATGGTCAATAATGTCCAAAACCAAACTCACCGAGGTAGCTGGGTGTCCTGGGTCTTTGGTCGTCGGGTATAGTGGAGGCGTCCGCCAGGGTATCGAACAGGCAACCGATCGGGTCGAGCGGGTGTCCCACCCAACCGTCTGGGTTCGCCGGAGCGTTGAGGCTTGTGGTCGAACAGGAATTGCTCATGCACGCGCCCTGGCACCTGGAGGTACACGCCTTCGGCTGCTGCTGATTAGTGGAGCTGCTGGTGGATGCTGTGCTTGACGTGCTCGCCTTCTGCTGCTGACCTTCGTGCCAATGGCGTTGCGCCTGCAACTGTTGCTGCTTCATGGTGCGTACCACGGATACGGCTAATCTGAGAGCAGCTTCGGAGTGACCGTGAGAACGCAGCGAGTCGACGCGAGCAGCGCACCATGGGATCGGTTCTGGAATAATTTTTATTATTATGTAATGTATTGTAACGTTACACTTTGATAATATCGAATTGTAGTTATTTAAATTAATGTAATTTTGAATTAATAATTCGTACAGTGTGTTCCAGATTTACGATCGGTCAATTGGTTTTGGAAATGGCGGATTTCATTTCTCGCCAGTAAATCCAAAACGGAAAATTTGACAGCTGTCAAAGTTTTACATTATTCGGACAGTTTTTAAAGACAAATAAGATGGCATGTACGACATGTCTCCATCGTCTTTTGTTATCCCGCAACCCGTCTCAACTTTCATTTTTCTTATGGCCGCCATATTCGATTTTTGGAAACAGTAAAATTTTCAGTCTAGTATTTGTTTCACTAGCTCATAAAAGATTTGAGTATCATTAAAACATCATACTTGGTAATGTTAGGTCTCGTGGGCTTTGACTTTGACGTTATATATTTCAAACTATCAAAGCTGTGTTTTAATAAGTAATACGCTTTTCTTTCAATAAAATGGGGCTTCAAACAACCTTAACTAGAAAGGATAATGAAAATCCTAATTTTAAATCATGTCTTGTGGTCCGATGAGAGTAGGTTTATGGAATGTGGAGTTTTTAATAGGCACAACAGTCATCACTGGGCTACGGAAAACCCCCACGAAGTGGTAGAGAGACGTAGAAGAACCGGGTTTTAACAGGATGGATGTCCAGTCAACAGCACCATTCAAATCAGGAATTTTTTAAGAGCAGTTTGACAAAAGAATTACTTAATGGTCTAATATCTTGACCTTCTAGATCCCCTGATCTCTTGCCCTTGAATTTCTACTTCTGGGGTCACACGAAGAATGAGGTCTATAAATTTGACCCACCTGCGACCATAGAAATCCTGAGACAAAGAGTTTTGGACACATTTAAAAATATTAAGAGAAATACACTTTCCAGGGTTGTAAAGTGCGGGACACGAAAGAAAATCGGGCGGAGTCAATCGGTTTAGGAAGGTCGGCCAAGAAATCTCTTTAAACCAGTGGTGTCCCGTCATTCGTTAAATAATATGGCACTCCACACACACACCAGTGTAAAATGCAGCGTGTTCTGTTTGATTTTGAATTGGAATAGTCAAACTATTATTTTCAGCTTCTCTAGTACAGGCCTCTATAACGCTCGTAATAACTTCAACTCTTTTGCTCGCCATCGTTACTTCGAAATAATAATTCAAATTCAACGCAACGCATTTATGTAGAAATGAAAACAAATACTCGAAATGTATAGGCGCCACTGGAAATAGCTAGAACCTACTAGCGGCATGGAGACTCTAGGCACCCAATTACAAGTGGACCGCTTGCTTAAGACTATGAACCTTTATTTTAAGGACCGCCCGGTTTTCTTTCGTGTCCCGCACTTTACAAAGGACAGTCACCAATTGTCAAAAGTGTCTCGATGCAAGTGGACATAATTTTGCAAATCTGTAAATTAATGCAACCCAGTTATGAAATAGTTAAGAACCTATTTAGATTTTTTTTGTCGTTATTTACGGTCATGTTGTATTGAAAATTCAATTGTGTCAAATAAATCACGGTCTCCGTCTGAGACCTAACTTTAGGAAGTGTGATATATCAATGATACTCAAACATTTTATGCACCTGTGAGACATCACTAGACAGAAAATCGTACGCTCTTTTCAAAAATCGAAAAACCCAATATGGCGGCCGTAAGAAAAACGAAAGTTGAGGCGGGTTGCCGGATAACTAAAGACGATGTAGACATGTCGTACACGCCATCTTACTCGTCTTAAAAAAGTGTCCCAATAATATCACATTTTGACAGCTGTCAAATTTACCGTTTTGGGTTTACTGTCGAAAAACGAAATCCACCATTTTCGATGTTTCGCCGATTCCAAAACCAATTGAACGATAGTAAATCTGAACTTTTTTTCCTAAATAACTTTACACTTCTCTAAGGAGGCGAAATAGATTTCTAAAAAATAACTAAATTAAAATTTCAGTTTTTTCAACGGTGAAAGATGTCAAATTTGTTTTATTTCAAATATTATTCATATTTTGTGGCAAAACACGTCAAATCTACTATATTTTTTTCCATATAAACTTCATCTTAACAAACTCATTAACGAAGATATTAGGAAACCAAATACTTTCTGATCAAATAATAAATATTATTAAGAAACACTTAAGGGGGAACTGCACGCAGAAATCTGGATCATATGCAAGGCTTCCGCCGCTGCAATATTATGTTAAAACTATAAGACAGAGGTGCTCAAACTTGAACTGCTGGCGATCCACCTCAATATTTTTAGACTACTTACGATCGACTCTAAGAGGCTGCAAGTATGTGTGATGCAGGGTTGTCGTACATACACGATAACATACACCCTACCTACCTAGGTAGGGTGTACCGTAGCATGTATAGATGTTAGCTTTCCGCACAATATACATTATTTCAGTCAAGGTTTGGGTTAGGTTTAGTTAGGTTCTTCTCTACAATATCAATGAAAAAAACTCATAGTTATTCAAAATTGCGAGTTTATTGGTTGTTACAAAACAAAAGAGTTACATATGGTGTTAAACTTAACTAAGGAGTGACTTTGGATGTTGAAGGGTGGCACTGCATGTCCTCAGCATACTTTTCATAAGATGGTACGTAACCACTGAGTGCTAATCGCAAGCATGATGACATATGATCGTCAGTTAGTCGATTGCGATATTTTGACTTAATTATCTTCATTTCAGAAAATGCAGACTCGCACAAGTAAATTGACCCAAACATTGCTGTCAGTTGAAGGGCGATTTGCCTTAGATTCGAATATTTATCTTCAGATATAAAACACCAGAAATTTGTATCAGGTGCTGTAGCTTTGAGATGTATATCTGATATAATCTGCACCAACTTTTTTTCAACAGAACATGAGTTCATATTAAACCGACTTGCTATTTCAGTAGCTAATTCCTCAATGTTTTTACATGAAAAAGGATAACTCATAAATGATGCTACATTTGCCAATTTACTACAATCCTAAAAACGCATTTCGAATTGTCCTAAAATATTTGATAATTCAGCCTCATACGTATCATAATTCAACTGAGGAATCCTGGCTTTCAAAGACGGAAAATGTTTAAGATCCTTTCTTTTCAGTTGATCTATCATAAGTTGCAATTTACTTTTGAATGCGTTTACTGCGCTAATCATCTCAATAACAGTTTTTCCTTTACCTTGAAGCTCCAAGTTAATGGTTGTTTAGTGCATTGTGATGTCAGTCAAAAATGCCAAATCAGTCAGCCATTTTTCGTTTTTCAACATTTGAGTGTCATCATCACCTCTTTCATATAGAAAAGCTGTTATTTCGGGCAATAATTCTTGAAACCTTTCTAAGAATTTTCCGCGACTCAACCACCTGACATCCGTGTGAAGAACTAAATCAGTGTGTTCAGCTGACTCCCTATCTTCCAACTGCAACTTAAAGAGCCGCCGTTGCAAGCTACGTGCATGGATGGAATTCACAATTTTTGTTGCAATGCCCATAATTTCCCCCATGTTTAAAACTTTTGAACACAAAACTTGTTGATGTATAATGCAATGGATTGCAAAAGTGAAGTGAAATCTTCATTAGCTCGACACAATGCCACATAATCGTTTTTGTTTCCAGTCATTGGTGGTGCTCCATCGGTTGTAATGCACACTAATGTATATATTGGTAGCTTGTAGTTGTTTGCAAAATTGAGGAAAACGTCATATGTATCTTCGCCACGGGTCTTCCCCTTCAGATGAATGATTGTCAAAAATTCTTCCTTAGCCAACATGTCATTGAATACCATCCGAATAAAAATACACAGCTGGGCAGTGTCTGTCATATCGGTGGATTCGTCGAACTGTAAAGAAAAGTATGTCCATTCCATGATATCATTTTTTAGTTTATCTGCCATGTTTTGACTCATGACTTCAATACGCCTTGTGACAGTCGGACGAGATAACTGAAGTTCTCTAATAGCAGACATGATTTCTGTTTTATTTTTAAAATCTCCAAATAAAGTCTCACCCGCTTCAATAAATGCTTCCTTCACAACCCATCCATTTTCGAATGGTTTCTTGTGTTTCGCCAATATATGAGGTATTTTAAATGACGCGATCGTAGCAGCTTTTGATTGTTTAGCTGGTCTTGTGAACATGGTTTGTTCTTTTTTCAAACAAGATATCAAATCACGTACTTTTCGTTTTCTTAATTCACTCTGTGGCGGAAAATCCTTTTCATAGTTTTTATGAACCGTTTTATGATGCCTCTCTAAGTAACCACGCTTAGGTATTGCAACTGACGCAAGACAAATACGACAAATGCACTTATCCTTCACCATACAAAACAAAAATTCTTCCTCCCAATCGCTATTAAAATGATACGTTTTAGATTTCTTCGCTGCACTCATTTTGTACTATTTAATAATAAACTTTGTATCGACGTAGTATTGCCTTCAAGTTGCAATTCAGAATGACTCCAATTCCTGCAGGCGCAACATTTATATCTGCGTGAACGAAAGTCTCGAATGTTCCCGTCAAACGCGCCGCCCGAAATTTCTAGAAAAGCGGCAAGAATAAAAAACGCAGCTTTTCTTTGACAAGTACCGCGCGTTCATTTGATAAAGCCGCCTCTTTCCACTAGCAGTGTTTTTTTATTACGTAATAAATTTTTGAAGTTTAGTTAAGTACCTACTTATTAAAAAAATTTTTCTTCTCGAGATCTAATCAAAAAGTCGATCGCGATCGACCGTTTGAGCACTCCTGATAAGAGATATGTATTAGCTTCAATGTGATTTTAATAGGGAAATATGTATAGTTGGGAGCTAAATGCGAATTTTTATGAAACAATCAAATCTAGAATTATAAAATAAAAGTAGATTTGTCCATTTTCGACCATTTTTTGGCCACTTTTCGACGCACATGCCTTCGCACATAATTTTTTTTTCCACAAAATGGCTCTTTACCGCCTTACATTGATCCTTTGTTTACGTAACTGCAAAATTTCAAATGGTAAATCGTACTCCTGTTTTTGTAATTCTGTAGCACGTGAACCCTTTTGAACCCATTTTTAACCGAAATGTAATTTAAATTGCCTATGCATAACACATTTTTTTGAGGTCGGACATGCAGGAAGTTTTTTTTAATGCGTAGGTACCTTTTCATCTTACTTTCAACTCGACTAGACCTTGTCGCTGGTTTTTCACTTTTTGCGTGCAGTTCTCCCTTAACAATTTTTATAATTTTGCACCCCACACGACAAACTAAGTGTTGCAAAATGGGTGCCTTCACTATTTTTATAAGTACAGTAACGGCAATCCTTTAAAGCTTCCCCTTATAGTGAAACAAAAATCGTATACAAAAAAAATGTATTTTTTTTACATTTTTATACCTCTCAAAAATACGTATACAGAGAGCATTTCTCAAGTTCTAGAGACCATAAAACGTTAAAACAAACTATTATATAAAAAAAAATCCGATTATAGTACTTCTCTTCTAAACCCATTTAGTGTACCTATACTATGGGCAGTTATATGGGAAAGTAAAAATATCAAAAATTTCAAAAGTAATCATTTTGTGTCCTAAAACTGGAACCTGTAGTTGAAGATAGATCAAAATACAAGAGTTCTAACCACCCTACGTCACAACTTGTTACGTTCTAGATGCGCGTTTCGCTAACCAAGTTAGCATCATCAGCAGATGATAAAAACACTTGGTTGCAGGCGACTGCACCGCTGTCAAGTAAGGGACTATAGGGAATAGGCCCTCTGTCTTTATTTAGTGCTTTCTTACCACATTTAACTATTTCTATACTCTCAAATGCATCCAATAATCTATTATTAGATACATTTTTAATTAACTTAAGATTATTTATTCCTATTTGGTGATTCTTTTCCAAAGCATATTGGGCAACGCTCGACTTTTCTGTTTTTCCGTATCTTAAATGTGCTCTTTAACACGAATGTTTATGGAGCGGTTAGTTTGCCCAACATATTTTAGATCTCAGCCATTACAGCTAATTTCATAGACGCCACTCCTCTTCTTGAAGTCGACTTTGTGTTTAGGGTTTCCAAGGAGATTTTCCAAACTGTTCTCCGTTTTGTAAATTACTCCAAAAACTAAAACGTAGGTTGTTTTTAAATACTTTTTCTAGACATCTCGTATATCTGGGATCATATGGGATTACTATGAACTTATTGGGAGCCTCACGTTTCTCGACACGTTAGTTATTAGAAATAACGATAAATTAGAATTTGATATTTATAAGAAATTTACTAATACTGGTACTGGTATATAACATCCGACTCATTCCATTGCCATCAACACAAAATGGCAGCATTTCATTTCTTACATCACAGGTTAGTCAATTTTCCATTAAGTAAAGAACGTTTTAACAATGAAATAAATCGGATTAAAAATATACTCTTGTATTTTGATCTTATCATTTTGTGTCTAAAAACCCTTTTCCAATAAAAAAATTGTCCCTTTCCTACCAAGGACATAAATCAATAGGTTTATCAAATTTAATCCAATGATGATTTTTTTATACTTACCATGCCACAAAGGCTGCCCCTGAGAATTGAAACTGCCATTAGAATTGGAATTGTCCGGCACATGAGAACAGTACGTGTCGCTCGACAGGATGTTCTTCAAGTGCATATTATCCCAAGACATGCCTACCGCGTCCAAGGCCCTGAAAATACCGAAACAATATGAAAATACTTAAATCGATTAAAGCTCAGGGAATCGGCTGGTTAAACAATACTTCTAGGAGAACGTACAGTTGCTCCGTTAGATCTTTACCCACCCACCATTCTTATTCATACAAATCAAAATTTCGTGGATTAAATCGTCAAAAAAGTCCACATTCATTACTTGCGTAGATATAAATATATTTATAATTCAAATTACCATGATACTACTAACAGTAATTAACAGCAACAACAAAAGTAGCTTCTTAAACGGACTGACTTTGAAGATTAAACGGCACGAAACTTTATAAATACAAAAATACAACTAATATAAAGTTACATTAATAATAATCTCCAAACAAATCCTTGACTTTTTAGGCTTTGACGTGAAAAGTCTTCCTATTGTTACTATTAGGTTTATAAAGCACGACTTTGATATTTTGTCGATTGATGACGCATGGGTAAGGAACAAAGAAACAACTGTATGTATATATATATATATATATATATATATATATATATATATATATATATATATATATATATATATATATATATATATATGTATATATATATGTATGTATATATATATATATATATATATATATATATATATATATATATATATGTGAGATAAAGACAAACATACGGGTGAAGTTAGTTATAATTCCAAGCAGTTCAAAGTGACCGGTAGTTCCGATTCTCCGATTCACACAGATATTTCGAAAGCATAGTCGTCGATGACGTCATGGATATGGCAGAAAGCATGAATAACGTCGAAAACGAAAAACTGATTATTCCTAGCAATGATGCTCGATAACAAAGTGGCTAAGAAATGCAAAAACGAAGAGCTTCTAAGCAGAGACCTCGAGCCCACTTGAACAGGTAAAAAAATACGAAACCGAGACCAAAACATTTAAAATGTTTCATTAGGCTTTGACGTGAAAAGTCTTCCTATTGTTACTATTAGGTTTATAAAGCACGACTTTGATATTTTGTCGATTGATGACGCATGGGTAAGGAACAAAGAAACAACTGTATGTATATATATATATATATATACAGGGTGTTTCAGAATAATATCATTTTATAAAAAAAGTTCATATATATGTCCTAAACGCCTAAACTTTTGAGATACAGGGTGTCAGTTTTAAAAAATAAATACTTTTTTTATATAAGTTTGTATACTGTAGATATCTTTATGAAATTTGGGTCATGTATTTTAGGAATTATACGCATTTTTTGATGCATCAAGAATTCAATTATTCTGACCAGTGCCGTCCATGCGGGTTTTGCTTTGCATATTTTTTGGGAAAAAAATAATAAGCCACTGGTTTTTCTTGAAATGAATTTTTGAAATCTTCATTCATTTCTGAACAAATTTGCTCTCTTGGTATTTTTTCGTCAGATGCATAGTTTCGGCTTAAAAAAATAAAATAGATTTTACTGCAAAGTCAAAAGCTTCGGAGTAAACAATCTGCAAACTCAGATTATCTTTGTTTAAATTAATGTTTGTGATACAAATTAATATTTTTGAGAAATTTGTTACACACTTTATCAATTTTCTGGTGTACAACACATTTTTTTTATTTTGAAATTAAATTAAAGAGAAAATTAACTTAGAAGTAAAGCAAAATAAATTAAATGAGATGTTGGAAATGTCCAACTCCAGCATAAATGCATGCATCTGCTCTCTTTCTCATGGACTCACGAACTCTTTGGAAAATGTCGGGTGTATTTCGAATAGTTTCGCAACAAACTATTATGCGATTCCTCAGCTCTTCTACAGTGTGGATAGGTGTGCTGTAGACCAATGTTTTTAGATGACCCCACAAGAAATAATCCAAAATATTAAGGACCGGGGACCTGCGTGGCCATGCTTGTGGTCCTCCGCGACCTATCCACCGATTGTTATAGTTTTGGTTCAGATATTCGCGCGCCAGTGCACTAAAATGCGCTGGCGCCCGGTCGTGCATAAACCATAGACGATTTCTTACTAAAATAGGAACATCCTCCATCAAAGCTGGTAATTCTTCTTCAAGGAACTTTCTGTAATTTTGCCCATTCAACCTCTCATGAAGAAAATACGGGCCAATCAAATAGTCACCGCATATTCCAGCCCACCCATTAACGGAAAACTGTTCCTGGTGGCGAGACTCTGATATAGCATGTGGGTTTTCTTCCACTCAAAAATTATTGTTGTGGAAGTTTTGAATGGCATTTCTGGAAAAATTGGCTTCATCGGTGAATAAAATTTCGTTGTCAAACAAGGGATTTTCATGCACCTTCTGAAGAAACCATTGACAAAAGTTCATCCGTAATGGAAAGTCATGGGGAAGTAGAGCTTGAACCCATTGGATATGGTAGGGATACAATAGAAAGTCGTGAAGTACTCGCCACACAAGAACATGAGTGATATTCAAATTATTCGCAATTTTTCTAGTGCTTAATCCGGGATCTTCCTCAATTGCGTTCAAAACCGCATCCTCAATTTCTGGAGTTCTTGCAGTACGTTGTACTCCTTTTAGGTGATTGTCTTGATCAAAACTTCCTTTTTCGCACAACCTTCTATGAAGTTTTGAAAATGTTCTGGCATCCGGAACATTTCTATTGGGAAAACGTTCTTCATACAACCGCTTCGCTTGTAGTGCGTTACCGTCAGCTAGGCCATACATGTCTGCTAACTCGGAATTCGTATAATGAAACATTTTTCGTTACAAAAAATCCAAATAAAATGAATTAATTAGACAACTGTCAAAATTATTTATGTTTATAAAACAAATGCCACAAGCATGGCGACCGACCGGCCCCGGCCGCCCCGGACCTCAATAGGTTATCATATCTTGTGAGGTGATCTTAAAACATTGAATAACAGAACACCAATTCATAATGACTTTGCAGTAAAATCTATTTTATTTTTTTAAGCGGAAACTATGCATCTGACGAAAAAATACCAAGAGAGCAAATTTGTTCAGAAATGAATGAAGATTTCAAAAATAATTTTTATTTCAAGAAAAACCAGTGGTGTACTATTTTTTTCCCAAAAAATATGCAAAGCAAAACCCGCATGGACGGCACTGGTCAGAATAATTGAATTCTTGATGCATCAAAAAATGCGTATTAATTCCTAAAATACATGACCCAAATTTCATAAAGATATCTACAGTAGTGACAAACTTATTGTAAAAAAAGTATTTATTTTTTAAAACTTTGACACCCTGTATCTCAAAAGTTTAGGCGTTTAGGACATACGTTCAAATGAACTTTTTTTCCTAAAATGAGCCCAAGAATCACCCTCTTTATTATTAGCATGTTATTCTGAAACACCCTGTATATATATATATATATATATATATATATATATATATATATAGTGTATGTATGTATATATATATATATATATATATATATATATATATATATATATATATGTGAGATAAAGACAAACATACAGGTGAAGTTAGTTATAATTCCGAGCAGTTCAAAGTGACCGGTAGTTCCGATTCTCCGATTCACACAGATATTTCGAAAGCATAGTCGTCGATGACGTCATGGATATGGCCGAAAGCATGAATAACGTCGAAAACGAAAAACTGATTATTCCTTGCAATGATGCTCGATAACAAAGTGGCTAAGAAATGCAAAAACGAAGAGCTTCTAAGCAGAGACCTCGAGCCCACTTGAACAGGTAAAAAAATACGAAACCGAGACCAAAACATTTAAAATGTTTCATTTAAATATAAAATCAATAAAAAATAAAGTTTGTTTATTAGAGGCGTTTTTAAAAATATTGAATTTTTTAAAAATTTGAATGTTGAATGTTGTTTAGAAATATGTGGTATTTGTTTATGTAGTGTTAGTCTTTAGGGTCTACAGGGTCACTTTTTTGGCAAACATTGAAAGCATTCTAAGTGAGCTTGGAACAGAAAAAAATATTGCCCTAGCTGGGGATTCCATTGTCCATTTTAATACAAATCAGAATGAAGGGATTGATGATTTATTAAAGGAATTGACTTTGTATAAACAATAAACAAAGCGACTATATTCAAAAGCAGTTTTATCGTGGGGGTCATACGATTTATCAACGACAAACTTTTTAAGTGTGTTTTTCTTTTATTACGTGTAATCATATCCTCCGCATAAAATCCGGAAGATGAATTAGATAGACCTGTGATATTTTAATATGAAAAAAGAGGATAAACATATAAATACCAGCAGTTGCAAAAATCTTTGAGCGATGTCACTTCAAAGTCAGATTGACAAGTCAGTGACAAAATGAGTAACAGAAAACAATTTTCGGGTTTTTTGCATCCACAAGCGAAAAAGTGGTATTAAATCTAATAAAACATTGCGAAAATGAAAATTCACCGGCCAATATCCAGGAGACAGTAGCAAAAGCTCTGGGAACCGGCATAAGGACTGTGCAGAAAATTGTGCATGAAAAAAAGCATAATTTACTACCGAAGAAGATTAAAAATGTTCACGAAAAAAGCCAAAGACAGAAAACTTAAGTGACAATGTAAAAATGGATGTTCGTAATGCAATTTACGATTTATACACATCAAAAACTAATATAACCCTTCAAGTTTTAAAAGAAGCTTTAAAAAATCGAGGCATATTGGAAATTGGCCTAAAATCGTTGTGAAAATTAATAAAAATGTTGGGTTTTCGATATAAAAAGGACTGTCATCGAAGTTTTTTATGCGAGTTGCTACATATAGCACGTCAGCGTATCCAGTTTTTAAAGAAATACACGAAAATGTTAATTCAAAATTTAGAAAAGTGGTATTTTTAGACGAGACTTGGATATTTTCTAACGGAAGTGGTTCGAAATCTTGGCAGGACGATTCTGTAAAAAGTGTCAAGAGAAAAAAGGGATGTGGGACAGGAAAACGGTTCATCATTTTGCATGCAGGTTCTTCAACAGGATTTCTCCCAGGTGCAAGTTCACTGTTTTCTTCAAAATCCAAAAGTATGGACTACCATGATACTATGAACTGTGAACTGTTTGAAAAATGGTTAAAAGAACAACTGATTCCAAATTTACATGCTCCATCTTTAATCATTCTGGACAATGCATCTTATCATTCAAGAATCTTAAATAAACAACCTACTTCATCCTGGAAGAAAAGTGATATTTATGACTGGCTAATAAAACAAAAACAAAGTCCTTTACCCAATCTTCAAGAAAGGGGATCCGGGGCTATCTGAAAATGATAGGCCGGTGTCTTTGTTGCCTGTAATTTCAAAGATATTGTAATTGTCGATCTTGTTGGTTACATTATGGTGTCTTTTCAGGAACTGCAGTACTCGGCCTCGCTCTTTTGCGATTTCAGTATGTGAGTGTGAGCGGAGTGAAATCAGCAGATAGTGAAATAACTATTGGGGTCTCACGAGGCTCAGTTTTGGAACCAATACTTTTCCTGATTTATAATGATCTTCCCTTAGTGGCGAAACAGACCAGAGTTACACTTCTTCCTGATGACGCCACTGTTTCTCTCCATGCTCAAACCCTTCAGTGCGCTATGAAGAAATCTGTTCGCTAGTAGGTGCAGAGCTGTAGGATTGATTTGTTTCAAATTGGTTCTAAATAGAGATTAAAGTCACTGTTGTTTTTTCCCTGAGAGACACAAGTGTGAAAATTCGAGAAAAAGTTCAAAATTTTGGATGTATGGATTTTTGTAGGTAAAAATTTGACGGAGAAATTTTTGTTGGAACATGGTATGATAATATGTGGTTTTATAGGTAAAAATATTTACGAGGGATTAATATTTCTCAAGATATGACTAAATTTTTACAATAATACATAAAAATTTGAAAATTCGCTATTTTCAGAGAGCCATAGAAGTTCAATCATACATCCTAAGACAAAATAAATGTTTTTTTTTTCGTTTTTTATGATATCAAATTAGTATATAAACGAAGTTTCAGCAAAATCGATTTCTCAAAAAAAACTCGAAAATTTTGCATGTAAATGTATGGATTTTTTTAGGTAAAAATTTGTATTGGAACATGGTATGATAATATGTGGTTTTTTAGGTATTTTGAGCTGAGAAATTCATTAAACACATTAATATTGACGAGAGATTAATATTTATCAAGATATGATTAAATTTTTACTAAAAATATTACTAATTTTAGAATTCGCTAATTTTCAGAGAGCCATAAAAGTTCAACCATACATCCTAAGACAAAATAAATGTTTTTTTCGTTTATTATGGCTTCAAATAAGTACGTAATCGAAGTTTTAGCAAAATCTATTCTCCAAAAAAAGTTCGAAAATTTTGCATGTAAATGTATGGATTTTTTTAGGTAAAAATTTGTCTCGAAACATGGTATGATAATATGTGGTTTTATAGGTATTTTGAGCTGAGAAATTCATTAAACACATTAATATTGACGAGGGATTAATATTTCTCGAGATATGACCAAATTTTTACAATAATACATAAAAATTATGAAAATTCGCTAATTTTCAGAGAGCAATAGAAGTTCAACCATACATCCTAGGACAAAATAAATGTTTTTCTCGTTTTTTATGATATCAAATTAGTATATAAACGAAGTTTTAGCAAAATCGATTTTCCAAAAAAAGTTCGATAATTTTGCATGTAAATGTATGGATTTTTTTAGGTAAAAATTTGTATTGGAACATGGTATGATATTATGTGGTTTTATAGGTATTTTGAGCTGAGAAATTCATTAAACACATTAATATTGACGAGGTATTAATATTTCTCAAGATATGACTAAATTTTCACAAAAATATATACAAATTTGAAAATTCGCAAATTTTCAGAGAGCCATAGAAGTTCAACCATACATCCTAGGACAAAATAAATATTTTTGTCGTTTTTATGGCATCAAATTAGTACATGAACGAAGTTTTAGCAAAATCGATTTTCCAAAAAAAGTTCGAAAATTTTGCATGTAAATGTATGGATTTTTTTAGGTAAAAATTTGTCTCGAATCATGGTATGATAATATGTGGTTTTATAGGTATTTTGAGCTGAGAAATTCATTAAACACATTAATATTGACGAGGGATTAATATTTCTCGAGATATGACCAAATTTTTACAATACATAAAAATTATGAAAATTCGCTAATTTTCAGAGAGCAATAGAAGTTCAACCATACATCCTAGGACAAAATAAATATTTTTTTCGTTTTCTATGGCATCAAATTAGTACATAAACGAAGTTTTAGCAAAATCGATTTTCCAAAAAAAGTTCGAAAATTTTGCAAGTAAATGTATGGATTTTTTTAGGTAAAAATTTGTCTCGAAACATTGTATGATAATATGTGGTTTTATAGGTATTTTGAGCTGAGAAATTCATTAAACACATTAATATTGACGAGGGATTAATATTTCTCGAGATATGACAAAATTTTTACAATAATACATAAAAATTATGAAAATTCGCTAATTTTCAGAGAGCCATAAAAGTTCAACCATACATCTTAGGACAAAATAAATATTTTTTTCGTTTTCTATGGCATCAAATTAGTATATAAACGAAGTTTTAGCAAAATCGATTTTCCAAAAAAAGTTCGAAAATTTTGCATGTAAATGTATGGATTTTTTTAGGTAAAAATTTGTCTCGAATCATGGTATGATAATATGTGGTTTTATAGGTATTTTGAGCTGAAAAATTCATTAAACACATTAATATTGACGACGGATTAATATTTCTCGAGATATGACCAAATTTTTACAATAATACATAAAAATTATGAAAATTCGCTAATTTTCAGAGAGCAATAGAAGTTCAACCATACATCCTAGGACAAAATAAATGTTTTTCTCGTTTTTTATGATATCAAATTAGTATATAAACGAAGTTTTAGCAAAATCGATTTTCCAAAAAAAGTTCGAAAATTTTGCATGTAAATGTATGGATTTTTTTAGGTAAAAATTTGTCTCGAAACATAGTATGATAATATGTGGTTTTATAGGTTTTTTGAGCTGAGAAATTCATTAAACACATTATTATTGACGAGGGATTAATATTTCTCAAGACATGACTAAATTTTCACAAAAATATTAAAAATTTTAAAATTCGCTAATTTTCAGAGAGCCATAAAAGTTCAACTATACATCCTAGGACAAAATAAATGTTTTTTTCGTTTTTTATGCTATCAAATTAGTATATAAACGAAGTTTTAGCAAAATCGATTTTCCAAAAAAAGTTCGAAAATTTTGCATGTAAATGTATGGATTTTTTTAGGTAAAAATTTGTCTGGAACATGGTATGATAATATGTGGTTTTATAGGTATTTTGAGCTGAGAAATTCATTAAACACATCAATATTGACGAGGGATTAATATTTCTTAAGATATGACTACATTTTTACAATAATACATAAAAATTTGAAAAATCGCGTATTTTCAGAGGGCCATAGAAGTTCAACCATACATCCTAGGACAAAATAAATGTTTTTTTCGTTTTTTATGATATCAAATTAGTTCATAAACAAAGTTTTAGCAAAATCGATTTTCCAAGAAAAGTTCGAAAATTTTGCATGTAAATGTATGGATTTTTTTAGGTAAAAATTGTGTTGGAACATGGTATGATAATATGTGGTTTTATAGGTATTTTGAGCTGAGAAATTCATTAAACACATTAATATTGACGAGGGATTAATATTTCTCGAGATATGACCAAATTTTTACAATAATACATAAAAATTATGAAAATTCGCTAATTTTCAGAGAGCAATAGAAGTTCAACCATACATCCTAGGACAAAATAAATATTTTTTTCGTTTTTTATGATATCAAATTAGTATATAAACGAAGTTTTAGCAAAATCGATTTTCCAAAAAAAGTTCGAAAATTTTGCATGTAAATGTATGGATTTTTTTAGGTAAAAATTTGTGTTGGAACATGGTATGATAATATGTGGTTTTATAGGTATCTTGACCTGAGGAATTCATTGAACACATTAATATTGACGAGGGATTAATATTTCTCAAGATATGACTAAATTTTCACAAAAATATTAAAAATTTTAAAATTCGCTAATTTTCAGAGAGTCATAAAAGTTCAACCATACATCCTAGGATAAAATAAATGTTTTTTTCGTTTTTTACGGCATCAAATAAGTACCTAAACGAAGTTTTAGCAAAATCGATTTTCCAAAAAAAAGTTCGAAAATTTTGCATGTAAATGTATGGATTTTTTAGGTAAAATTTTGTGTTGGAACATGGTATGATAATATGTGGTTGTATAGGTATTTTGAGCTGAGAAAATTCATTAAACACATTAATATTGACGAGGGATTAATATTTCTAGAGATATGACCAAATTTTTACAATAATACATAAAAATTTGAAAATTCGCTAATTTTCAGAGAGCCATAGAAGTTCAACCATACATCCTAGGACAAAATAAATGTTTTTTTCGTTTTGTATGGCATCAAATTAGTATAAAAACGAAGTTTTAGCAAAATCGATTTTCCAAAAAAAGTTCGAAAACTTTGCATGTAAATGTATGGATTTTTTAGGTAAAAATTTGTGTTGGAACATGGTATAATATGTGGTTTTATAGGTATTTTGAGCTGAGAAATTCATTAAACACATTAATATTGACGAGGGATTAATATTTCTCGAGATATGACCAAATTTTTAAAATAATACATAAAAATTATGAAAATTCGCTAATTTTCAGAGAGCCATAGAAGTTCAACCATACATCCTAGGACAAAATAAATGTTTTTTTCGTTTTGTATGATCAAATTAGTATATAAACGAAGTTTTAGCAAAATCGATTTTCCAAAAAAAGTTCGAAAATTTTGCATGTAAATGTATGGATTTTTTAGGTAAAAATTTGTGTTCGAACATGGTATGATAATATGTGGTTTTATAGGTATTTTGAGCTGAGAAATTTATTAAACACATTAATATTGACGAGGGATTAATATTTCTCGAGATATGATCAAATTTTTACAATACTACATAAAAATTTGAATATTCGCGTAATTTTCAGAGAGCCATAGAAGTTCAACCATACATCCTAGGACAAAATAAATGTTTTTTTCGTTTTTTATGCATCAAATTAGTATATAAACGAAGTTTTAGCAAAATCGATTTTCCAAAAAAAGTTCGAAAATTTTGCATGTAAATGTATGGATTTTTTAGGTAAAAATTTGTGTTGGAACATGGTACGATAATATGTGGTTTTATAGGTATTTTGAGCTGAGAAATTCATTAAACACATTAATATTGACGAGGGATTAATATTTCTCGAGATATGATCAAATTTTTACAATACAAAAAAATTTGAAAATTCACTAATTTTCAGAGAGCCATAGAAGTTCAACCATACATCCTAGGACAAAATAAATGTTTTTTTCGTTTTTTATGCATCAAATTAGTATATAAACGAAGTTTTAGCAAAATCGATTTTCCAAAAAAAGTTCGAAAATTTTGCATGTGTGGATTTTTTAGGTAAAAATTTGTGTTGGAACATGGTACGATATGTGGTTTTATAGGTATTTTGAGCTGAGAAATTCATTAAACACATTAATATTGACGAGGGATTAATATTTCTCGAGATATGATCAAATTTTTACAATAATACACAAAAATTTGAAAATTCGCTAATTTTCAGAGAGCCATAAAAGTTCAACCATACATCCTAGGATAAAATAAATGTTTTTTTTCGTTTTTCATAGCATCAAATTAGTACATAAACGAAGTTTTAGCAAAATCGATTTCCCAAAAAAAATTCGAAAATTTTGCATGTATTTTTTAGGTAAAAATTTGTGTTGGAACATGGTATGATAATATGTGGTTTTATAGGTACTTTGAGCTGAGAAATTCATTAAACACATTAATATTGACGAGGGATTAATATTTCTCGAGATATGATCAAATTTTTACAATACAAAAAAATTTGAAAATTCGCTAATTTTCAGAGAGCCATAGAAGTTCAACCATACATCCTAGGACAAAATAAATGTTTTTTTCGTTTTGTATGGCATCAAATTAGTATATAAACGAAGTTTTAGCAAAATCGATTTTCCAAAAAAAGTTCGAAAATTTTGCAGTAAATGTATGGATTTTTTAGGTAAAAATTTGTGTTGGAACATGGTACGATAATATGTGGTTTTATAGGTATTTTGAGCTGAGAAATTCATTAAACACATTAATATTGACGAGGGATTAATATTTCTCGAGATATGATCAAATTTTTACAATAATACACAAAAATTTGAAAATTCGCTAATTTTCAGAGAGCCATAGAAGTTCAACCATACATCCTAGGACAAAATAAATGTTTTTTTCGTTTTTTATGACATCAAATTAGTATATAAACGGAGTTTTAGCAAAATCGATTTTCCAAAAAAAGTTCGAAAATTTTGCATGTAAATGTAAGGATTTTTTAGGTAAAAATTTGTGTTGGAACATGGTATGATAATATGTGGTTTTATAGGTATTTTGAGCTGAGAAATTCATTAAACACATTAATATTGACGAGGGATTAATATTTCTCGAGATATGATCAAATTTTTACAATAATACACAAAAATTTGAAAATTCGCTAATTTTCAGAGAGCCATAGAAGTTCAACCATACATCCTAGGACAAAATAAATGTTTTTTTCGTTTTGTATGGCATCAAATTAGTATATAAACGGAGTTTTAGCAAAATCGATTTTCCAAAAAAAGTTCGAAAATTTTGCATGTAAATGTAAGGATTTTTTAGGTAAAAATTTGTGTTGGAACATGGTATGATAATATGTGGTTTTATAGGTATTTTGAGCTGAGAAATTCATTAAACACATTAATATTGACGAGGGATTAATATTTCTCGAGATATGATCAAATTTTTACAATAATACACAAAAATTTGAAAATTCGCTAATTTTCAGAGAGCCATAGAAGTTCAACCATACATCCTAGGACAAAATAAATGTTTTTTTCGTTTTGTATGGCATCAAATTAGTATATAAACGGAGTTTTAGCAAAATCGATTTTCCAAAAAAAGTTCGAAAATTTTGCATGTAAATGTAAGGATTTTTTAGGTAAAAATTTGTGTTGGAACATGGTATGATAATATGTGGTTTTATAGGTACTTTGAGCTGAGAAATTCACTAAACACATTAATATTGACGAGGGATTAATATTTCTCGAGATATGATCAAATTTTTACAATAATACGCAAAAAAATTTGAAAATTCGCTAATTTTCAGAGAGCCATAGAAGTTCAACCATACATCCTAGGACAAAATAAATGTTTATTTCGTTTTTTATGGCATCAAATTAGTACATAAACGAAGTTTTAGCAAAATCGATTTTCCAAAAAAAGTTCGAAAATTTTGCATGGAGAAATTTCTTTGGAACATGGTATGATAATATGAGGTTTTATGGGTTTTTTGATCTCAGAAATTCATTAAACACATTATTATTGACGAGGGATTAATATTTCTCAAGATATGATCAAATTTTTACAATAATACACAAAAATTTGAAAATTCGCTAATTTTCAGAGAGCCATAGAAGTTCAACCATACATCCTAGGACAAAATAAATGTTTTTTTCGTTTTGTATGGCATCAAATTAGTATATAAACGAAGTTTTAGCAAAATCGATTTTCCAAAAAAAGTTCGAAAATTTTGCATGTAAATGTATGGATTTTTTAGGTAAAAATTTGTGTTGGAACATGGTACGATATGTGGTTTTATAGGTATTTTGAGCTGAGAAATTCATTAAACACATTAATATTGACGAGGGATTAATATTTTTCGAGATATGATCAAATTTTTACAATAATACACAAAAATTTGAAAATTCGCTAATTTTCAGAGAGCCATAGAAGGTCAACCATACATCCTAGGACAAAATAAACGTTTTTTTCGTTTTTTATGACATCAAATTAGTACATAAACGAAGTTTCAGCAAAATCGATTTTCCAAAAAAAGTTCGAAAATTTTGCATGTAAATGTATGGATTTTTTAGGTAAAAATTTGTGTTGGAACATGGTATGATAATATGTGGTTTTATAGGTACTTTGAGCTGAGAAATTCATCAAACACATTAATATTGACGAGGGATTAATATTTCTCGAGATATGATCAAATTTTTTAATAATACAAAAAAATTTGAAAATTCGCTAATTTTCAGAGAGCCATAGAAGTTCAACCATACATCCTAGGACAAAATAAATGTTTTTTTCGTTTTGTATGGCATCAAATTAGTATATAAACGAAGTTTCAGCAAAATCGATTTTCCAAAAAAAGTTCGAAAATTTTGCATGTAAATGTATGGATTTTTTAGGTAAAAATTTGTGTTGGAACATGGTATGATAATATGTGGTTTTATAGGTACTTTGAGCTGAGAAATTCACTAAACACATTAATATTGACGAGGGATTAATATTTCTCGAGATATGATCAAATTTTTACAATAATACGCAAAAAAATTTGAAAATTCGCTAATTTTCAGAGAGCCATAGAAGTTCAACCATACATCCTAGGACAAAATAAATGTTTTTTTCGTTTTTTATGGCATCAAATAAGTACGTAAGCGAAGTTTTAGCAAAATCGATTTTCCAAAAAAAGTTCGAAAATTTTGCATGTAAATTTATTATTTTTTTTTAAAATTTATTTAGGTAAAAATTTGACGGAGAAATTTTTGTTGGAACATGGTATGATAATATTTGGTTTTATAGTTATTTTGAGCTGAGAAATTCATTAAACACATTAATATTGACGAGGGATTAATATTTCTCGAGATATGATCAAATTTTTACAATAATACACAAAAATTTGAAAATTCGCTAATTTTCAGAGAGCCATAGAAGTTCAACCATACATCCTAGGACAAAATAAATGTTTTTTTCGTTTTGTATGGCATCAAATTAGTATATAAACGAAGTTTCAGCAAAATCGATTTTCCAAAAAAAGTTCGAAAATTTTGCATGTAAATGTATGGATTTTTTAGGTAAAAATTTGTGTTGGAACATGGTATGATAATATGTGGTTTTATAGGTATTTTGAGCTGAGAAATTCATTAAACACATTAATATTGACGAGGGATTAATATTTCTCGAGATATGATCAAATTTTTACAATAATACACAAAAATTTGAAAATTCGCTAATTTTCAGAGAGCCATAGAAGTTCAACCATACATCCTAGGACAAAATAAATGTTTTTTTCGTTTTTTATGACATCAAATTAGTATATAAACGAAGTTTTAGCAAAATCGATTTTCCTAAAAAAGTTCGAAAATTTTGCATGTAAATGTATGGATTTTTTAGGTAAAAATTTGTGTTGGAACATGGTACGATAATATGTGGTTTTATAGGTATTTTGAGCTGAGAAATTCATTAAACACATTAATATTGACGAGGGATTAATATTTCTCGAGATATGATCAAATTTTTACAATAATACACAAAAATTTGAAAATTCGCTAATTTTCAGAGAGCCATAGAAGTTCAACCATACACCCTAGGACAAAATAAATGTTTTTTTCGTTTTTTATGCATCAAATTAGTATATAAACGAAGTTTTAGCAAAATCGATTTTCCAAAAAAAGTTCGAAAATTTTGCATGTAAATGTATGGATTTTTTAGGTAAAAATTTGTGTTCGAACATGGTATGATAATATGTGGTTTTATAGGTATTTTGAGCTGAGAAATTCATTAAACACATTAATATTGACGAGGGATTAATATTTCTCGAGATATGATCAAATTTTTACAATAATACACAAAAATTTGAAAATTCGCTAATTTTCAGAGAGCCATAGAAGTTCAACCATACATCCTAGGACAAAATAAATGTTTTTTTCGTTTTGTATGGCATCAAATTAGTATATAAACGAAGTTTTAGCAAAATCGATTTTCCAAAAAAAGTTCGAAAATTTTGCATGTAAATGTATGGATTTTTTAGGTAAAAATTTGTGTTGGAACATGGTATGATAATATGTGGTTTTATAGGTATTTTGAGCTGAGAAATTCATTAAACACATTAATATTGACGAGGGATTAATATTTCTCGAGATATGATCAAATTTTTACAATAATACACAAAAATTTGAAAATTCGCTAATTTTCAGAGAGCCATAGAAGTTCAACCATACATCCTAGGACAAAATAAATGTTTTTTTTCGTTTTGTATGGCATCAAATTAGTATATAAACGAAGTTTTAGCAAAATCGATTTTCCAAAAAAAGTTCGAAAATTTTGCATGTGTGGATTTTTTAGGTAAAAATTTGTGTTGGAACATGGTATGATAATATGTGGTTTTATAGGTATTTTGAGCTGAGAAATTCATTAAACACATTAATATTGACGAGGGATTAATATTTCTCGAGATATGATCAAATTTTTACAATAATACACAAAATTTGAAAATTCGCGAATTTTCAGAGAGCCATAGAAGTTCAACCATACATCCTAGGACAAAATAAATGTTTTTTTCGTTTTGTATGGCATCAAATTAGTATATAAACGAAGTTTTAGCAAAATCGATTTTCCAAAAAAAGTTCGAAAATTTTGCATGTAAATGTATGGATTTTTTAGGTAAAAATTTGTGTTGGAACATGGTATGAAAATATGTGGTTTTATAGGTATTTTGAGCTGAGAAATTCATTAAACACATTAATATTGACGAGGGATTAATATTTCCAGAGATATGACCAAATTTTTACAATAATACATAAAAATTTGAAAATTCGCTAATTTTCAAAGAGCCATAGAAGTTCAACCATACATCCTAGGACAAAATAAATGTTTTTTTCATTTTTTATGACATCAAATTAGTATATAAAAGAAGTTTTAGCAAAATCGATTTTCCAAAAAAAGTTCGAAAATTTTGCATGTAAATGTATGGATTTTTTTAGGTAAAAATTTGTGTTGGAACATGGTATGATAATATGTGGTTTTATAGGTATTTTGAGCTGAGAAATTCATTAAACACATTAATATTGACGAGGGATTAATATTTCTCGAGATATGATCAAATTTTTACAATACAAAAAAATTTGAAAATTCGCTAATTTTCAGAGAGCCATAGAAGTTCAACCATACATCCTAGGACAAAATAAATGTTTTTTTCGTTTTTTATGGCTTGAAATAAGTACCTAAACGAAGTTTTAGCAAAATCGATTTACCAAAAAAAGTTCGAAAATTTTGCATGTAAATGTAAGGATTTTTTAGGTAAAAATTTGTGTTGGAACATGGTATAATAATATGTGGTTTTATAGGTACTTTGAGCTGAGAAATTCATTAAACACATTAATATTGACGAGGGATTAATATTTCTCGAGATATGATCAAATTTTTACAATAATACATAAAAATTTGAAAATTCGCTAATTTTCAGAGAGCCATAGAAGTTCAACCATACATCCTAGGACAAAATAAATGTTTTTTTCGTTTTTTATGATCATCAAATTAGTATATAAACGAAGTTTTAGCAAAATCGATTTTCCAAAAAAAGTTCGAAAATTTTGCATGTAAATGTATGGATTTTTTAGGTAAAAATTTGTGTTGGAACATGGTATGATAATATGTGGTTTTATAGGTATTTTGAGCTGAGAAATTCATTAAACACATTAATATTGACGAGGGATTAATATTTCTCGAGATATGATCAAATTTTTACAATAAACATAAAAATTTGAAAATTCGCTAATTTTCAGAGAGCCATAGAAGTTCAACCATACATCCTAGGACAAAATAAATGTTTATTTCGTTTTTTATGGCATCAAATTAGTATATAAACGAAGTTTTAGCAAAATCGATTTTCCAAAAAAAGTTCGAAAATTTTGCATGTAAATGTAAGGATTTTTTAGGTAAAAATTTGTGTTGGAACATGGTATGATAATATGTGGTTTTATAAGTACTTTGACCTGAGAAATTCATTAAACACATTAATATTGACGAGGGATTAATATTTTTCGAGATATGATCAAATTTTTACAATAATACACAAAAATTTGAAAATTCGCTAATTTTCAGAGAGCCATAGAAGTTCAACCATACATCTTAGGACAAAATAAATGTTTTTTTCGTTTTTTATGATATCAAATTAGTATATAAACGAAGTTTTAGCAAAATCGATTTTCCAAAAAAAGTTCGAAAATTTTGCATGTAAAGGTATGGATTTTTTTAGGTAAAAATTTGTCTCGAAGCATGGTATGATAATATGTGGTTTTATAGGTATTTTGAGCTGAGAAATTCATTAAACACATTAATATTGACGAGGGATTAATATTTCTCGAGATATGATCAAATTTTTACAATACAAAAAAATTTGAAAATTCGCTAATTTTCAGAGAGCCATAGAAGTTCAACCATACATCCTAGGACAAAATAAATGTTTTTTCTCGTTTTTTATGATATCAAATTAGTATATAAACGAAGTTTTAGCAAAATCGATTTTCCAAAAAAAGTTCGAAAATTTTGCATGTAAATGTATGGATTTTTTTAGGTAAAAATTTGTGTTGAAATATGGTATGATAATATGTGGTTTTATAGGTATTTTGAGCTGAGAAATTCATTAAACACATTAATATTGACGAGGGATTAATATTTCTCGAGATATGACCAAATTTTTACAATAATACATAAAAATTTGAAAATTCGCTAATTTTCAGAGAGCCATAGAAGTTCAACCATACATCCTAGGACAAAATAAATGTTTTTTCGTTTTTTATGATATCAAATTAGTATATAAACGAAGTTTTAGCAAAATCGATTTTCCAAAAAAAGTTCGAAAATTTTGCATGTAAATGTATGGATTTTTTTAGGTAAAAATTTGTGTTGAAACATGGTATGATAATATGTGGTTTTATAGGTATTTTGAGCTGAGAAATTCATTAAACACATTAATATTGACGAGATATTAATATTTCTCGAGATATAACCAAATTTTTACAATAATACATAAAAATTATGAAAATTCGCTAATTTTCAGAGAGCAATAGAAGTTCAACCATACATCCTAGGACAAAATAAATGTTTTTCTCGTTTTTTATGATATCAAATTAGTATATAAACGAAGTTTTAGCAAAATCGATTTTCCAAAAAAAGTTCGAAAATTTTGCATGTAAATGTATGGATTTTTTTAGGTAAAAATTTGTCTCGAACATGGTATGATAATATGTGGTTTTATAGGTATTTTGAGCTGAGAAATTCATTAAACACATTAATATTGACGAGGGATTAATATTTCTCGAGATATGACCAAATTTTTACAATAATACATAAAAATTATGAAAATTCGCTAATTTTCAGAGAGCAATAGAAGTTCAACCATACATCCTAGGACAAAATAAATGTTTTTCTCGTTTTTTATGATATCAAATTAGTATATAAACGAAGTTTTAGCAAAATCGATTTTCCAAAAAAAGTTCGAAAATTTTGCATGTAAATGTATGGATTTTTTTAGGTAAAAATTTGTCTCGAAACATGGTATGATAATATGTGGTTTTATAGGTATTTTGAGCTGAGAAATTCATTAAACACATTAATATTGACGAGGGATTAATATTTCTCGAGATATGACCAAATTTTTACAATAATACATAAAAATTATGAAAATTCGCTAATTTTCAGAGAGCAATAGAAGTTCAACCATACATCCTAGGACAAAATAAATGTTTTTCTCGTTTTTTATGATATCAAATTAGTATATAAACGAAGTTTTAGCAAAATCGATTTTCCAAAAAAAGTTCGAAAATTTTGCATGTAAATGTATGGATTTTTTTAGGTAAAAATTTGTCTCGAAACATGGTATGATAATATGTGGTTTTATAGGTATTTTGAGCTGAGAAATTCATTAAACACATTAATATTGACGAGATATTAATATTTCTCGAGATATGACCAAATTTTTACAATAATACATAAAAATTATGAAAATTCGCTAATTTTCAGAGAGCAATAGAAGTTCAACCATACATCCTAGGACAAAATAAATGTTTTTCTCGTTTTTTATGATATCAAATTAGTATATAAACGAAGTTTTAGCAAAATCGATTTTCCAAAAAAAGTTCGAAAATTTTGCATGTAAATGTATGGATTTTTTTAGGTAAAAATTTGTCTCGAACATGGTATGATAATATGTGGTTTTATAGGTATTTTGAGCTGAGAAATTCATTAAACACATTAATATTGACGAGGGATTAATATTTCTCGAGATATGACCAAATTTTTACAATAATACATAAAAATTATGAAAATTCGCTAATTTTCAGAGAGCAATAGAAGTTCAACCATACATCCTAGGACAAAATAAATGTTTTTCTCGTTTTTTATGATATCAAATTAGTATATAAACGAAGTTTTAGCAAAATCGATTTTCCAAAAAAAGTTCGAAAATTTTGCATGTAAATGTATGGATTTTTTTAGGTAAAAATTTGTCTCGAACATGGTATGATAATATGTGGTTTTATAGGTATTTTGAGCTGAGAAATTCATTAAACACATTATTACTGACGAAGGATTAATGTTTCTCAAGATATTACTGAATTTTACAATTAATATATAAAAATCCGAAAATTCGCTAATTTTCAGAGAGCCATAGAAGTTTAATCACACATCCTAAGACAAAATAAATGTTTTTCTCGTTTTTTATGATATCAAATTAGTATATAAACGAAGTTTTAGCAAAATCGATCGAAAATTTTGCATGTAAATGTATGGATTTTTTTAGGTAAAAATTTGTCTCGAATCATGGTATGATAATATGTGGTTTTATAGGTATTTTGAGCTGAGAAATTCATTAAACACATTAATATTGACGAGGGATTAATATTTCTCGAGATATGACCAAATTTTTACAATAATACATAAAAATTTGAAAATTCGCTAATTTTCAGAGAGCAATAGAAGTTCAACCATACATCCTAGGACAAAATAAATGTTTTTCTCGTTTTTTATGATATCAAATTAGTATATAAACGGAGTTTTAGCAAAATCGATTTTCCAAAAAAAGTTCGAAAATTTTGCATGTAAATGTATGGATTTTTTTAGGTAAAAATTTGTCTCGAACATGGTATGATAATATGTGGTTTTATAGGTATTTTGAGCTGAGAAATTCATTAAACACATTAATATTGACAGGGGATTAATATTTCTCGAGATATGATTAAATTTTTACAATAATACATAAAAATTATGAAAATTCGCTAATTTTCAGAGAGCAATAGAAGTTCAACCATACATCCTAGGACAAAATAAATGTTTTTCTCGTTTTTTATGATATCAAATTAGTATATAAACGAAGTTTTAGCAAAATCGATTTTCCAAAAAAAGTTCGAAAATTTTGCATGTAAATGTATGGATTTTTTTAGGTAAAAATTTGTCTCGAATCATGGTATGATAATATGTGGTTCTATAGGTATTTTGAGCTGAGAAATTCATTAAACACATTAATATTGACGAGGGATTAATATTTCTCGAGATATGACCAAATTTTTACAATAATACATAAAAATTATGAAAATTCGCTAATTTTCAGAGAGCCATAGAAGTTCAATCATACATCCTAGGACAAAATAAATGTTTTTCTCGTTTTTTATGATATCAAATTAGTATATAAACGAAGTTTTAGCAAAATCGATTTTCCAAAAAAAGTTCGAAAATTTTGCATGTAAATGTATGGATTTTTTTAGGTAAAAATTTGTCTCGAAACATGGTATGATAATATGTGGTTTTATAGGTATTTTGAGCTGAGAAATTCATTAAACACATTAATATTGACGAAATATTAATATTTCTCGAGATATAACTAAATTTTTACAATAATACATAAAAATTATGAAAATTCGCTAATTTTCAGAGAGCAATAGAAGTTCAACCATACATCCTAGGACAAAATAAATGTTTTTCTCGTTTTTTATGATATCAAATTAGTATATAAACGAAGTTTTAGCAAAATCGATTGTCCAAAAAAAGTTCGAAAATTTTGCATGTAAATGTATGGATTTTTTTAGGTAAAAATTTGTCTCGAATCATGGTATGATAATATGTGGTTCTATAGGTATTTTGAGCTGAGAAATTCATTAAACACATTAATATTGACGAGGGATTAATATTTCTCGAGATATGACCAAATTTTTACAATAATACATAAAAATTATGAAAATTCGCTAATTTTCAGAGAGCAATAGAAGTTCAACCATACATCCTAGGGCAAAATAAATGTTTTTCTCGTTTTTTATGATATCAAATTAGTATATAAACGAAGTTTTAGCAAAATCGATTTTCCAAAAAAAGTTCGAAAATTTTGCATGTAAATGTATGGATTTTTTTAGGTAAAAATTTGTCTCGAACATGGTATGATAATATGTGGTTTTATAGGTATTTTGAGCTGAGAAATTCATTAAACGCATTAATATTGACGAGGGATTAATATTTCTCAAGATATGACCAAATTTTTACAATAATACATACAAATTTGAAAATTCGCTAATTTTCAGAGAGCAATAGAAGTTCAACCATACATCCTAGGACAAAATAAATGTTTTTCTCGTTTTTTATGATATCAAATTAGTATATAAACGAAGTTTTAGCAAAATCGATTTTCCAAAAAAAGTTCGAAAATTTTGCATGTAAATGTATGGATTTTTTTAGGTAAAAATTTGTCTCGAACATGGTATGATAATATGTGGTTTTATAGGTATTTTGAGCTGAGAAATTCATTAAACACATTAATATTGACGAGGGATTAATATTTCTCGAGATATGACCAAATTTTTACAATAATACATAAAAATTATGAAAATTCGCTAATTTTCAGAGAGCAATAGAAGTTCAACCATACATCCTAGGACAAAATAAATGTTTTTCTCGTTTTTTATGATATCAAATTAGTATATAAACGAAGTTTTAGCAAAATCGATCGAAAATTTTGCATGTAAATGTATGGATTTTTTTAGGTAAAAATTTGTCTCGAATCATGGTATGATAATATGTGGTTCTATAGGTATTTTGAGCTGAGAAATTCATTAAACACATTAATATTGACGAGGGATTAATATTTCTCGAGATATGACCAAATTTTTACAATAATACATAAAAATTATGAAAATTCGCTAATTTTCAGAGAGCAATAGAAGTTCAACCATACATCCTAGGACAAAATAAATGTTTTTCTCGTTTTTTATGATATCAAATTAGTATATAAACGAAGTTTTAGCAAAATCGATTTTCCAAAAAAAGTTCGAAAATTTTGCATGTAAATGTATGGATTTTATTGGCAGAAATTTCTTTGAAACATTCTATGATAATATGTGGTTTTATAGGTATTTTGAGCTGAGAAATTCATTAAACACATTAATATTGACGAGGGATTAATATTTCTCGAGATATGACCAAATTTTTACAATAATACATAAAAATTATGAAAATTCGCTAATTTTCAGAGAGCAATAGAAGTTCAACCATACATCCTAGGACAAAATAAATGTTTTTCTCGTTTTTTATGATATCAAATTAGTATATAAACGAAGTTTTAGCAAAATCGATTTTCCAAAAAAAGTTCGAAAATTTTGCATGTAAATGTATGGATTTTTTTAGGTAAAAATTTGTCTTGGAACATGGTATGATAATATGTGGTTTTATAGGTATTTTGAGCTGAGAAATTCATTAAACACATTAATATTGACGGGGGATTAATATTTCTCGAGATATGATTAAATTTTTACAATAATACATAAAAATTATGAAAATTCGCTAATTTTCAGAGAGCAATAGAAGTTCAACCATACATCCTAGGACAAAATAAATGTTTTTCTCGTTTTTTATGATATCAAATTAGTATATAAACGAAGTTTTAGCAAAATCGATTTTCCAAAAAAAAGTTTCAAAATTTTGCATGTAAACGTATGGATTTTTTTAGGTAAAAATTTGTCTCGAATCATGGTATGATAATATGTGGTTCTATAGGTATTTTGAGCTGAGAAATTCATTAAACACATTAATATTGACGAGAGATTAATATTTATCAAGATATGATTAAATTTTTACAATAATATATAAAAAGTTGAAAATTCGCTAATTTTCAGAGAGCAATAGAAGTTCAACCATACATCCTAGGACAAAATAAATGTTTTTCTCGTTTTTTATGATATCAAATTAGTATATAAACGAAGTTTTAGCAAAATCGATTTTCCAAAAAAAGTTCGAAAATTTTGCATGTAAATGTATGGATTTTTTTAGGTAAAAATTTGTCTCGAATCATGGTATGATAATATGTGGTTCTATAGGTTGAGCTGAGAAATTCATTAAACACATTAATATTGACGAGGGATTAATATTTCTCGAGATATGACTACATTTTTACAATAATACATAAAAATTTGAAAATTCGCTAATTTTCAGAGAGCAATAGAAGTTCAACCATACATCCTAGGACAAAATAAATGTTTTTCTCGTTTTTTATGATATCAAATTAGTATATAAACGAAGTTTTAGCAAAATCGATTTTCCAAAAAAAGTTCGAAAATTTTGCATGTAAATGTATGGATTTTTTTAGGTAAAAATTTGTATTGGAACATGGTATGATAATATGTGGTTCTATAGGTATTTTGAGCTGAGAAATTCATTAAACACATTAATATTGACGAGGGATTAATATTTCTCGAGATATGACCAAATTTTTACAATAATACATAAAAATTATGAAAATTCGCTAATTTTCAGAGAGCAATAGAAGTTCAACCATACATCCTAGGACAAAATAAATGTTTTTCTCGTTTTTTATGATATCAAATTAGTATATAAACGAAGTTTTAGCAAAATCGATTTTCCAAAAAAAGTTCGAAAATTTTGCATGTAAATGTATGGATTTTTTTAGGTAAAAATTTGTCTCGAACATGGTATGATAATATGTGGTTTTATAGGTATTTTGAGCTGAGAAATTCATTAAACACATTAATATTGACGAGGATTAATATTTCTCGAGATATGACCAAATTTTTACAATAATACATAAAAATTTGAAAATTCGCTAATTTTCAGAGAGCAATAGAAGTTCAACCATACATCCTAGGACAAAATAAATGTTTTTCTCGTTTTTTATGATATCAAATTAGTATATAAACGAAGTTTTAGCAAAATCGATTTTCCAAAAAAAGTTCGAAAATTTTGCATGTAAATGTATGGATTTTTTTAGGTAAAAATTTGTCTCGAATCATGGTATGATAATATGTGGTTCTATAGGTATTTTGAGCTGAGAAATTCATTAAACACATTAATATTGACGAGGGATTAATATTTCTCGAGATATGACCAAATTTTTACAATAATACATAAAAATTATGAAAATTCGCTAATTTTCAGAGAGCAATAGAAGTTCAACCATACATCCTAGGACAAAATAAATGTTTTTCTCGTTTTTTATGATATCAAATTAGTATATAAACGAAGTTTTAGCAAAATCGATTTTCCAAAAAAAGTTCGAAAATTTTGCATGTAAATGTATGGATTTTTTTAGGTAAAAATTTGTCTCGAAACATGGTATGATAATATGTGGTTTTATAGGTATTTTGAGCTGAGAAATTCATTAAACACATTAATATTGACGAGGGATTAATATTTCTCGAGATATAACCAAATTTTTACAATAATACATAAAAATTATGAAAATTCGCTAATTTTCAGAGAGCAATAGAAGTTCAACCATACATCCTAGGACAAAATAAATGTTTTTCTCGTTTTTTATGATATCAAATTAGTATATAAACGAAGTTTTAGCAAAATCGATTTTCCAAAAAAAGTTCGAAAATTTTGCATGTAAATGTATGGATTTTTTTAGGTAAAAATTTGTCTCGAAACATGGTATGATAATATGTGGTTTTATAGGTATTTTGAGCTGAGAAATTCATTAAACACATTAATATTGACGAGGGATTAATATTTCTCGAGATATGACCAAATTTTTACAATAATACATAAAAATTATGAAAATTCGCTAATTTTCAGAGAGTAATAGAAGTTCAACCATACATCCTAGGACAAAATAAATGTTTTTCTCGTTTTTTATGATATCAAATTAGTATATAAACGAAGTTTTAGCAAAATCGATTTTCCAAAAAAAGTTCGAAAATTTTGCATGTAAATGTATGGATTTTTTTAGGTAAAAATTTGTCTCGAACATGGTATGATAATATGTGGTTTTATAGGTATTTTGAGCTGAGAAATTCATTAAACACATTAATATTGACGAGGGATTAATATTTCTCGAGATATGACAAAATTTTTACTAATAATACATACAAATTTGAAAATTCGCTAATTTTCAGAGAGCAATAGAAGTTCAACCATACATCCTAGGACAAAATAAATGTTTTTCTCGTTTTTTATGATATCAAATTAGTATATAAACGAAGTTTTAGCAAAATCGATTTTCCAAAAAAAGTTCGAAAATTTTGCATGTAAATGTATGGATTTTTTTAGGTAAAAATTTGTCTCGAACATGGTATGATAATATGTGGTTCTATAGGTATTTTGAGCTGAGAAATTCATTAAACACATTAATATTGACGAGGGATTAATATTTCTCGAGATATGACTACATTTTTACAATAATACATAAAAATTTGAAAATTCGCTAATTTTCAGAGAGCAATAGAAGTTCAACCATACATCCTAGGACAAAATAAATGTTTTTCTCGTTTTTTTATGATATCAAATTAGTATATAAACGAAGTTTTAGCAAAATCGATTTTCCAAAAAAAGTTCGAAAATTTTGCATGTAAATGTATGGATTTTTTTAGGTAAAAATTTGTATTGGAACATGGTATGATAATATGTGGTTTTATAGGTATTTTGAGCTGAGAAATTCATTAAACACATTAATATTGACGAGGGATTAATATTTATCAAGATATGATTAAATTTTTACAATAATATATAAAAAGTTGAAAATTCGCTAATTTTCAGAGAGCCATAGAAGTTCACCCATACATCCTAGTACAAAATAAATGTTTATTTTCGTTTTTTATGATATCAAATTAGTATATAAACGAAGTTTTAGCCAAATCGATTTTCCAAAAAAAGTTCGAAAATTTTGCATGGGTTTGTTTAGGTAAAAATTTGTCTCGAAACATGGTATATGTGGTTTTATAGGTATTTTGAGCTGAGAAATTCATTAAACACATTAATATTGACGAGGGATTAATATTTCTCGAGATATGACCAAATTTTTACAATAATACCTAAAAATTTGAAAATTCGCTAATTTTCAGAGAGCCATAGAAGTTCAACCATACATCCTAGGACAAAATAAATGTTTTTTCCGTTTTGTATGGCATCAAATTAGTACATAAACGAAGTTTCAGCAAAATCGATTTTCCAAAAAAAGTTCGAAAATTTTGCATGTAAATGTAAGGATTTTTTAGGTAAAAATTTGTGTTGGAACATGGTATAATAATATGTGGTTTTATAGGTACTTTGAGCTGAGAAATTCATTAAACACATTAATATTGACGAGGGATTAATATTTTTCAAGATATGACTAAATTTTTACAATAATACATAAAAACTTGAAAATTTGCTAATTTTCAGAGAGCAATAGAAGTTCAAATAAATGTTTTTTTCGTTTTTTATTTAACTTCAAACCCTTTTTTATCCAAAATGGCTGCTTTTAGCGACAAATACTAAGAGCACCTTTTTTATGTAGAATTAAATGGAAAATAGGTCTGCTTAGTCAGAAATAACATAAAAGGCTTCACAAAAAAGTTATAGTTAATTAAATTTAGGAACAACACTGTATGTAGCGCCCTCTAACATTAAATAAAAAGCTAAGTTAATATTTGAATTTCTCATCATCAATATACCCAAAATCCCAAATTTTGTCCAATTGTCATGTACCTTAACAAAAATATAAACAAAAAACCAAATAAAATTGTTTTTTTGGACGCTCTGTATCTCAGAAACAAAGCCGTTTCAGACCCATGTTCATATGAACTTTTCATCCTAAAATTAGTCAATATATATATATATATATATATATATATATATATATATATATATATATATATATATATATATATATATATATATTTAGCTAGGGGAGAAATTTTTTCACAATTAAGTGTATTTTAATTTTGACTGTTTTAATGTTGAATTTTTGGGCTATTTTCTTCTAATGGCTACATCGAAACATCTTCAATTAAAAATTTTATGTTTTAATCAATTACCTTTACTATTTTACTAAAATATTGACGTATATAAATACTATGTATAAAGCATGAATAAAACTATTGTTTATTGTAATTTGTAAAAAAATATTTCGATAATATATATGTCCAAATATTAAAACATCATATTGTCTACCTGTGGAAAATAGTACGAGGCAACGTTGGCTTGCTCTGTCCCTTCGAATGACTCCCAGAGAGTCTCAGTCTCTTGTGACTCCTCGGACTGTAATTCGGCTGATCCTCTTCATCCGAATCGCTCGAACTATCCGAAGATGGGTAATTCTGTATAAAAAAAAGGTACATACAATTAAATTTATATCGTATAAAAAAATATATCTTTAAGAGTAGAAAGTGTCAAAGTGAAAAAGAATTCCACTTTAACACACTCAACCCCCAGAACCATAAGTTCTAACAACAGTTTAACAGTTAGTTCGATAAGACAGGAAAGTATCTAATAAATAAAAACAAACAACTGTTCGAAATATTCTGGTAGGTATATTGTCGCACATACTTACTGGTCTATTATATCTGTCTCTTTCTCTCTCTCTTTCGCGATCCCTCCGTTCTCGCCTCTCCCTTTCCCTTTCCGAGTACCTTTCTCTGCTGTCCCTCTCGTACCAGTAACGATCTCGGTCGCGGTCTCTGTTTAAATACTAAAAAAAAAAAATTGCAATCTGTCAAATATATATATATATATATATATATATATATATATATATATATATATATATATATATATAAATTGGACTTGTTTCTTGGGTATAGGTTTATTTGCAAAACAACAATGCAGTAAAACCGTTATAATGAATACTACTGATTATGACACAAAAATGAATCAGCTCTTAAAAGATACCAGTACCTATAAACTTTTAAAGAATGACCCAACTAACATCTTTCAAACAAAAATAATACTTGTAAAAAAACTCTTATACAAAAATCTATTAAGTGACTCGGAAGGTAAAAATTTGTCAATTCATAACGCAGTCACGCCTAAAATATATGGCCTACTCAAATTGCATAAACCTAGCATTCCCCTCAGGCCTATAGTTTCATGTATTCAATCTCCTTTCTACAAGCTCTCAAAGTATTTGTCAAATATCACAGGTAAAACACTTATTACATAAAAGACTCATTTACATTTAAACATTTTCTAGATACAGTAACAATACCACCAAATTCAAAGTTAATATCACTAGATGTAATTTCTTTGTATACTAATATACCAAATGAACTCATAGTTAGTGCTATAAAAGGCAAATGGAATATTTTAAAAAATTTTACAACTCTAACTCGGCCTGAATTCTTAGAAGCCTTACATCTTATAATGTCAAATAATTATTTTCAATGCAAAAACCAATTTTATCAACAACTTGATGGATGTGCTATGGGCTCACCTATTTCCTCTACAATCGCACAAATAGTTATGGAATACCTAGAAGAGGAAGTTCTTGAAAAATTGAATTTTAATATTACTTTTTTTAAGAGATATGTGGATGATTGTTTAGCATCAGTTCCAGAAAATAAAATAGAACTACTTTTCGCATTCAATAATTTCCATCCGAAACTTCAGTTCACTCTTGAAGTTCAATCAGAAAACAAAATAAATTTTCTCGACCTTACTATAATAAGACAAAAAGAAAATAATTTAAAAACTAAATGGTTTACAATATCGATATCTTAATTTCAATTACCACCATCTATACAAACAAAAAAGAAGTGTTGTGATTGGTCTAGTTGACCGTGCCATATCTTTAACGTCACCAGAATACCGTCCTGAAGCCCTTAATAAAGTTAAAGAGACCTTGAATGCAAATCATTTCCCAGAAAAACTGATAAAAAAATTATCAAACAAAGGACGTACAAATATAACAATCATAACGAAGACGTAAGACAAGATAATACGCAAAAAAAATATATTGCAATGCCATACACATCTCAATTATCTGAAAAATTAAAACATATCTTATGAAAATATAACATAATTGTGTGTCATAAAGCCCAGAACCTGATAAGGTTCCCTATTTATAAAATTAAAAACTAAAATTCCCAAAAATTAAAAATTCAATCGCGTATATGAAATTCCTTGTTTAAACTGCCCTATGAAATATATTGGTATGACAATCCAACTTTTAGAAAATAGAATAAAAAAATGCATCCACTGCATTACACAAACATGAGAAAAGCACAAAACACGAATTTAATTTTTCTGAAACTAAAATCATTGATGGACATAACCTGTATCAGAAATTAATTATCAAAGAAATGATTCACATAAAAAAAGAAAAAATGCAGTAAATGACAAACAAGACAAAAAATTTAAGTCAAATATACCACAATTTGATAGTTTAGTATAGTTTTACCTTCGTCTAAGCCATTATTTTTAAAATATAGTATATCATTGTGAATGTCTGATTCTACTCTAAGGTTTAAATTAAAAAATAGCAAAAAATTATCTTTAAATTCCTCAAAAAAAAACGTACTACGATAAGAACACCTTTTTACCTAAAACTGTGCCATGAGTTGCCTGGCAAACCACTACCTATCATTCAAATATAAATAAATAATCAACATGTATTTTTCGAGGTATGTAACCTTATTTTATTAATTTTGTAATAATTATTGTCAATAGTATAAAATTTTAAATCAGTTTTAGAAAAATTGTAAAGGTCATTTTATAATTAGACCACTAAATGTTTTTTAAATTAATTGTAGATAGGTAAGGAAAGCCATATATAGCAAAAAAAAATAATAATAAAGGAATGAGCAATTTTTGAGAAAGCCTACTATGATAGGCGAAACGTCAACTTTGTCAGTCATTGTTTGATTTTGCAAATAAACCTATACCCAAGAAAGAAGTCCAATTAATATATACCGGGTTTAGAAAGAAACAAAAAAAAAACATATATATATATATATATATGTATATATATGATATATATATATATATATATATATATATATATATATATATATATATATATATATATATATATACAGTGTGTCCAAGATAAGGATGCACAGGCATGGCGATCTCGGAAACGGTAAGAGATATAGTGTCGGTTAAATTAGACAAAAGTTGTGTATTTTGATGCCCAACAAAATCCCGTTTTACAAATTTGAAAATTCTAAGCCGTTCCGGAAATATCCGAGAAAAACCGAAATATTGCGATTTCGTTTTAATTTTTTTTTTGAAGTTATTTGATAAGATATGAAAAAACGGAAAACACTTTTTCATTCTCACTTTTTAAGCTGTACGAGGTGACGTTAACAAATTTTCATTACAACGTTTCGTTTCGATGGAACCACCATCAACTTTGATTTTTCTTATGGGACAGAAAAAAATACACCCAGTATTAAATTGCGCTTTTCATTGCGAATTCAACAATGTACTACAGAATATGGTTACTTATGTTTTTATCCAGAAAAATGGCTTTTTAATACATTTCTAGCATTTTATTATAGTAGGCCATGAAATCCTAACGATAAAAGGAAAAAAAACAGTTGACAAGTTCGAATGAATGTATTTATTTATTTAACAAATATTCAAACAAGTAAATGTTTGTATTATTACTGTTGTTGTGTTTTTTTAATTTATTTTGTTCTACAATGGATGGAGATAATTTTACAAACGAAGAAAAATGTGATATGCTATCTTGCTACATTTTATGCCAAAGAAATTGTGTAGGAGCCGAGCGCATGTATTCTAACAAATACCCAGAGCGGAGACAACTTGACAAGTGTATTTTTCGGCGTTTGCTATTTAATCTAAAAGAATATGGATGATTTAAAAAGCCTGTATTATCCCGACAAAAACCTTCCAATGAAGAAAACCAATTCAACGTTCTACAATCTGTTATTGAAAATCCACAAACTTCCACCAGAGAAATTGAAGACCAGGCGGGGGTAGCTAAATCTACAGCTCAATTTATTTTAAGGAAAAATCAATTTAAGTCTTACAAATTCCGAATATGTCAAGGATTAAAACCGGGTGACGATGAACGACGTAGACATTTTTGTGAGTGGTATACCAGAATGTGTGAAGACAGTCTTAATTTTTTCTTATAAAGTGATTTGGTTTGATGAAAGCATGGTAACCAATAACGGTATTTTTAACAGACGCAATACCCACTATTGGTCACAACGAAATCCACGTGTAAATAGACCATCCAGACATCAAGATCGCTTTGGATTTAATATTTGGTGTGGGATTTTTGGTAGCAAGATTATAGGCCTTATTTTCTTTCACAATTCATTAACCTTGAGATCTTGAGGCACGATTTAGAAGATGCATTAGATAATTTACCGTTAGGCGCTGTACACGGCTGTTGGTTCCAACAAGATGGTGCTCCAGCCCATAACTCCATAGAAGTTCGCCAATATTTAGCTGAACGGTTTGAAGGAAGATACATTGGGACTTACAGTGAAACACCTTGGCCTCCAAGGTCCCCGGACCTAACTCCCTTGGACTTTTTCTTGTGGGTCTACATAAAAAATGAGGTATTTAAGGAATGTTTTGACGAGGAACAATTATATCAATCAGTACGAGCAGCATTTAATACAATTACTCCTGAAATGTTAAGTCATATTTTGGAGTCTACCGTGAGACGGGCGTACTTCTGTTTAGAAAATGGAGGTAATTTGTTTGAACATTTTTTATAGTTAGTAAATGAATAAATACATTCATTCGAACTTGTCAACCGTTTTTTCTTCCTTTTATCGTCCTACTAAAATAAAATGCTAGAAATGTATTAAAAAGCCATTTTTCTGGATAAAAACATAAGTAACCATATTGTGTAGTACATCGTTGAATTCGCAATGAAAAGGGCAATCTAATACTGGGTGTACTTTTTTCCGTCTCATAAGAAAAATCAAAGTTGATGGTGGTTCCATCGAAACGAAACGTTGTAATGAAAATTTGTTAACGTCACCTTGTACAGCTTATAAAGTGAGAATGAAAAAGTGTTTTCCGTTTTTTCATATCTTTTCAAATAACTTCAAAAAAAAATTAAAACTAAATCGCAATATTTCGGTTTTTCTCGGATATTTTCGGAACGGCTTAGAATTTTCAAATTTGTAAAACGGGATTTTTTTGGGCATCAAAATACGCAATTTTTGTCTAATTTAACCGACACTATATTTCTTACCGTTTCCGAGATCCCCATGCTGTGCATCCTTATCTTGGACACACTATATATATATATATACCGTGTGTCCAAGATAAAGAGTGGATAACATTGGTAGATTGGAAACCATAAGAGCTACAGCTTGGGTTAAATTAGAGAAAAGGTGCTCAATTTAGTTTCCAAATCAATGCCGTTTACAAACCTAAAAAATTCCAAACCGTTAAGAAATCCGACAAAAACCGAAGAGGTGCATTTTTGTTTTTATTTTTTTACAGCCCTATTTTTAAAGTTGGATCAAATTTGAAAACACATTCTTATAGCAGTTTTTTCTCGCCTACAAGATTCCACTGTCACAATTTTTGTCTGACGTTTCGTCTCCTGTCAACCATCATCAACTTTGTTTTTTCATACGGCCGCCATATTGGATTTTTTCATTTTTAAAATGACCATTTGAGTCCCATTTCAACGATGTGTCACTTCATCAACTTTATTTTTCCTACGGCCGCCATATTGATTTTTTTAATTTTTCAAATGCTGCCTTATTTACGAACTTTGTTTTTTCTTATGGGCGCCATATTGGATTTTTGCAATTTCAAATTTCTCGTTCAATTCTTATTTCAACGAAGGTTGATAGGTGTTAGGTACGCCTCGTAGGTACCCACCAATTTAAAAAACAAAACTAGAAACCTTTAAGTAGACAACACAAAACGATTTATTTCAAACTTAACTACTACTAACTACTTAACAGACAAAAAAGAATTTAAATTAACTATCTTACTTTACAGAAGGTGTTCAAATAAAAAACCATTGTTTTCTAAACACAAGTATGCGCGTCGGATAGTTGCATTTAATACATTTTGCAGGACATCTGGTGTTATGGTTTGAAATGCCTCCAAAACCAGTTGACGTTTATTTTAAAAAAAATCTAGTAGCCTTTTAAAAACAAATTAATGACTTATGTCAAAATCAACAATGTAAAAATTTGTTGATTCTGACATTTTGTTTACAGAATACAGATTTTGCTTATCGAGTTTTTTAAATTATTGCATTTTTTATTGTTATTTATTAGTTTTTGTTTGCTTTAAAAAATGTTTACAAAGTTTTCTTTTGAAGAGAAGTACGACATGCTAAAATGCTACATTTTATGTCATAGCAACACTCAAAGGGCGAAAGATATGTACGAAAATGATTATCCAGAAAGAACTCAACCAAACAGACAGATATTTGGAAAGATTTTTAGAAATTTACATACGTATGGTTCTTTTGATAAAAATCTAGGCAACCGAAATAAGAACTCTAATGAGGAAACAGAAAATAATGTTTTGTTGGCAGCAGTCGAAAACCCGACAACGTCTGTTAGACAAATTGAGCGCCAAACTGGAATCCCAAAATCAACTGCGCATTTTGTTTTAAAGAAAAATAAATTCACACCTTATAAGTTTAGAATTTGTCAGGGACTGCGACCGGGTGATGATTTAAGAAGAAGAACCTTTTGTCAGTGGTATACCAGAAGATGTCAGGAAGAAGAAAACTTGCCGAACCGAATTTTGTGGTCGGATGAAAGCATAGTGACAAATAATGGTATCTTCAACAGAAGAAATACTCATTTTTGGGCCAAAGAAAATCCTCGACGGTTTAAGCAGTCGAAATTTCAGCACCGATTTGGTTTCAGCATGTGGGTCGGAATTTTGGGAATGCAAATTATCGGACCCTTCATTTACAATGGAACCCTAACTTCCCAGCGCTATCGCCATTTGCTACAGAACGACCTAGAGAATTGGTTTGACGAAAATCTTCCTCTAGCAGAACTAAATAATTTTTGGTTCCAGCAGGATGGAGCACCTGCGCATAATGCCAGGATTGTTCAAAACTATCTAGCAGAGAGGTTTCCCGAAAGATGGATAGGGACGCATTCAGTAGTGGCGTGGCCCCCTAGATCGCCGGACTTGACACCGCTAGATTTTTATCTGTGGGGTTATTTAAAAAACTGGGTGTACGAGCGAAGTTTTGAAACGGAAGAGCAGCTACGTCAACTGGTTTTGGAGGCATTTCAAACCATAACACCTGATGTCCTGCAAAATGTATTAAATGCAACTATCCGACGCGCATACTTGTGTTTAGAAAACAATGGTTTTTTATTTGAACACCTTCTGTAAAGTAAGATAGTTAATTTAAATTCTTTTTTGTCTGTTAAGTAGTTAGTAGTAGTTAAGTTTGAAATAAATCGTTTTGTGTTGTCTACTTAAAGGTTTCTAGTTTTGTTTTTTAAATTGGTGGGTACCTACGAGGCGTACCTAACACCTATCAGTACTTCGTTGAAATAAGAATTGAACGAGAAATTTGAAATTGCAAAAATCCAATATGGCGCCCATAAGAAAAAACAAAGTTCGTAAATAAGGCAGCATTTGAAAAATTAAAAAAATCAATATGGCGGCCGTAGGAAAAATAAAGTTGATGAAGTGACACATCGTTGAAATGGGACTCAAATGGTCATTTTAAAAATGTAAAAATCCAATATGGCGGCCGTATGAAAAAACAAAGTTGATGATGGTTGACAGGAGACGAAACGTCAGACAAAAATTGTGACAGTGGCATCTTGTAGGCGAGAAAAAACTGCTATAAGAATGTGTTTTCAAATTTGATCCAACTTTAAAAATAGGGCTGTAAAAAAATAAAAACAAAAATGCACCTCTTCGGTTTTTGTCGGATTTCTTCGGAACGGTTTGGAATTTTTTAGGTTTGTAAACGGCATTGATTTGGAAACTAAATTGAGCAACTTTTCTCTAATTTAACCCAAGCTGTAGCTCTTATGGTTTCCAATCTAACAATGTTATCCACTCTTTATCTTGGACACACTGTATATATATATATATATATATATATATATTGACATATGTGTGTGTGTGTATCAAAATCAAATCGGCTGAAAAAAAAAGTAAAATTACTTTAATTTGGCACTTAATACTCACCGAGTCCCGTTGCCCTCCGACGAGCTGCACCCTGAAGTCCGGGTCCTCAGGCGGGCACACGTCCACCCGCACCCACTTGCTCAGCTGCGCCTCCCACTGCGTCCGCTCCAGGGGCGCGCAGCCAGGGCTTAGCACGATGCACACCCACAGCGAGCCGAGCTGGTCCCAGAGCTGCCGACACTTGTCGGTCATGGGCGTGCCCTGACTCTTCCACAGCTGCAGCCGCGGGTCTTGTAGGAACTGTTCCGTGATGAGGGTGAGCATGCGAGCTCCGTTCGAATCTTGGGCGCGCAGCATTTCTCTGACCTGAAATATCGTTTGAAGATTTTGTATATTTACAAGAATTCAGCCTATACCTCACTAAAATTGTTTCTAAATAATTTTAATGCCGCAGTCTTATAAAGGGTGTCACGAAAAAAGCATACATATAGAAGTATTTGTGTCTCTTTTTTGGACATGATTGTAAAGGATAAAGGACATAATTTATTTTTTGTAAATAAAGTTTTACCTTGGTGACTGTAAAACTTGTGTTTTCATTTATTTGTTAAAATGTACTATTACAAAGTAACAGACGACTCCATTAAATCTTTACCTAAATAATTTTATAAATAATAATAAATAAATTAAAAACTTGAAAAAATAATTATGTTTATACCGGGTGTCAAGGAATCTATTAGACAGGCCATCACTTTTAAAGTAAAACGAAATTTCGTGTAGGTAAATGGCATGATATAATAAACGGAAGGTATGATATCTAGACGGTCTCAATTGCGTCCAGTTTGCGCAGTGACGTCATTGCGTGCGTAGATTTTTAAATTCCTTAGGGAGATTTATGTCGTTTCTAGCGTTTAGACATTATTGAACATTTGAACATTATAAATACGTGGTGTGATATTAATAAACTAAATCTCAATATCTCTAAATGTTTTGTTGTTTCATATACTCGCAGGAAAACTTACATATATTATGATTATGAGATTAAATCTAGCACTCTTTCTCGTTGCAGCGAAATAAAAGATCTCGGTATTACCTTTGATCGGGCATCTACTTTTGGCACTCACATAATGAATATTGTTAGATCTGCCTCAAAAGCTTTAGGCTTCATACTCAGGAACTGTAAGGACTTTAGAAATAATGCTACTCTTATATTATTGTTTAACTCTTTCGTTAGGTCAAAATTAGAATATGGTGCAATCTAGCAATGAAGGAAGATGGTGTTTATCCAACTAGAGGAACTAGTCAGAGTGTATTACTGGAGCGCTTTAATATGATGCCTTTAGAGATCCGCAGAAAGAGAATCGCTCTTTCGTTCTTATACAAATTATTAAACAGTGAAATTGACTGTACACATTTATTAAATCAGATAAAATTCTTAGTTCCGACATTTAATGTTCGTAATACCCGTATATTTTATTGTAATCGTCCCAATACAAGCATGCTGACTAGAGCCCCAATATATTATACGTGTCATACATTTAATGAACTGTGTGGTGAAAATGTCGATTTATTTTTTGACTCTTTAGGTGTTATCACGAGGCGGGTTACCTGATATTATATATTTTTTTTTCTATTTTTTGTTTGCGGTTCTATTAAGATTGTTTAAGATTTTATTTCTATTTTTTTTCTTTTTTTCTTTGTTCACTAGGATGTTTGTGCTTTTCTGTAGCTCTTATAGAATATTAGTTTATACTTTATATCATATAATTTTGTTACATAAATATACAGGGTCCTGCAGCTCACCTCCCGTCTTTTATTATACCTTAACCATTTATTTTAGAAAAAATATTTAAAAGCACTATATGCTGTTGATTAGAGAGCACATTTTAAAAATATTCTTGATTATACAGGGTGTTACAAAAAATAGTGGCGCATAAGAGTTGTATTTTTTTAAATGGAACACCCTATATTTTTTTACATTTTTGAAACACTCTTTACCTAGTCTACAGACTCCTAGAATAGTATCTCTCTTTTTTTAATAGTTTCGGAGAAAAAAGGTAAAATCGAAGAAAAAAAAATTATAGTCTACATTTAAAATATTTATAAAAATTAGATAAAACATCTTAAAAGCTAAGGTAACCTAGTAGCTTACTGCAAAAGGTTTATAGTTATTCTGCTATGAGTATTATAAGTCTTACTTATACAGGGTGACCCAAATTCCATGTCAAACGTTGCAAAATAAAAAATAATTTTTCTCCATTTTTTCAAATGGAACACCCTATATATTTTTTTTCTGTCTGGTACAGAATTAACAGATGAACATTTTTCATTATTACACTTATCTCAAAATTCCTGAAGGTTTTTGAAATATTCATAAAAAACTAATGTTGTACTTTGTTTTTCAGTACGATAATTGAATAAACTCAATAGTAATGTGGAAAAATGGAACACCCTATATATATTTTTTTTCTGTCCGATACAGAATTAACAGATCAACATTTTTTATTATTACAGTTATCTCAAAATTCCTGAAGGTTTTTGAAATATTCTTAAAAAACTTATGTTGTACTTTGTTTTTCAGTACGGTAATTGAATAACCTCACTAGTAATGTTCATAAGTAAGCACCTTCGCGATTTTGAATAATAAATAGGTCAGCGTAGTTATAGCTATGGGAAAAAACCTAAAATCCCAACATTTTTTGTAATTACGTTTACCGCATAAAATTTGAATTACTGCCAAGAGTTAAGCCGTAAAGACGTTTTACATGCTGCAGGTCTTCCTACAAGTTGCAAGAGACTTGCACAAAGGCATACGCTAACACTTGCAATTGAAATACAACTGCCGCTTTACAGTCTGCAAGACAAATTGCGCGCAATATCTTGCAGGTGCAACCCCTTGCTGCAATAAACTTGCAGCATGTAAAACGGCCTTAACCTTTATTTAATATTATTGACAAGTGTTGCCCAAATTATTAACTAGAATTTAAGTAGGTCATGAAAAACAAATTGTCTAGAAACTGTCAAACAACTAAAACATATCGGCAATTTACTTATTCGTTTTTTAAGTTTTACAAAATGAAATAATTATCGGATTTTTCGTATAGTGGTCTTTACCTTCTACGTAGTTCATTTTTCGTTTGTTTTGCGTCACTGTTTAGAAGTTTTATTTGAACGTTCTATCGTCATGGAGTACACCCGCGAAGAACTGGTTAATATGGTTTTTGTGTTAGGAGAATCGCATAGAAATGCCTTTTTGGCCAGTAGGATTTATGCGCAAAATTATCCAGAACGAAGGCACCCAGACAGAAGGAGCATGACGAACTTATTAGAGAGATTTATGGCAACGGGAACTGTAAATTATACAAGACCAGTTAGAAATAGGCCCGTTCGAACGGAAGAAAATGAATTAGCTGTGCTATTAGCTGTCACGGAAAATCCTTCTGTTAGCCAAAAAGCAGTCGGGGATGCCGTAGGAGTAAGCGAAAGAACTGTTCAGCGAATTTTAAAGAGCCATAAATTTCATGCATATCATATTCAGTTGCATCAAGAACTCCTTCCAGCAGATTTTGAGAAACGTGTTGACTTTTGTAATTGGGCACAAGCTAAAATTAGGTTAAGCTTTGATTTTTTTGATAAAGTTTTATTCTCTGATGAGGCCACATTTCATAAGAATGGATTTGTAAATCGTCATAACTACCATTACTACGCCGACCATAATCCAAGAATTTTTAGGCAGCTTGATCTACAACACAGATGGTCAGTTAATGTGTGGGGGGAATTATTGGTGAACATGTTATTGGTTCCCATTTTTTTAATGGACATTTAACTGGAGCCATGTATCTCGACTTCCTAGAAAATCACTTGCCAAATTTGTGCGAAAATTTGCCGGTTAATCTGAGAAATACAATGTGGTTGCAACAAAATGGTGCTCCAGCACATTTTTCGTTGCCAGTTAGGGATCATTTAAATAATAATTTTCCAGATCGATGGATTGGAAGACAGGGAGCAAGTGCGTTGCCGCCCCGGTCGCCTGATCTAACGAAATTAGATTTTTTTCTATGGGGCTACGTTAAGGAAATTGTTTACAACAAACCTCCAACAACTCCCGAAAATATGCAGCAACAGATTAGAACCGCATTTCAAAGTATTACGCCCGAAGTATTAAGAATAGTAGGAAGATCTTTTCATACCCGTCTTCGTTTATGCCTCGAAGAGAATGGAAGACATATCGAACATATGTTCTAAGTAAAAATTAATTTTAGCAATAATTAGATATTTGTTAATAATGTTAAATAAAGCTGTTATAACTTAAGTCGAGCCTTAACTCTTGGCAGTAATTTAAATTTTATGCAGCAAACGTAATTAGAAAAAATGTTAGGATTTTAGGTTTTTCCCCATAGCTAGAACTACGCTGACCTATCTAATATTTAAAATCGCGAAGGTATGAACATTACTAGTGAGGTTATTCAATTATCGTACTGAAAAACAAAGTACAACATTAGTTTTTTAAGAATATTTCAAAAACCTTCAGGAATTTTGAGATAAGTAATAATAATAAATGTTGATCTGTTAATTCTGTATCGGACAGAAAAAAAATATATATAGGGTGTTCCATTTTTCCACATTACTAGTGAGTTTATTCAATTATCGTACTGAAAAACAAAGTACAACATTAGTTTTTTAAGAATATTTCAAAAACCTTCAGGAATTTTGAGATAAGTGTAATAATAAAAAATGTTGATCTGTTAATTCTGTACCTGACAGAAAAAAAATATATAGGGTGTTCCATTTGAAAAAATGGAGAAAAATAATTTTTTATTTTGCAACGTTTGACATGGAATTTGGGTCACCCTGTATAAGTAAGACTTATAATACTCGTAGCAGAATAACTATAAACCTTTTGCAGTAAGCTACTAGGTTACCTTAGCTTTTAAGATGTTTTATCTAATTTTTATAAATATTTTAAATGTAGACTATAATTTTGTTTTTCTTCGATTTTACCTTTTTTCTCCGAAACTATTAAAAAAAGAGAGATACTATTCTAGGAGTCTGTAGACTAGGTAAAGAGTGTTTCAAAAATGTAAAAAAATATAGGGTGTTCCATTTAAAAAAATACAACTCTTATGCGCCACTATTTTTTGTAACACCCTGTATAATCAAGAATATTTTTAAAATGTGCTCTCTAATCAACAGCATATAGTGGCTTTTAAATATTTTTTCTAAAATAAATGGTTAAGGTATAATAAAAGACGGGAGGTGAGCTGCAGGACCCTGTATATATTTTTTATTTCCTGTAAGTGGGTGACTGTTGGAAATAAACGACTATTTATTTATTTATTTATTTATTTATTACCATTTTTTCAATTCAAAATGTTTTTCTAATGAAACATTGACATATAATTCACAAAAATGAAAAAATTATGACATGATAGTTATACATTTATATAATAAAAATACAAAACACACGCTAAAGAAAGGGTTAAAGTTGTATAAAATCCGACAGTTTTTAATTTTATACTGTTATTTTCTAATACATGTTTATATTTAGTTCAACTTATAACTAAAAAATGCTATAATTTCTGTGTTTTTGATAAGTACAGGGACGTAACTAAGTCCCATTTGAGGGGGGAGGAGGTGTAATTAAAAAAAAAGCAGGTATGAAAGGGAATAAAACAACACACATTAAACAAGTTTAACCTTTATGTGCACAAGCTGCTTTTTGTTTTGTTTGTTCCTATATTATATGTAATTATATAAACAGATTTAATATACGCCTTATTCTACTTGAAAAACTCTTTTTTTTTAATTAAAAATGCCGACTATTTCGTCCAGATTTACATTGTTGTCTTTTTTGATACCGATTGATCTTTAACAAAATGCATTGAGCATATCCGCGCCAAATTTGTGTTAAATTTAGCTTTGAGTTTACACAAGCGTGTCCATTCACTTAAACATTTTTTGTCTTTAGGAAAAGTAGAAGACCTTATATTCCTATCAACATTCTTTGCCTGGTTATCCCCGTCACACCCAAACAAAGCACACCTCATATTTATTGCTGTTTAATTTAATATATTTAATATATTCAAAATTGCAATATTTGATTTCAGTTTGTGTATCTGCAAATTTAAAAACATTGAAACCTTTATGTTGTTTACAAAATAAAATTATTAAATGTATACATAAACTTCCTTTCCTAGAACCAACAATAAATTTATATACAAAATTTGGCTATTTAGATACTAACCATATTTATAAGTTAAAAACATGCATTTTCATCCATTCAATACTTACAAAAGATAAATTATCCAATATAGATTCAGAAAAAAGACATACTATACATAATCATGACACACGACAAACAGATTTATTAAATACAACTGATATTCGAAGCAATTTTGAAAAAAAATCTTTATTATATGGTGGTATATTAATATATAATCAATTACCAATACATTTACGCAGAATAAAAACTTTAATAAAATTTAAAAAGGAAGTAAAAAAACATTTTTTATCGAAACGTGATTTATAGAAAAAATAATTTTGACTGTGTTAATATTATTTATTTGTTTCTTTAATTATTATTTATTTTGTAATTTAATATTATTCTTAATTGTTGGTTTGTTATAATATTAGTATTGTTATAGTTCCCTGTATAACGAACTTATACAGTTGGTTGGGAATGTTGAAAAAAAAAATAATAATAAATAACTAAATACAAAAAAGGGCACAGAAATCCGCAAGCACTTTTAAACATCAACTGAAAATGCACTGAAACCATATGGCCGAAGGTCAATGACAGCCGGCGTAAATCACGCGATGACGTAGCAGAGGAATGCGCAATATCATATCTTCTTTTTATTGTATCATGGGTAAATGGTACATAGAGGAGAGTTTTCGCATATTTCTCAATTTTCGTCATGATGACTCCAGTTTCGATTTTTTAAATGGAACAATCTGTATCTTTTTACATTTTTGGATTCCTGAGACAATTCTGAATCAGAATGTGACATTCTAAAAACTTTTTACGCCTACTTGATTTTATTATAGCCGTTTTTAAAATTGCATCTAAGGACCTAAAATGATGACAGAATAATACAATCGCTAAGTTTTAGTGATTAGTCTGATAGCTAGGAACAAGAGAAGTTGATAAAATCAAATTTTTGTGTCTAACTATTTTTTTTTCAAATATTACTAAGTACTCGATAATCAATTATTTACTTTTATCAAGTGTGCCATGGATATTAAGTAGGATTTTTATTTGTGACAGTTGGTTGATCAAGATTACTTACGTTGGATCTATCTATGCGTCATTTCACGTAAAGTCTGCCCAGCCTATCTCTGTTGATGAAAAGAATGCACGCCTATGCGTCTAACGCTCGGAACAGCATTTTTATACAGTTTTCTGCTGCCCCTCTTCAGATATCGTGCAAATCTGTATCTTTGACTAACAAATAGTTCAGAGTATTAAACGAAAATATAGCTTCAACAACGCTGTAAAATGTAAAAGCACAATATTCGAGTTCACTGTAGTTGTTCAAAGTGCATTCCTCCTTGTTCACGACACATTTCCGCTCGTTCAATTGGTTCTCTCGACACGTTGTGCATCATTTGAGGCGTAATACTTACAAATACACGTACCGGGTCTTTCCTCAAATATTGACCCCCCCCCCTAGAAGAGTTATTTTAAGAGATATAAAAAAATATCAAATACAAAAGTTTTAGGGATTTCCTTGAAATTTTTGAATCTGATGTCAAAAAAATTTTTTTTCATCCGTAAATGTCAAATTTTGACAGATGGTAATGTTTTTCTTATGGAACACCCTGTATACGAATTGACAGTTAAAAAGAGCGAAATTTTCTGATTTCAAATATATATATGTTTAATATGTTTAAATAAGTCGTTATTGAAATATCGGGCTCTAAACATCAAAATAATAACACATTCAAAATATCATGGTAGGCGCTGCATTGTGAATATTTGACATTTATTAAAAAGCAATTGAATCAGACGCCATTATTTACTGTTGGCTTTTAATTGTCAAAAAATGCCGTACAGCGAGGAAGAAAAGTGCGATATAATTCGTTTATATTATAAAAATAATAATAATGCCAATGCCGCAAGGGCGGAATATCATCGCACGTTTCCTTTACGCCCCACGAGACCCCAAAGACTTTAGTAAGAAAACGTCGGACAGTTGTGGCTAATCAAGACGAAGAACTAAACATTTTATTATATTTCGAAGGTTAGATCTTTTTCTTTCTCAAATTTCATATCAAAAAAAATTTATTTCTTTCTAGAAAACCCTAATAATTCAATAGAACATGCCAAAAATTTCTTCGGTCGGTCTGCCAAAAAAATTTACTCAACTTTAAAAAAGTATAAGTATTATGCTTATAGAACATTGCCTGTTCAATATTTAAGTGAAGAGCAAAAAAATAAAAGAGTGGCATTTTGTCAAGAGATGCTAGTGTTGAAGGGAGAAGATAGAAATTTTTTTAAGAAAGTTCTGTGGTCCGATGAGTGCACTTTTACAACGGCAGGGGTATATAACCGCAAAAATGTTAGGTATTGGGCTACAACTAACCCCCGAATAACCAGGGAAATTAAATTTCAAGGACGACAGCCCCTTCATGTATGGTGTGGTATTTTAAGTGACCAAATTATTGGCCCTATTTTTTACGTTGAAAACCTGTCCGGGCAAAAATATTTGGAGATGCTCACCAACGAAATTGAAGAGAGGCTGGACGATCTACCCCTAAGGTAGTATAATCAAATAGTGTGGCATCAAGATGGCGCCCCACCACATGATGTATTGCCAGTTATTAGATTTTTAAATCAAAAATATAATTTATGGATTGGACGTACTGGGCCAATTCGTTGGCCACCGAACAGCCCAGACCTGACGCCTCTGGATTCGTTTCTGTGGGGTTACCTTCAAAACAAGGTTTATGAGCGGGGAAATGAAAACGTCGAGATGCTCCGCAGAAAAATCATCGCCGCTATAAATGATCTCAATTTTAATAATATACAGTTTATAGTTAATACTATGCAAAAAATTGAACAAGACTATACAAATTGCATTAATAATAATGGAGGTCATGTTGAGAACCTATAAAGTATAATTATTAAATTTGAAGTTAATTAACAGGAAACATTTTTGTTGTTATTGTTATTGTATTTGTTTGTTGTTTATATTAATTTGTTATAAAATATATAATTTCTTCCTCGCTGTACGGCATTTTTTGACAAGTAAGACCCACTAACAGTAAATAATAATGGCGTCTGATTCAATTGTTTTTTAATAAATGTCAAATATTCACAATGCAGCGCCTACCATGATATTTTGAATGTGTTATTATTTTGATGTTTAGAGACCGATATTTCAATAACGCCTTATTTAAACATATTAAACATATATATATTTGAAATCAGAAAATTTCGCTCTTTTTAACTGTCAATTCGTATACAGGGTGTTCCATAAGAAAAAAATGACCATTTGTCAAAATTTGACATTTACGGATGAAAAAAAAAATTTTTGACATCAGATTCAAAAATTTCAAGGAAATCCCTAAAACTTTTGTATTTGATATTTTTTGTATCTCTTAAAATAACTCTTCTAGGGGGGGGTCAATATATGAGGAAAGACCCTGTACAATCCTTCTAAGATTTCAAGAGTGGCTGGGGCTGTTACATAGACTCTTTCTGTAACATATCCCCAAATAAAGAAATCGAGAACACTGAGATCCGGTGAACGGGCAGGCCACCGTATTGGGCCATTGCTTGAAATAACTTTATTATTAAAATGATCAATTAAATAATTAAGAACTTCTCTGTTATTGTGAGACGGTGCTCCATCTCAACTCAAACTTCTAAAGGTAGATCATTAAGATGTTGCTCAATTTCATTTTGGAGAAAGTTTAAGTCCTAACCTTTGTTAATTGGCCTTGAAATAAAATTGCCTCAATTATTCAGTTCCAACGACACCAGCCCCGACATTGACACCAAACCTTTCTTGAAAATGTCCTACTCTCATTTCAAGTTGATTTTGTTGGGCCCAGTAACGAGTGTTTTGCTTATTAAACATGCCATTAGTAAATCTGGATTCGTCAAAAAATAAGTGGGTCAATTCTACAATATTGGAGCAACCAATCACAAAACAATACCCGTCTATCGCCATCGTCAGGATGCAAATGTTTTTGCAGGCTTGCAAAAAAAATTCGACATTTAGAAATAATTTTAAACTGCTGCATCACAAGGTTAAGACGATGCGCAAGACAATGGACAAATACAGCCTGCGGCGCTTTTCTTTTTTTTAAGGCCATTTGGATGGCCAGACATCACACTTACGCCATCATAACATTGCCCTATTAATTTATATTGATAGTCAAATTGGTCCAAAATTTGATCCAATAGAGAATATACATTGAAGACGTTCTATAGGAGCTGACATTATAAAATCCTAAGAATCTCTCGGCTACTGAACCTTCTCAATTAACGTATCTTAAAATTATGGAACACTGGGAGGTTTGCGTAATATCAGTGGTGTCATCCACTTGCACAAAAAAACTGTGTGTTCATTATTTCATTTTTTACATGATCATTTAAATTATCAGAAAATAGTTTTCGAGTCACGATATTAATAAACCTAAAAGCTTTTTAAAATCCCCCTATTTATGGACTCGCTGCTCTCATCATGGCCGCGAAAGACTCTTGTTTTGCACAAAAACTGCGTCAATTACCGAGCACAAATAGTCTATTTAATCGGACGTTTTCGTTAAAATGTATTTTATATAGTTCAGCATTTTCTTTTAAAGAGTCAGCTATAGTGCTTTGATTTTTTACAAATGTTTTTAGCATTAATTCGCATTTTAAATGCTCCGCCGAGTCTTCATGTATATTTTAACATACCTGCAAATCCTTCCTTATTCCACACTGAATATTTATTGGAAGCTAGTAAACGAGGCCAGCAAAACAATTTTTGTCATATTTGACTACTACATAACCATTTGTACGCAGAAACCCAGGATGACGATTAAAACTCTGATCTTGTTTCTTCCATCGATTAAATGGAGTTTCCAACAAAATGCAAACCACATCCGTGATCGGATTCATTAATAATGTAAATTAATAAACCTGATACCAAATAAAGTTGTAACAATACCATAAATAAATATAGCACAAGCAAACTGCAAAGGAACTAACCGGTTGCAGCGAAAATAAAGAAAAGCAAGATGTTTGCGCCACTGCTATAGTTGTTATAATAAAGTTCGATTGAAAGTTTTAAAAAGACATGCCGCCAACGGTCAAGTAAAATATTTATTCGAGATGTACAGTTTATTTTTTGCCAATTAGGTGAATAAATGTAAAAACTTAAATTTTAAGAGATATAATAAATATAGTTAGATGTTTGCTTGTTTATTTTTCCTGGTGAAGTAGCACATCACCTGAATAGCCGCCACTGTCTGGGTGTGACTAACAAGAATTAGTCTCAGCAAGGTTTGAATCACTTACCTTGGAAAATAGGGAGTTGAGCTGCTTATTTGCGTTGTAGTAGGCGCCTTGCGCCAAATATGACCGGACCTGTTCGCACACCTGCGTCTCGTCCAAGTGCCACGAGTGGGCGTCATCTGCAGCGGCTCCTGCCGTTGGGTCAGGAGCGCCGGCGATCTGTAATATATCAAAATTTTTCCTTTAAACGCTTTAAATTAGGAAACATGTATAGAGCGATCAATTATCTTGATAACATTTTAACCTGCCATATCTGTATCTATTTGTAAAATTGCTTGTAAAATTGGACATTTTTAAAAAAATATTTATAATTCCATTATCTATCCACATTTTCTATATGGTTCTACTCCCTTGTATTTGGCAAACGAAGAAATATTTGATAAAACACAAATTCTACAAAATAAAGTCTTACGTTTTTACTAAATTGTGATACAATATAAAAAATTAATTTAATGTTAAGAAAATCCGAATGATTAAATGTTCGTAATTTAATTTTTTATTTATAATAATAAATAAATAATGTAATGCCCGCCCAAAATACAAACAACATGTATCAATGAAGAACATAATTATCAAACAAGAAAAAACAAAAAGTTACCTTTAAATTATGTAATATATATATATATATATATATATATATATATATATATATATATATATATATATATATATATATATATATATATATATATATATATATATATATATATATATATATATATATATATATATATATTTTAGTTTTATTTTTCTTGGTTTACGGTCAGTGGTTTACTTGAAAATAATTAAAAAATTACTTTTTTTTTTTAAAAACATACATATTGTAGTCTGATGACGTTTCAACCAATTTTGGTCTTTTTCAAATCTAAAATTATATGAAAAATTGTTGGCACGACAATAATAAAATATAATATAATAATTTTCTCGACCTAACACTACACCATATAGGAGAAAATATAAAAACAGAATGGTATACGAAGCCGTCATGGTCTTCTAGATACATAAATTTCAAGTCTAATCACCCAACATCGCAAAAAAGGTCTGTAATAATAGGATTGGCGGACAGGGCAACTCAGCTTTCTGATGCTGAATACAGAGAAAATGCTATTAAAAAGGCAAAAGAAGCATTGATTTTAAACCAATATCCATTAGAATTAATTAATAAAATATTTAAAAGCAGAATTCATAAGCATTATAACTCTTTAATTTGCACTAAAAAACCTACTTCAGCACGTACAAAGTACATTTTCCTCCCCTTTATAAATGGATTATCCCAACAATTTCAAACATTCTTTAAAAAATATAACATCCAAATTTGTCATAAAACCGTTAATCTACTATCGAATAATTTTAGTAAACTAAAGGCGAAGACTACAAAAAACACAAGGAGCAATGTAGTTTATGAAATTCCTTGTTGCAATTGTGAAGGGGTTTACATCGGCCAAACAAGTCAATATTTGGAAAACCGTATAAAAAGCCATAAATACGACAAAAAAAACACAACGGCATTAACCAACCATGAAAAGTTGAAAAACCACAGTTAATTACTCTGAAAACAAAATCTTAAAAACCGAGTGTCAATTAAAAAAAAAGGGAATTTTACGAAATGGCTTTAATACACAAAAACAAAAACTGTGTGAATGACAAAAAAGATGTAAACAATCTTAGCAAAATATATACATCTATATTGCAATAATTCATACTCCACAGTTCGTTTTGTTAGTCCTTGATATCAAGGTGCAAAAAGTTGTGTCCTGTTAACATTTTCTTAATCGAGAAAATAAAATTTTAATACATGTGATCGTCATAGCTGTTGCTTCAGTATGTGTTGTATACTGTTGTTATTACGTTCTAGGGCAAGATGATTGTTTTTTGACGTATTTTATTATTGTCGTGCCAACAATTTTTCATATAATTTTAGATTTGAAAAAGACCAAACCTGGTTGAAACGTCATCAAACTACAATATATGTATGTTTTTAAAAAAAAGAAGTAATTTTTTAATTATTTTCAAGTAGACCACTGACCGTAAACCAAGAAAAATAAAACTAATATATATATATATATATATATATATATATATATATATATATATATATATATATATATATTAGTGTCCCAGATTCGCTTCTCTATATAGGGATCTCGGCTCCTGTTATACCTACAGCAAAGGTTAAATGGGGAAAGCTTTAGAGGAAACTTATTGCATTCGATATACGGCTTCAGATTTACGATCGATCAATAAGTTTAGGAAATATCGGCGAAAAACCGAAAATGGCGGATTTTGTTTTTTGCCAGTATATCCAGAACGGAAAACTTGACAGCTGACAAAATGTGACATTATTCGGGCACATTTTTAAGACAAATAAGATGGCGTATACGACACGTCTTCATTGTTCTTTGTTAACCCGCAACCCGCCTCCATTTTCATTTTTCTGACGACCGCCATATTGGATTTTTCGATTTTTGGAAAGAGCCTAAAATTTCCAGTCTAGTGATATTTCACAAGTGCATTAAAGATTTTAGTGTCATCAAAATATCACACTTCGTAAATTAGGTTTCAATGTTTTTAAAGGAGGCCATGATTTGTCACAAGATTACATTTATAAGTAAGTAATGTATTGAACGCATTGAATTTTCAATACAACTTGAACGTAAATAACGCCTTAAAAAAACTAAATGAGCTTAACTACTTTGTTAGTGGGTAACATTAATTTACAAATCTGCAAAATGACGTCCATTTGCATCGAGACATTTTTGACAATTGGTGACTGTTTTTCGTGCAACCCTGGTAAGTGTATTTCGGTTAATATTTCTAAATGTGTCCAGAACTCTTTGTCTCAGGATTTCTATGGTCACGGGGGGATCAAATTCATAGATTTCATTCTTCGTGTGACCCCAGAGGTAGAAATCCAAGGGCGACAGGTCAGGGGATCTAGGAGGCCAAGATATTGGACCATTTAAAGAAATTATTCTTTCGTCAAACTGCTCTCTTAAGAAGTTCCTGACTTGAATGGTATTGTGAGTCGGACATCCGTCTTGTTCTTCTTAATTCATCTTCCGTTAGAATAGCTCGTAAGGCTGGTACAACCTGGTTTCGCAAAAGCTCCAGGTACCTCTGCCCGTTTAGGTTGTAGTCAAACAAAAATGGTCCAATAAGTCGATTTCCTGAAATGATTAATAATTTATAAATAGGTGCCCAACAGTCGAGGGCGGCAGGGTCGGCCGGGTGGTACTAGAAACTATAAATTATAAAGGGAAAATTATCTTTGTTAAAAAGTAGATATATTTTTTCCAGAAATAATTATCGAAATATCCCGTAATGAATAAGCTTGTATACAGTTGAAACCTATTTAGCTTTATTATGAAAAAAAAAACATATTTTAGCGGGAAGTAATAGCCGTAATAAATTATTTTGTTGGTATTGTATATTAATTTTGGAAATATTAAATCAATTTATTTCAGTGATATAATAATCTTAAAGAAGTACACCGTGCCTTAATAGAACATAAAATATCAAAAGAACAAACCCCTTGCGCTTTAAAAATTAAATTATTCGGAAATACAGCTGAACGCCTTTCTATAAATCATAATGAAAATCGAAAAAGAATTCGACATTTGATTAATATGGTATTTTTTTCATAACGCAAGAACTAGGCTTCCCGGGTAATAATAAATCATTAAATTCACACAATCAAAATAATTTTAGAGAATTAGCTAATCTGCAGAAAATTTAGATAAAGTGTTAATACATTTATAGAACCCAATTCTATTTTTATAGGTTCAAGGAAACTACAATACAAAATGATTGAATAAAAATGTAATTCAATATCAAAAAAGTAAGTTGACTGACTAAAGTAGAACGTTTCACTTTTTTTTTATTAGATTATACTCTTATAGTATCATTAAAGAACTAAACGAAAAAAAAGATTATTATTTGACCATCATTTGGTGCCTATTTAAAAAAGATTGGTTAGATTAACTTACCAATGATCCCACACCAAACGTTACTTCCAAATCTGATATGTAGACGTCTCTCTGCCACTCCGTGAGGTTTTTGCACAGCCCAATGATGACGGTTGTGCCTATTAAAGACTCCACAATTCGTGAACCTGCTCATCGGACCACAAGACATGATTTACAAAATCAGGATTTTCATTACATCTCCTAGTATACCACTCACAGAACTGTAGTCGTCTTGGAAAATCAGTTTCCTTAAGTCCTTGTACTATTATGGGTTTGTATGGATGGTACTTATTCTTTTTTAAAACTCTCTGTACTGTTGATTTGGGCACATTAGTTTCCTGTTCTACAGTTCTTACCGATGCACTAGGATTTTCGTTGATAGCTTGTAAAATGTTTCTGTCTCGATTTTCATTGTTATTATTGTATCCACTTCTAGGTTGTTCGAAGGCACCATGGTTAATTAAATTAACTACGATTTTCCTAAATTGGGATTTATGAGGCTGCCGTCGTTCGGGGTACATCTCCAAATACCTTGCTGAGGTAACGTCGGCGTTTCTGTATGATTGAAAGTACAGAGCTAACATGTCTACCTTTTTTTCATTTGAATACGGAATGCTGGCCATTTTCTATAGGTTTTGACAATCTATGTGTCAGATTTATGATTTTATTGGGATAAAAGCGTACCTACTACTTATTAAAATACAGCTTTGATACTTTCAACTATTTAACTTAACGTCAATGTCAAAATCCAATTTTGTTACAGATAAATCATGGCCTCCTTAGAAAAGCATTGAGATTACTTTAAATCATGGCCTCCTTAGAAAAAACTGAAACCTAACTTTACGAAGTGTAATATTTCGATGACACTAAAATCTTTAATGCACTTGTGAGATATCACTAGACTGGAAATTTTAGGCTCTTTCCAAAAAGCGAAAAATCTAATATAGCGAGAATGAAAGTTGAGGCGGGTTGCGGGTTAACAAAAAACACTGAAGACGTGTCGTATACGCCATCTTATTTGTCTTAAAAATGTGTCCGAATAATGTCACATTTTGGCAGCTGTCAAATTTACCGTTCTGGATATACTGGCCAAAAACGAAATCCGCCATTTTCGGTTTTTGAAATATCGGGGTTTTTCCCCGATATTTCAAAAACAAACAAAAACAATTGATCGATCGTAAATCCGAAGCCGGATATCGAATGCAATAAGTTTCCTCTAAAACTTTCCCCATTTACCCTTTGCTGTAGGTATAATAGGAGCCGAGATCCATGTATAGTATATAAATATATATATATATATATATATATATATATATATATATATATATATATATGGTAAGTGTACCTGATTAATTTCGCTGCGCTGTTGCAAGATCTCGTCCGCGAGCTTCTGCGCGGTGGGCAGCACCTCCGTGTGGTGCTCGGCGATCAGGTACTGAACGAATTTTTGAAGCTGCTGTCGGTCCATTTGGAGAAGCGTTTCTGTTTTAAAAAAATACAGTCACAGTAAATAAATATCCTCAATTTATTTCTTAAATTATTATATTAGATACACTTGGCTTGTTTCTCCCTAAATTGTAGATAAAAAAAATTGAAGACCTATAGGTATTTGGTATTGAAATTTTCAATTTTTCCAAAATTAGTTGACTTACCTCAATAAATTTATCATAGAAAAATAAAAATGGGTTTACTACAAATATTGCACACAAATTTTTTTCTCTAACTGATTTGCGCCATATAAACTTGCACTGCATTAATGTGCACGAATTTTATTTACTGGACTGTTGTAGAATCAAGTAAAATTCAATTTTTACCAAAGATGCTGCATCGGGGTTAGAAATTAAGCTGACTTCTTCTAAAAGTTCAAAATAAGCAGAAATATAAAATTGTGATTTAGTAATTCTTATATAATTTCCACAATTATACGTTTTGGCTTTTTTTGATCATCATTAATTAATTTTAAACAAAATATTTTATTTTACTACACTCTACAATAAGAAAAAATTCATTGAAACAACTTTTTTAATCTGATGTTCAAAAAGAACTCTCCTATTCTCTAAACGAATATAGCAACGTTAAACAATTTCATTAATTGCGAATAGTAGGCTTTGAAAAGTAATTTTTTAAATAGATCATGACAGTCTGTCAGTATTGCCTGATAAATCGAAATTTTACGTAAGGAAGTATATTGAGTTCGAAAATTACAGATTAAGTGTGTATCTTTTTAATAAAGGAAAATTGGACTTATGTTGTTATATTGAAAGCCATAAAAATTGTTTCGAAGCTGAAAGGCAATATTTGCTCAAATATCCGGAGCGACGTGAACCTAATAGATCCATTTTCAAAAGACTTCTCACAAATCTAAAGGAACATGGCGCATTTCAAAAACCAGTATTGCATAGGGTAAATACGAACAATCCAGAACAAACATTAAACGTGCTGTACAGGAAAACGATACTTTAGGATTAAGGTCAATCGAAAAAGATCACAATGTTCCCAAGTCCAATGCTCAAAGGATATTTCACAAGTAAGGTTATCGTCCATTTAGATTCCAGATTTGTCATAGTTTAGTCCCTAATATTCTTTGGTCGGATGAAAGTTATTTTTTTAATAATGGAATATTTAATCGACATTACTGGTCAACAAAAAATGTACATCGTTTACGAACATCCAGGCACCAACATCGCTTTGGATTTAATGTTAGATGTAGTATTTTAGGAACAATCATTTATGAAAGTGTTTTAAATTCAGAAAGATATTTCTAGTTCTTGAATAATGATACAGAATGTTCTTGAAACATTCCTCTGGCGGAAAACAACAATATCTGGTTCCAGCAGGATGGGCGCCTCCCTGTAATTCATGGAATACCTAAACCGAACGTTTCCAGAATAAAATCATGGCCTGCCCGATCTCCCGACATCACTCCGTTGGATTTTTTCTTGACGATGAAGTCTATTGGAGAACGTACGAAAATGTAGAACAATTTGGAGCCGAGGTTCAAGCCGCTATTACAAGGATAACTTCAAGGATGCTAGAAAACGTAATGAATGAAATTGTTTACCCTTGCTATGTTTGTTTAGAGATTGAGGGAGAACTTTTTGAAAATAAGATTAAATAAGTCAGTTTTAATGAATTATTCCCTAGTGTATAAAATAGAATATTTTGTTTTTTGATATTTTGCTTTCCTGCACTAATAATAGGTTTTTAGGTTAAAAAGACGCAAATATTCCTAATGTGATACGTCTTTGAATTCAGAATATCAAGGGCAATTTAAATGTGGTAAAATAACATTTCCGGATTATTTAAAAAAAGTTGATGATGGTCAAGAAAAGCGAAAACGTAGAATCAAAAATTCAAGGAAGCCATCTTGCAAACTAGGAATTCTTCAAATTTTAAACATAAATTTTCCCAATTATTTTTTTTCTGATTTTAATAAAGATAGATCAAAATAAAATTAACACTTCTATGCAATTTTTTCTCCCCTACATGATGACGTAATTAGATTTTTGATCCGACGTTTCGTTCTTTCTTAATCATCATCAAATATCATTGATGATCGTTTTTTTCTTCCGAAACGTCGGATAAATATAAGGAGCGATATGACGTTGGATTTAGAATTGAAATTAGAGTTTTTTAGAAGTAAAATAGATGTTTTCGACTATTTAAAAAAAACAAAGTTGATGATGGTTGCTAAGAAACGAAACCTCAACTTGTAGAGCAAGAAAAGTAGCAATGGGAATGTGTAATTTGTATTGTCATCTTTTTCAAAAATAAAAACAAAATCGGGAAAATTCGGTTTTTTCAAAATATCTTCGGAAGTAATAGGATTTTCTTAGATTTCGAAACTTGACATTGTAGGGTTCAGCAAGGCGCAACTTTTCTCTAAATTAATCATCTTTGTATCTCTCCTGGTTTACGAGATCCCTGTAGTGTGCATTTTTATATGGGACACTGTGTATAGAATTTCTCATATTACCCATTCATAGTTCGATTCATTAATATTATTAATTGGGAGTAACCTAGTATTAAAAACTAAAACGCCAATAAGCAAATCTAGCATGGCTAACAGTAGACATGTAAATGTAGATTTGGAATTGCCATTTTGAATGATGCATGTCACCATGACAACACCCAGGCACTCCTTAAACACACTCAATAAGCAAAGAGGGGAACTTAATTTAATTAATTTGATTGTGAATACATTACTTTAAAAATAAAGTTGAGTTTCCAGTTATTTTAACAGTATTTACCCGGTATATATATATATATATATATATATATATATATATATATATATATTATATGAAAATTATGTTTTTTCCTGTTATATTACTATCAATTATTTTCCGAGTTCAATAAATAATTTAATATAACAATATTTTTATTTAAAACAACAGTAAGAACAATAATTATTAAACTAAAACATATAATAATATTACTTCAGATTCATTTTAACTTACCTTGTCAAACTTGAATGTTATTTTTCAGATTTTTTTTCCGGCAGATAAATCAGGCAATTTTTTCACTTGAAAATTGAATATGACGTACGAATTCTTGTCAATGATCTGTCAAAATTGAAAGGAAGGAAATAATCAACGAAATAAAATTACAATCAACAGTATAGAAGAATATAAATTTTATTTAATTACATCTACAAATAAATACAGTCACCTACATATTCAAATTAAATACAACATCTACAACAAGTAACATTTAACAAGAATGGTATTTTATATAAAAAAAATGTGTGAAACCGATGTCCAGAAAAAAAAACTCGAAATATACCTTGACAATATTATGTTTTTATTGATCCTTATAATAACACTGGGGAACAGCAAAAATGTTTCCGAAACAAAAATAGCAAAATTTTATTATACTAATTAACAATTCGAATTTATTGATCCATACTTATTATGATAATTTAATTACCTGCCCTTAAAAGTATGGGAAAGTTGACCATTAAACGAGAAATACCTGGATTTATTATACGAGATGTACTTTATAAGGGTTTAAATATATAAAAAATTTTTAGTTGTATTTCAATCACCAGTTGGTGTTTATAAGCCGGATCATTGTTGTTATAATGTCGTGAAGTGACTTTTGCAAGCAGAAACGTACTCTTAGCCCTTTAATATAAAAGGCTTACCACTTGCATTTTGGCTGCCTGAAGGCCAGGATAAAAATTCTGCTCCCCATAATTGCTGTAACAAATGTGTTCCTATGATCTGGGAGAACCAAAAGACCAAGTTACTGACTATTGTCTCACAGTGACGAATTGCCTGTATCTAAACCACCTCAGATATATATTCTTGATTCTGCAACCTCTGCTGACCTCGCAAGACTCCCGTTTTATCTGTGATACTTCCCAGTAAAATGCCTCACATAGTAAGTCAAAGTGAATTAAGTGACCTTATTTACAATTACCCAAGAAAAAAGCAGAACTATTGGCCTCTCAATTGCAACAATGGAATTTACTTTAAGATGAAGTAAAAGTTTCCGAAACCTAACACCATTTTTTAGATGGACAACAATTTGGTAGCTTGTAGATACAAAGAGGGATTAATGGCAGCTTTAAATCTGGACTACGATCCAAAAGACTGGAGATTTTTCATTAATTCCTCAAAAGTAAGTCATAAAGCTGTGTTACTCCATAATAGAAACCCTTAAGTACAATTTATTTACTCAATTTCATACAATTTGTAAAATATATAATTGATCAAGTTGATTATATTGGTTTCTTTATTAAACAAATTTAAGGGGTACCTAAATGCAAGAGCATGTGTATGTACTCATGTACTGTTTCTTCTTTGTTGATATTTTACATTATGCTATTACAATATAAGTCTATTTCTTATTATAATGGCAACTCAAATGAAACTAAGTATACATAGTAGCAATATGAGTTAGTATAAATGTGGATGGGGGAGGCACGGGGGTAACCACAAACCTGTATCAATCAATAATTATTTTATTGTTAAGTTAACAAGTAATTATAATTAGCACCTCCTCTTTTAATTTAAAAGAGCACAAAATGTGTCAAGGTTGTTATATATGTATGTTTTACTTTTTTTGTTACATATTTTTATATTTATATGTTCTCTTATTTCATTAGGCAGCATGTTGTAAAATTTTGTGGCCAGATAATCTAAAAAATCGTAAATTTATATCTCGTAGTGGGCATGGTTAATATGATTTAGAGTTTTATTTGTTTTGGGTATAAGAGCATAGAGAATGTATGTACAATAAATTTATACTACAAATATCTTCGCTATATAATAGCTTTGTTGAGTAGAGCCTATTTTTATTGAAAATTATTTTTAGGATATAGTTTCGAATAAGTTACAGTGAGCGAAGATTACTTTTGTATGCTCCTCCCCATATTATTAGTCCATACATAAGTAGAGTTTCTACTAAAGATTTATAGATCAATTTTATCAATTTACTACTCAAAAACTCTCTCTCAACATATAAAATTTGTATATAAGATTGCGCAGTCTGTTTGTTAAGTGTATAATGTGGTCTGTCCATTTCAGGTGCTGATCGATTATTATTCCTAGATATTTTATGTTCTTAACTGCTTTAATTTCAGTATATGGTAAATTGAGTAATTGAGAAAACTATATAATTTGTTTTGGTGACATTAAGTGAGAGTTTATGGGAGTCAAGCCAGTTTTTAACTATAATAAAACCGTTTACTGCCTTTAGTTTTGTTTGTTCCCAAGCATCGCCTGAGAATATTAATGCTGTGTCATCTACATATGATATTAATTTACCATTTATTTTTAAGTTTAAAAGCGAATTTAAATATGTTATAAAAAGTATACGGCCTAGAATAGTACCCTGAGGAAAGCCTATTTTAATTCTTAATGGATCACTAATAGTATTATTTATTTTAATATGTTGATATCGTTCTGACAGGTAGCTGGCAAAGACTTCCAACATTGCGCCCCGTATCCCACACTGCATAAGGATATCAATCAGTTGGTCATGAGGAACAGTGTCAAACGCGTTTGAGAGATCAAGAAAAATAGCTAAGCTCAAAAGTAAGTCATAAAGCTGTGTTACTCCATAATAGAAACAAGTCGCCTTCAGTCCCAATTGGTCATGCAGTCCACAAGAAAGAAACCTATAGCAATTTAAAATTGTCACTGGAGACCATACAATGTGAAAGATATAAATGGCAAAATTGTGGCGATTTTGCTTGGAATGCAGCTACATTATATCAAATACTACTGCTACCTCTGAGCATGGTACAGCACCATTAGTTCCTCCTGAAAAGATTTTACTACCGACACTTCATATAAAATTGGGACTTTTGAAAAACTTTGCGACAGCCATGGACAAAGAAGGCCATGCTTTTAGTTATTTAAATCTTACTTCACATCTTCTTACACAGATTTTAGTAAGAGTGTGGTACCTGAGGTTCCAGAGAACACACACACAGTTTTTTATCAAGTCATCTGTTTACAGTTGACAAAATCTTGGTTAAAATCAATTTGTTTGACACTATTTTTCCTGAAAAAATGTGGACGGGTCCTTGCTGAACCTCCTCAAACAAAACAAACAATCCAAAAGTCCTTTAATAGTTTTTGGTTTCCATTTGGAAGCAATCCAAAAGATGGCGGATGGAGTGAACGTGTCTAAAGATCGCTCCGAAAAATCTAGTGAAAATCAAGGTGCAATACACTGTTCTTACTGTAAAAGTGTAGTTACAACAAAAGTACAAGGTAAAAAGTGTTTTGAGACATATCATCCATCATGTTTCAAAAGGGCACATGAAAAGAAAAACTCAACATGCCGTCACGAGGAATTTATGATGCAATCAGAAGTAAACACAGCTGTTTCAGGATCAGGCGAACTCGCCGACCGTGAATCCCTTTTTCGGAAAATTATAGAGGAACTAGAACAAAAAAAACAAGGTACTATAAGAAAATTGTGGCTTACTAAGGGAAAAGACAGTTTTCTTGGAGGAAAAAATTGAAAATCATAAGTTTGGTTATGAAAACGTAAAATTTGCCGCCAAAACAAAGAACGTCAATGAAATGGAAAAAGACGTTAGACCTACTTTACCAACTACCAGGAGCAGTGGAGCTACTACAGCCCCGGTTGAAAATATTCGTCAATCAAAATCGCCTTTGAACCCTTTCGAATTAACAAAAAATAAGAAGACTTCGAATAACATAACCCCAAAAATAAACAAAATTACAAATCCAATAAAAAATCAGAACCCCCAAGAAATTTTAAAAAAGTCGCATGCTGTCGAAAAAGTATTAGACAATAACGAACTTAACAGTAACTGGCAAATACGTCAAAATTGATTTAGGAGAAAAGAAAAAAGACTGGGAACTTCGGAAAATACGTTAAACGGATTCGTGGGTGTCGAAAAACGCCTATGGATCTATCTTTATCGAGTTCAACGAAATGTAGATGCAAGGCAGGTAGAGAATTATATTAAGAAGAAACCAGGATTTGAATCCATGCCCATCTCTGTGACTGAACTTCATACAGAAGCAACCAAAAACAAATGTTTTTTGGTAACGGCACCTTTTGAACAAAAGGATAACCTATATGATCCCAATTTCTGGCCCAAAAATGTAGGCATCAAACGATATGATTTTAAAAAGCAAAAAACTACCAACAACAACAGACAATTTCCATTTCATAGGCTACCAAAATGAGCATGAAAAACAAAACACACAAAAAGAATACTTGAGGTCTGCTGAATCCAGGTACGAGGACTATATTAATGTACACACACTTTTCCTTAATGTGAGAAGCCTAGCAAGAAAGCTGGATGAACTAGAATTTCTAATCACCGACAAAGCTTATGATTTTATATGCTTATGTGAACACTGGCTATCAGAAACAGCGATTGTGAATTACAATATACCAAACTATGTTTTGGCTAGCCATTTTTGTCGTACACAGTCAGCAGGTGGAGGTGTACTTATTTACGCCAAAAATAACTTTCAACCAAAGAAAATACTCGCCATAGACAATATCTCAGTGGAAACACATTGTGAAGTGACTGCGATTGAAATTAAGGACACAAATATTATCATTTTGTGTATGTACAGATCTCCTAATGGTAAATTAGATACCTTTTTTGAATTATTAACCAAAATATTTGATATTCTCTCAAAGCAAGATAAACCCACCTTTATTTATGGTGACTTTAATATTGATATTCTCTTGAAAAAACGGGACTCAGTTGAGTTTTCCCAATTACTGACATCATACGGCTTTAGGTTCTTGGTGAATGAGGCAACTAGGATATCAAAGACTTGTAAGAATAGTTGCTTGGATAATTGTATCACTAATTCATTTGATCAGTGTAAATATTCACTATGGGACACTTACTTGTCTGATCATATGGCAATATCAAACACATACAGATTTTTTTCAAATATAAGAACAAATAACAGTACTTCTATTATACGCTTTAGACCTTTCTGTAAAGAAAGGATTGTTCGTTGCATTGACATTTTAAAAAATGTCAATTGGTCAATGCTTTTAGGGGCTTACCATGTCAACTCGGCATTTGATATTTTTCTAAATGACCTGCTTTCAATTATTGAATCCTGTTTTCCCAAAAAGACAAAAACCATACATAATAGAAACAAAGCTAATGGGTGGTTCAACTATGAACTAAAAACCTGCAGAGATACCCTTAACTTTCTAACTATGTTTAATAGGCAAAAATCACTGATTTAATAAATGAACTTAAAAAAGAATATAAAAATAAAATATTAAAAACAAAAAATAATTATTTTTCTGAAAAGATAAGAAATAGTATCAATAAGTCTAGGACAATATGGAACATTATTAAGAACTCCAAAAATAAGAAAGCTGAGAATAGTACTCTCCTCACATCAGAGGACTTTAACAATTTTTTTGTTGGCATTTCAGACAAAATAACTACTTCACTGAAAAAAACTGGAGAAGACCCATCAAACATAACATCTAGGTTTATTCACAACAATCATACCCTTTTTCTAGATCCAGTGGACACAGATGAAGTTGTTAAAATAATAGAAAGTATGAGTAACAGTACAGCTCGTGATGTCTATGGTTTAAGCAATAAATTTTTAAAGGAAATTAGTGAAGGAATCGCGTTTCCACTTTCCTTAATTATAAATAAATGCTTTCTGGCACTTTTCCATTAAAACTCAAACTAAGTAAAGTTGTTACCATTTATAAAAAAGGGGATGAGAATGACCCAGGAAATCATCGACCAATCTCAATAACCCCAGTCTTGTTCTAAGCCTATAGAAATCTGTCTCAATAAAAGACTAGTTCCCTTCTTAGAGAAGAGCAATTTACTATCCAATTTTCAGTTCGGTTTCAGAAAGAAGAAATCTACAGCAGATGCCTTGAGTGAGCTGGTGGATGCTTTGAGGGGAGGGAGACTGTATCTGCAGTATTCTGTGACCTCTCAAAGGCTTTCGACTGTGTGTCACATCAGATCCTACTCGATAAACTAATATACTATGGTATCAGACGTAACTCCTATCATCTTATAAAATCTTACCTCTCTGAGTGAACACAGAGAGTTGAATATGGGTGAAGTGTGTCTCCACCTCTTCATGTGGTTGCAGGAGTACTACAGGGGTCAATTCTTGGCCCTCTATTGTTCATCTTGTATGTTAATGAACTTCCAGCCCACTTCTCCGAACTTAAAACCATCCAATATGCAGATGATACCACCCTACTTGACCATCATGTTGATCCAGCCCTGCATCAAATAAGAACCAATAATACGTTGCAAAAATTACATTCCTGGTTTGCAGACAACAATCTTTGCCTCAATTTAGATAAAACTGAAAAAGTTACCTTTTCTCTAAAAGAACTAGAGAATAACAGTGTTCGTTTTCTCGGTGTGCAATTGGATAATAGATTGACCTGGAAAAGCCATATTGATCAACTAACAGGCAAACTATCGTCCACATTATTCTTGCTCCGTAGAATTGCTGAGATGGCTCCATTAGAGGTGACCAGAACTGCATATATGGGTCTTTTTCAGACCAAAATATGTTATGGGCTTCTCCTCTGGGGAAACTCAACTGAATGGCTGAGGGTGTTTAAGATGCAGAAATCTGCACTGAGGATTCTCGGAAAAAAATCCTCAACAGAGAGTTGTCGACCACTCTTTAAAGAGTACGGATTGCTCACCATGCCAGGTCTGTACATTTATCAGTGCCTAACTTCTGTTAGGTCACATGAAACAGATTATGCAGCAGTTAATAGTAGGCATGCATACAATACTCGGTATGGTGAAGATTTATTACTACCTCAACATCGACTTACACTAACACACAAAAGCTATGTTAATGTTGCTATAAAACTGTATAATTCCATACCTGGGGACCTAAGAGCTCTACCCATCAACAAATTCAAAACAAAAATAAAACAATTAATTTTGGAGATCTGTCCTTACACTATTGAAGAGTTTTTGTCTTTCCTTTGTATGTGATAATATACTTCACTTAGTTTTTATTTATTAGTAACTGTATTGTCTCAGCATCTATAATTTTATTCTAAAGATTACTAGCTTTATTTAGTTTTAGTGTATGTATATTTTTGTTTTAGTGTGTTTTACCTAATACCTGTAATTTTTAATCTATGTATATATTAACTTTTTTAATCTATGTATGTATTAACTTTTAAATCTATTATTATTTTTTTATATTTTAATCTTAATGGATCAAAAAATGACATTAATAACTATAGAATTTAGTTCCTTTTCATCATTCCAAAGATTTTTTAATCCATTGTAACAGATGAGCTATAACTTCAAGCACCACATACGTCCTAAACAACATGGTTTCTACAGGGGAAGATCAACAACTACAAACTTGTTGATATTATATATACCGATATGACCAAAGCATTTGACAGTGCGTGTCACTTATCTGGGCTGGATGGAGTCGTACCTCAACAATTGTTACTTCAGGAGTTCTTCAGGGATCCTACTTAGGATCAGTCTTATTTTTGTTGTTCATGAATGATGTCGTGTCCACATTTGAATACTGTGACTGTCTCCTTTATGCAGAAGATATAAAGTTCTTTCGCATTGTAGACAGGGTGGAAGATTCTCATTTAATTCAATCAGACTTAAATAGTTTTGGTAGATAGTGAGACCAAATTTTTTTTAAATTAAATATTCTAAAATGTAAATTCATGAGATTTCACCATCGAAAGTTTCCTATTGAGTATAATTATGGCATAAATAATCACTCCTTAGCAGAAGTAGTAACTCTTAATGATTTAGATGTAATATTTGACCAAGAATTGAATTTTAATGCACATTTATACAATTCTGTTTTAAAAAGTTTTCGAATGTTAGGTTTCATAAGAAATTGTGAAAATATCAACGATACCAAAGCCATAAAAAATCTGTACAATTGAGCCAACTAAATTCTTTAATAAGAATTTTTTAGTTACTTATATCAAACAAAAAAAAAATTGAAATTTGTTCCCCAGCGTAATCAAAACTAGTATATATACTTAGGATAATATTAGTAATCAAATGCCAAAGACATTTGGGAAAATTGTAAAAATAAATATTAACCCGGCAGTACACGCGTATCGGTCGAAAGGACCGACGGTTAATAAATTTCGTAGTGACGCCACTGGTAAAACGATGATTGGGCTGACCTTCAGAGAATGCCCGAGGCGGGGTCCCCACCACCGTCTGGCACAACAATATTTTAGTTTTAATTTGGCAGTGTACAAATAAGGTGCTATTTTCTTGAAGTCGGTGCTTTTGACCGCGCGCGTGTAATTGAGTATTTGTGTTCAAGTACTACATTTTTAGACATTGGTGTGACTTTTAATTCCCTCTACGGTAAGTTGGCTGTATTTATGGTTTTCTTTAGCAATTTTAGTACGAATAATGTAGTTCCATAATAATTATTTTTTATTTCTCTTCCAGATTATGTGTTCTTACGAGAAAGAAACCGAGCGCCTTTTAGCACTATGGGCTGAAATTGAGAGTGACGATGAGGTAGGAGGACCTCCTGAGGACAACGACGATGTTTTGGAGGCTAACGACCAAGACACTAATTCAGAGCAATCAGAAGGAGAAGAGCTGCCAGATTTTAATGAATTTCAGCAAGACCCCTCTCTGTGTTTTTTGGGAAGAGATAAAAAGACGTTATGGAGTAAATTTCCCGTAACTGCATCGAAAACGAAAACTCGAAGCAGAAATATAGTGACTCAATCCTCAGGAGTAATAGGAGCAGCTAGAGAAGCAAAAACAATTTTGGACGCTTGGCAATTATATTTTCCCGATTTTGTAATAGAATACATAGTCGAACACACAAACAAATATATTCAACATCTGAGAACAAATTACAGTAGAGAAAGGGATGCCTCTGATACAAATATGGAAGAAATAAAAGCGCTTATTGGTCTCCTCTATTTGGCTGGGGTCTTGAGGTCGTCACATCTACATTTGAGAGATCTATGGGCACAGGACGGAACCGGCGTAGAGATTTTTCGTCTGACGATGGGAATTAATCGATTCCAATCTTTGTTGAGGGCACTTCGCTTTGACAACCTTGAAGATAGAGAAGAACGAAAAAAATATGACAAGTTAGCTGCTATTAGAAAATTTTTTGATGGATTTGTTCAGCGATGCAAAGCCAATTATGCTGTAAGTGAATTTGTCACAATTGATGAAATGTTTGAGTCATTTCGTGGTAGATGTGGATTCAGGCAATATATTCCGAACAAACCTGCCAAATACGGAATCAAAATATTAGCTCTTGTCGATTCCAAATCATACTATACTTATAATATGGAGGTGTATGTTGGGACTCAACCAGACGGGCCCTATAAAATTGATAATAGCGCTTCTGCAGTCGTCCAAAGGTTAGTTCAGCCAATTTCTGGAACTGGCAGAAATGTAACCTTCGATAATTGGTTTACTTCGATTCCTTTAGCGCTAGATTTATTGAAAAAACACAAACTAACTATGACAGGCACGATTCGAAAAAATAAAAGGGAAATTCCTGACATTTTCACCGCAAAGCTAAGGGAGCGTAAAGTTAATTCAAGCATCTTTGGTTTCACACAAGACATGACTTTGGTCTCCTATAAGCCTAAGGCAAACAAAATAGTTACACTATTGTCAACAAGCCAAGCATGATTACATTTTACAATGCAACAAAGGGAGGCGTTGACGTTGTTGACGAGCTAAAAGGAACCTATTCTGTGTCACGAACAAGTTGTCGATGGCCTCTAACATTATTTTTCTCTTCACTTAACATTTCTGGAATAAATAGCCATATCGTTTATAGCCAAAACAACAATACCCATAATAGTCGTCCAATATTTTTGAAATCATTAGCCATGCATCTTATTACACCCCAACTTGAACGTCGCAGAGAAATGACTGTTACCAGTAACTATGAGAAATCGCATAAGAGAAATTTTAGGGACCCCAGAACAGCCCGCTGAAACCAGCCTATATAGTGTTCCAGGCAGGTGCCACTTTTGCTCATCGAAGAAGAACAGAAAAACAAAGACCCAGTGCGTACAGTGCCAAAAGTACATATGCCGAGAACATACATCCCAACTCTGTCCAGAATGTAAGGAAAGTCAGCAATAAAGCTATATTGCATACATATTTTACGTGCCTATTAATGTACCGTCAGTTTTATATATATTTTTTTTACTTTTACTCTTAGGTTAATGTTGTTTATTTTTGATATCTGCAAATAAAGTATATAATGATAAAAACCAAAATAAAATGCTAATCTATGCAAAAGTCTGTAAAAGTTTTATAATTTTTACTCGCTATTGCCAGCTGTTGTTGTTTTATTTATTTAAAGTAAACAGGAACTCAAAATTGGTCATGCGGTCGATTTGACCGTACGCGTGTAAAAACGTAATTTTTTTTTGCGCGTGTACTCCCGGGTTAATAAAACCTAGAAAGAATATGAAATAAAAACTTTGTTGTTTTTTAAACAAAAAAAAAGTATGAAATATATAATAAACTCCCCTCTACATTTAAAAAAAAAGACTATGTTTTTTATGTTTTCAGTTTGTTCAAAATTCAGTCTGACTAACTATAATTATACTGCAATACAAATATAATGTGCTATGGTCAGTGTCGGTTTGTCAATAACAGCTGCAGGACTCGTCACAACTTTTATCTTTTATCGGCGTCCCCCGTTATATTCATTTTTCGACGTCGTGCAGTGGCTGCCGCCCTATCCGCAATGTGTATTTTTTTCCTAGAGGTTCTTCTGTACACGACGACAAACTCGAATTTAACTCTTAAACTTAACAATGATCACAATAAGCTTCTTTTTCACTTTATGTGCAGCGGCATCAGACCCAAGCCGCCACCGCCCCCGCCTCTCTTGCTTCCTTTGCCCCTCCAACCACTACTCTTCGGCGACGACGACGCCTTACCGCCGCCCTTCTTCTTGTACGCGACCCTCTTCTTCTTGAAGCCGCCCTTTTTTCCCGCCCAGCCTCCCCTCTTCCGTTTTACTCCGATCTTTTTGTTTTGCGACGAATTAAAACCACCCCCCGCCGAATCTGACGGGTAAAAATCGTTTTCGTCCTCCGAGAAGTTCTGTATCTTTTCTCCCAGGTCTCTCTTGAGCTCAGTCAGCGGCTGGATGGCGTCGTGCTGCTCGCGGAATTTCTGAGTAAGCCTGAGGAAGAATTCGCCATACTTGTTGTAATTGGCCACGGTGACGTGCTGGATCTTGAGCATTTCCTCCTTTGTGGAGGGCAGGTGGTCGCTCATAGACTTGATGGCCGAGAGGTTCATCACGGAGGAGAGAGTAAGGTTCCGCTCCATGGCCAAACGTCGACACTCCTCGAGCAGCTCCTCGTGACACTGCACCTTCAGCTGGGCGAGTTGCAGCTTCCTGGTCGCCTGCAGCTTAGCCGTGTTCTGCTTTTGGATGCTGTGCGGCACCACCTCCTTGGAAGGCTTCGGGCGCCCACCGATCCATTTGGCAGAGGGTCTTTTGTTATCGGGACTACTACCGCTGGTTCCGGCGACGGATTTCGCGTCCGCCTGTACCGCAGGCAGAGATTTCGTCCTCTCCCTTTTGTCGGTGAATACCGAAATGGTCAGCCTATAGTCGGAATTATAAAACTGATAAAATTTCGGCCCGGGCTTTATGTATACCACGGGGAAGTCACCCGTGTACGTGCAGAAGTCCTTCAGGACGTGCTTGAGGATGAGGTCCTTGAGGATACGTTGCACGTCCGTCCTATCCATGGAGGCACCGGTTCCGTAGAAGCGGTGCTGGTTGTGACGACGATCCAGGATCTTCTTGATCTTGGCGCCCCTGCAAAAGACATATCTAATATATGTAACACACAATGGAAGTTTTTTTGATTCTGTAATTATTTGCAGACGTTTCACTTTCTATAGTTCGACAAATAAAGATACCTGGAAGATGTCTCGTGCAATCGAAAGCAAAACGTCGAAAAATAATTCTATTTTGGCACAAACCAATCCCAACAAACTGCAACTTAGGAACTTACCTGTAGATGTCGACCACGTGCAGCATCGTCACGTTCTCGCTGCCGGCGATGTCCTTCACGATCGCGCACAGCTCCTTCGCCTGCTGGGTCACCTCGAGCGCCTTGTACTTGTCGATGTTCAGGCAGTTGTCGCACGTCGTCGCCTGGTTCGCGACACACACGCGCCTATCGAAGTGCTCGCCCAGGTGGATGAGCTGCAGGTACCTGCGACAGTCGACCACGTTTTCGGCGAAACCGACCATCTGCTTGAGGTTCTCGAAGTGGGCGTCGAGCGTTTTCTTGGACATGTTGCGGTCCAGCTTGATCAACCTGGAAAGCAATTTCATTATATGGGGTAAAAATAAAATTAATATAAATATTTTTGATTAGGTTATCTGTATTTCCCACAATAGAAATATTAGTTATTACATTAAGTGGAGGGTGTTCCAAATTTTTTTTTGTTTCTGAGTAAAATAAAAATTGAATTTTGAAAAACTTTTTTTACATCTTTCTTCCTTTATTAATTTGAAGAAATAATCGAAAATCCATACCACTTTCTCACTGCCAGCTTTTCCCCTCTACCACAACGCAATATCACATTTTATATACGACGTTTCGTCTGCGAGCCTCCTTCATCGACTTGGTTTTTCTTCAATTACGGATCTAGATTTTTTATCCGTTTTCAAACGACCTAGTTTAATATCATCCTCAGGTCAAACACTTAAATTACAATTCCAACGAGTCGAGACCAAAAATTCATCATCCATTTCCAAAATGAGAATTTTCCGAATACGGCCCTGGTAAATATATGAAAGAAAAATGTGTTTAAAAACGGAAATCCCCAGTTGCTTAGTAGTTACAGACCCATCTCACTGTTATCGCCCGTGTCAAAGTTCTTTGAAAAAGCTCATTACAACATAATTCTCAATTTTGTTACTTCCCATAATATATTGGCCACCCACCAGTATGGTTTTATACCAAAAAAGTCCACACAGCAGGCGATTTTTGCGGCTGTCAGTTATATTGTGGAGAATCTGGGCAAAAATCAAAAAGTAGCAGCCTTTATTTTGACTTGTCAAAGGCTTTTGACACGATCAATCATGGTTTGCTCCTTAATGCATCCGTGTATGTCTGTCCCTTCTACAATCCTATATAACAGGCAGACAGCAATCAGTTTGCATCCTACACAATGGGAAAACACATTACTCATCCTTTCAAGGGTTGCAGCAGGGGGTGCCCCAGGATTCAATTTTGGGACCCTTGTTGTTTTTACTGTATGTGAATGAGTTCTCCGGGGGACTTCCTGGTGGTGGCCTAGTTTGTCAGTATGCAGATGATACACCAGTTATGCTGGCTCCTGGTGTGAGGATAACTATTAATGTGAGGATAAAACGCTCGGAATTTTAACAGTCCCCTGTTTGTATATCTACAATTGTACTGTATTTACCAGAAATAATCTAGAATTGTTCACCACTAATAGCTTCTATTCTAATATTTTGAACACTAGGGGAAGGAATGATCTTAGTGTACCAGCTCATCGTACATCATTGTTTGATAAGGGACCTTTGATGTCTTGTATTAGGGTCTATAATGCATTACCAGTAGAAATTAAAGAAGTTCAGGGTAATGTTAGGTTTAAGTCAGCCCTAAAAAAGTTTCTACTGGAAAAAGAGTATTATTCACTTAATGAATTGTATGTAGATTAGTTCAAACGGCTTGTGTTAGTTCATAAGTTTTTTTTTAACTGTAATTCTAGTATAGCTTTTATAACGAATTTTATGTAAATTAGTTAAAATTTTTTTGTGCTAGTTTATAAGTTGTTACTGTCCTTTTTTTAATTGAAAATTTTTAATATAGAATAGACAATGAAGATTTTAATTAATAATAATTTATGACAAATTAATATTAAAAAAATAAAAATAACTTCTTAAAGCTCAATGCTGACAAGACAGAGCAGATTCTGTTTGGTAAAACTAAACAGAGTGAGTCACTTTATGTGAAATCGGATGCTAGATCCATACCCATGTCGGAGAATATTAAATTCCTGGGTGTTCATTTGGACCCTCTTTTGAATTGGACTCAGCATAATAGGTCACTATTATCAAAACTAAATAGCAGTTGTGCACTAATACGTCGACTGAGGGATGTTCTCACCGCAAAGACTGTAAGAATTTATTATATGTCTCGCATACAATCAATCTTCAGTTATGGTATACTGTTCTGGGGTTCATCTACCTCGGCCATTGATGTTTTCAGGGCACAAAAGCGTGTCATCCGTACTATGTATGGCCTCCATCCCAGGGAGAGTTGTAAACCTTGCTTCTCAGGTCAAAATATCTTAACTGCTCCTTGCTTGTACTTTCTGGCCTTGGTAATGTACATAAAAAAACAACCAAATCTCTTTGACAGAAATCTGGATCACTATTCGTCGGAAATGAATGTTGTGACTCGGAATAGAACTAACCTTATCATTCCTCTCCATAATACCTCCTTTTTCAAGAAAGGTCCCCTGTATCGGGCCATAAAGGCATTTCACATGCTGCCTACAGACACAAAGCAAATTGAAAGCATTTCAAAATTTAGAAACCAAACTATCCGATATTTACAGGCTAAATGCTTTTACTCTTTTAATTTTGAAGATGTTTAAAATTTATAATTTGTGTTTTTTTAATTTGTCATATATATTTGTCATATTTATTTGTTGACCTACTTATTAAAGTGTGGTCCTTTATTTTAATTTATTTTATTTTAATTGTCACATATATATTTTCATTATCTATATTTCAATATAGCATATCATGTACTCTCTTATAACGTTGCTTTGTGATTGTGATCATATCAGGCAATAAAGTAGTTATTATTATTATTATTATATAAATAATGAAAATGAAAACTTCGAGCGATATTCTACATTAGAATTTTTTAATTAACTGAGATGCAGAAAGATTTATTTTTCTGTTAAACCAAACTGGTAACATTATTAATCTTTTATTTAGCATTATGCTAGTTTACAAAGTCACAACGTTTGCAGGTATTTAATATATTGTTATAAAAAATTACAGTAATTTAAGCATTAAAGTTATACAATCGAAATTTGGTCACAGTCTACCTAAAAATATCTTCTTTCATCAAAAAAATACCATACGGACTTAGATATATTAGTTTCCTTGTAGTACAAGATAATGATAAAAAAAACGTACCCATTCTTGGGAACTTTGGTCCAAAGTTGACCTCGTTAGTGCCCCCCCTGTATATAATGCAGGACCATATTCAAAAAATTTTAACTTTTGAATCTGATGATACATTTTTGACTTCGAAACGTTGAAATTGTAATTGAAGTGTATTGACGTGTATCAACAGGTAAAAAAATGATGATGGAGTGTATATAAAATGTGATATTGTCATGTGGTAGAGCGGAAATTGTGGCAATGAGAAAGTGGTATTGATTTTCGATTATTTCTTCAAATAAAGGAAGAAAAATTTATAAACTTTTTTTTATTTGAATTTTTTTTTTCAAAAATTTCAGGAACGGAAAAAAAATTTTAATGGCGTATTAATTGGCCTTCAATTGTGCAACTTTGCCCAAGTTTAGTCACTTACTTTTGCAGCCGGGAGACGTCCGCATACGAATAGAATAGGTAGGAGTAGGACACCTCACCATCTCTGCCCGCCCTGCCGCTCTCCTGATAGAAAGCCTCCACCGACTTGGGGATGGAGTTGTGAATGACGAAACGCACGTCCGGCTTGTCGATGCCCATGCCGAAGGCTATTGTGGCGACGATCACGTGGAAGCGGTCCTGCATCCACTCGCGTTGGATCGCTTCGCGCACCTTAAAAAACGAATCTTTTTTTGTATAACAAGTCAAAATTCCAATTTCTATATAAAAATAAGGGACGAATAATAAAGGATTAACTTATTAAGAAAGTTCTATAACCTTAACCCGTTAAAAGATGTAAATAAGCAGACACAAAGCAAAGAAAATTATAAGACAATATAAAACACAAACTCAAATATACTTTATTGTTAAAAGAACATATAGTCCTTGTCAACAAAGTAAGCTCTAAAAAATTAAAAATATTGGGGTCTAATCATCAGAAAGAAAAAATATATATAAATATAAATAAATAAAGGTGACATACAGCTTTTAAATACAGATTTTAGCCACAGGACCAAAACACATGAGTAATCAAAAAAAAACAACTTATATGATAATGCTCACAAAATATCATCGTATAATACGCTTTTGCCTCTAAGCTACATTTTACTTTTTTCTTAAACAATTTAATATATTTTATATTTCTCAATATTTGTGAGATTTGGTTGTACATTTTTTTATGTTTTACTAAGGTTGTTCTGGGGATAGGAAGCAGGAGGTTCAAATTCTGTCTATTATTAAAGGCCCTTTCAGTTATTAAATGTCCATATTTTTTAATGTATGAGATACAGATTCAAGTATTAAAAGGCAAGTAAGTGTTAAAATTTTATATTTCACAAAAAGTAGTTTGCAATGGTCTCGGGCCCCAGCTTTGCACACATATCGAACAGGCCGTTTTTGCAAAATAAAAGTACAATTAAAAAGTTGCTGACTGCAGTAACCTCAAAAGGCTAAGGTTAGGTATGAATTTACAAATGCAAAGAAAGCTATTCTTGCTACAGTAACGCCGAGCTCAATTGAAACGATATGAAAGGCATAACTGCCTTAATGTTTGATTTCATAACACATTTTTCTTGGAACATGTTACACCATCAGAGGTTGCATTTACAATCACTTCAATAAAGAATTTAGGTGCAATATATGTGTGTAATATAAATAGTTTCATATTAAAGTCTATTGTTGATTATGCGAGTCTTTTGGAAATCTTTAATGAAAGTATTCAGGCTGGTATTTTTCCACACCGTTTTAAGTTGTCAAAGGTGGTGCCATTACTCAAGAGTGGAGATGTTGATGAGCCTAATAATTCCCACCCCATTTCAATAGTACCATATTTTTCAAAAGTCCTTTGAAATAATATTAAAGGACAAGCTCAGTAAATGCTTTGAAACTAATGATTTATTAAACAAACAACAATTTGGCTTTAGAAAAGGATATTATTTATTTATTTTATTTCATGCCAAAAGATCTAAATAGATATGACGTCAAGTGTAAAAATAAAGGATAACTTAAGACATTTTTAAAACAATATTAAGATTGAACTAACTAACAGAAAACAATTATTTCAAAATTGAAAAGTAATTTCTAACTTTTTTCGAGAAGATAACTCTTTGTACTTTTCTTATAAATTTTACCCCCAATGCATATAATTTCTTCTGTAAAAAGTTATTTAAGCAGTCAAAAGCTCAAGTTAAGACAAATAAGATGGCAACAACGTAGTTTGATGTGTCCAAGCCCTCATAAACAAAGTTTAATAACTCAAAAGCAGCGGTAGAAGTGGAACAATCTTTTCTAAAACCATGTTGTTTGTTACTTATTCATTTTTTTGCATTTAAGAAGTTTTCTATCTTGCATAAAACTACTTTTTCAAAAAGTTTAGAAAAGGTAGGCAGGCCCGTAATACATCGTTTTCGATTTTTCCCCTGTCACCCTTTTTATAAAGCGGAATAACTTCCCCCATCTTCGACTCACGAGGGAATATACCTTTTTCGAGGGATAAATTAAAGATATAGTATAATGGGTGTTTAATAAATTACTACCGGAAATACCGTTCAATATACAAATCAACAATTAACTTGGCAAAAAAGATATATTTTTCACAAAAAATTGTAAAATCCCACAATAAACAAAAGGAATGTTGGCAAATTGCTAACGACTTAACTGGTAGAACTAATACTAATTTGGATTACAATATTGATGCAGACCGACTCAACTCCTTTTATTGCACTATAGCTGAAAAATTGGCCAAAAATATCTGTAAAAAATTTGATCCACTTGAATATCTTAAAAGTACTGTAATAAATGACACCTTCTATATCCTACCAACTAATCCAGAAGAACTGATTGAAGTTTTTAAAGATATTAAAAATCTCAAAGCCTCGGGTTGGGATAATATTTCTGTCAGGGTGCTACTGAGGCTTCCTTATCACACTTTAATCGCCTTAGCTGAAGCTATTAATTGGTCATTTACATGTGGAGAATTTCCATCTGATCTGAAATTTGCTACTGTGATTCCAATTTTTAAGGGTGGTGAAACTGATGTTCCCTCCAATTTTAGGCCAATTTCCCTGCTCCCCTCCTTATCTAAAGTTATAGAGAAACTTATGAAAAAGAGGATGCTACTCTTTCTCTCAAAAAACACAGTATTCTTAACACACGACAATTTGGATTTCAATCATCATTGTCCACAGATGATTCTCTCTTCTTGAAACTGTATATGAACGTCTAAATGACGGAGAGGTTGCTGCTGCGGTGTTCTGTGATCTATCTAAGGCATTTGACTGTGTGGATCATTGAATACTCAGCAAGCTTGAAGTTTATGGATTTAGAGAGAAAGCTTGTGCCTGGTTTAGTTCCTACTTGGCTGATCGGTGTCAAATTGTAAGTTCTAAAAATGACCAGTCAGGCAAATTAAATATTGCTGCAGGTGTTCCACAGGGGTCTGTTTTGGGACCATTGCTTTTTTTGCTATATGTTAATGATTTGCCAAGCATTAACATACAAGGTTTGTTTACCATGTTTGCCGATGACACAACTGTGTTATGGCACCACCATGATCACAAACAGTTGGAGGATGTTGTTAAGAGGGACTTGGAAATAATAAAAGACTGGTGTAACTCAAACTCACTTACACTGAACATAATAAAAACCAACATTATTTCATTTAAATGTTCAATTAGTGATGTTAGGATGGATGACCAACCAAAAGACAGTTTACATGTTAACAAGTTCTTGGGTCTCTACATAGATGATAGGCTAAAATTTGAGCAATATATTTTGAACGTGAATTGTAAAATTGCAAGGGGTTGCTATGCCCTAAGAATTGTTTCTCACGAACTAGATTTATCAGTGGCAAAGAGTGTATATCATGCCTTGATAGAGTCACATTTGCGCTATGGCTTGTGTTTCTGGGGAAGCTGCCCGAACTATATATTAAATTCCATATTTATTTTACAGAAAAGAGCAATTCGGTACTTATCTAAAGCTAGGACCCGTGTTTCTTATAGGCCTTTATTTAAATCCTTGAATATTTTGACCCTCACGTGCCTATTTATTCTTGAAACGATGTGCTTAATTCATAAAAAATTTCGTTCAGAGATCCTAACTGAAAATGCATATCCCACAAGATGTATCTTGTATCTTGTTACCGATTCCTTCATCAGAACTAATAAAAAAAATCATTCATTTACAATTGAAGGAAAATGTTTAACAAACTGCCTTTACATATGAGAAAATTTAGAAAGCAAGTTATAGAACTTTTAGTTGGGAAGGCCTATTATACAGTTGACGAATATTTTACTGATAGATCTTGAGTGCATTTTTGCTAAATATTTTTTCTGTCTACCATATTTCTTTGACTATGTATAGTTTTACTTTTAACTTTAATGTATTGTTCGTCTTATCTTTTAACTGACATTTTCAATACATTTTGCGTGTTATCACTGGATTTATTGGCTTTTAAGCTCTTTTTCTGTTCTTCTTTTTTTCTTTTTATTTTAAATTTTATATACAATTCTTTAGTTTTAAGTTAGTATTTTACAGTATATACAAAGAAGCAAGCAAATATGGTCATATCTACTTATATATTTGTGCTGATACATCTATATTTATAGTTTTTTTTTATTCTACAGTTAGGTATATGTTTGTTAATGTAATATATCTTTTACCTTTTTTATTTTTTATTTAGCTTTGTCAATGATGCTTTTATTCTAGACAAAAAAGTTTTTTTGAGATTTAGTTCTGAGTTTGAATATAATCCCATATTTTTTCTAATGCCATAACTGGGATGTCGTTTTTACCAGAGCAGGCGGTCTTGTTTTTGAACAGTTTAAAGCTGAATGGAGATCGTGCACATTCAGTGGTGTTAAAAAAATTGACCTGATATGAAATTCACTGGTTGTATAATTTGAAAAATCAATATTTTGTTTACCCAAGGTTGTTGATATTAGGTTTTCTGCGCTTGTTGCAAAATATTTGCAGAATTCTTCACATATTTCAGAGATATTTATTATGTAATTATTGTTAGATACTAATTTTGTGGGATTAGAGCACTCTTTTACTCTTCCTAAGTTAGTATTTATTACTTGCCAGAGAGTTTTAGGATTTTTATTGAGGAGTCTAAAATTTTTTGTTTGTAGAAATTTGATTTCTTTTTTTGACTGAGTGTATAAGTTTTTTGACTCCAGTGGGTTCCAAGATCTGTTCAACCACTACAAATTTTTTAAATTCTCACTGTTTAATTAGGTCTGGGTTTATCCATTTTTTATTTGGAAGAGCGGTCTTTATAATTACTTTTTTGTAGGCGACAAGCTATATCTAAACAATGCAGAAAATTGTGCCAAAGATAAGTCCATGATTCATTAACATCTGTAGTATTATATAGATGACTAAAAATCTGTTGTAGATAAGTGATAATTAAGTTGAAAGATATTTTGAGAATCAAAGAACCTTTTAAAAACTATAAACTGGAAAATGAGGGCTCATTCAGAGGGGCACTCAAATGAAATATTATTCTTTGTGCCATATGATCTGCGATGTTCGCTTCAAAGTTGATTCCATTAAAGTTTGGGTGATTTGCAATTACATAATCTAATGTTGAGGGGGACTGATTCGAAACTACTCTAGTTGGTTCAACCGGGAGAATGGATTTTAGGTTGAAACTTTCCAGCAAGTTGAAAAGAAAATTTTTTTTTCTGGTGATTCAATTAAATTATTAATATTAAAATCGCTACAAATTAAAATATATCACATGACATAGTGTTGAATTTAATGCTGATATAAATGTATTAAAATTTTTATTGGGAGCTGCACTGCTGTTTTAACAATAAATAGTTAAAAGAGCCATCTTTGTATTATCTTTCTTCTTTATTATTCCACAATTATGGCTGTCAGTGAGGCTGTGAGTAGCATAGGCAGAAGTCTTGAGTGGGGACTCCAATCCGCTGCTACACTATGTGACCTCACCAAGGTATTTGACTGTGTCAATCACGCCCTCCTTTTACAAAAATTAGAAAGGTATGGCAAAGCAGTGTGTAGAGGTTGGTTTTCAGCGTTCACAATATTTTCAAGTGAACCATGCACCATGCAACCATGAGTATTATGCTTGATGGTTCATTGTCTTGGTTTACTCATGTAGGATAGGCTTTGTGGAAAGTTATTAAGTATGGTGTTTCTATTAAGACAGCTTAAAAATAAATTGTCAACAAATGCTTTGAGGGTAGCCTATTTCAGGGTTGCGACGATTTAAATCAAATGATTTAAATCATGATTTAAATCATGATTTAAATCAACTGATTTTTTCAATTTTAATCGTGATTTAAATCAAATTATAAGTTCGTGTAAAAACAAGTCGCCGAAGCAAGAATCTCATCAGGAAATTCAAACCAAAAAAAGATAGATACTTTATTCAAAAACCATGTGCCAAGTGTACAATTTTGGATCACATTTCACACTTACATTATGTAATCAGTCAAAGTCCAACGTAAATATTCCTAAATCAAAAAACTTAAGCAAACAAACAGTTTACAACAAAAAACAGCTTGTAGATTAAATATACATCTACATAATATTAGGAATGAATAATAAAAACAAACAAGAATTATTAAAGAATTCATAAATATAATAAAATACCTATTTATTTAGGAATTGTAATACTTATACAGGAAAACTAATTTAGCAGCTTTGTCGGTCCCCAAGCGACTTCTAAGTTTGGAATGTACTAAACCAAATGTCGAAAACACTCTTTCGACAGATGCTGAAGAAGCTGTAGCAGACAACAATTGCTTAATGACAGGCAATACCTTTTGAATAGCATCGACATTCTGTTGGGATTTCCACCAATCTAAAGCTTTAGAAGTTTTGAGAATTTCTTCATCAAACATTATGTAGGTGAAAGGATCTGATTTTGCCAAAAACTTAATTATTAGTGGCAAGAACCCATTGGGAAGTAATTCTTTTGCAACTTTCAGAGCACAACTCTTTTCGTTTTCTGTTAGACCTAACAGATGTTGCGGTTTTGTGGGATCTAGAAGATACGCTAGCAGATGATATGGAGTGATGCATTGTTCGTATCGGTTTCTAAATTTTTTTATTTGAATTAAGGTGAAATTTCTCTCCTCAAACTCCGATTCGAGGTTTTTAAATTCTTGCACGACATCAGAAAGGGTCGCATCTGTTCTTTGAAGTCTATCAATGGCCACCGAAATAGGCTTCAGAATCTCTAAATAGTGTTCGGCAGATCTTTTCAAATAGATATTTGAAATTTTTTCCCTCACTATGGCATCGATTTCTTCCTTATGCTCTTCGCTAATTTTCAGAAGTGTTGGCCACGATTCAATGAAAACTTGTAAGCAGTCAGCCAGTGAATTCCACCTCACGTCATTAGGTAGAACAAATTTTTTTCCACCTTCTTTTGCATATGTCGCAGAAGCAAAGTGATTGTTTCGGAAATACTTCACTATAAACACAACATGCTCCTTGATATCTTGAACCTCCAAATCTTTACAAAGTAAATTTAAAATGTGAGCAGCGCAACCATATGTAATAACGCTCATTTCAATGGATTCTTGTATTTTATTTCTCATGGCGTTCATATTGGCTGCATTATCGGTAACAATGCTACTCACAACACAGTTTTGGTCCGTTTTCAGGGCTTGAATCAAACTTATGACAAGTTCTGTCAAATACACAGAAGTATGAGGCTTTCCAGACGTATCTATTGTGTCTATCAAAAAAGATTTCCCATTTTCTGTAGTAACTGTAGCACAAATTATTGGTTCATTATGCACATTTGACCAACCATCCAATGACAAACAAACTGAACTTCCTGATAAAGATTTAAAACATTGACTTCTTTCTTCATTATATACTTCAGTGAGCAGGCGGTTGGACACATCATGTCGAGAAGGAGGCACATATCCAGGGCGTAAACACGCTATTGCTTTTTTAACTTCTGGTTGTTCAATGCATGTGAAACTACTGTTCGTAGCATAAATAGCCCTAGCAATTTGTTTATCTATTTCTTCTTTATCGGACTTGTTTGTCCGTATAACAAAAGAAGATAAAGTTCCAGCAGTCAAGTTAGATGTTCCTTTTCTTTTTTTACTGAATGGTTTTGGAGATAAGAGCGATTCGGACATATTATCGTCAACTTGTGAGTCTTGTAGCAAGTTCATATATGAGGTAGAGCTGCTACTCATACTTGGCTGTTGTACCTGCAATAACATAACATAATATAGTTCCTCGTTTCAAAAATTAAAAATAAACTAAACACTAAACACTCTAAACAGTTATGATAAATATTTTTCAACAAAATATATTTGTTTTTTAAGCATATTCATTATTTACTTATCGCATTTATAGTAAAAAAATTAGAAAATTAATTATTTTCTCTATCACACATTACGCAAATAATGAGCCCGCAGGGCGGCAGTTACCACCCTTCCACTAAAGGACATATATTTATTTTGGTCTAACATATTTAAAATTCCCAATATTCTTAACTTTTTTCGATCAGTTTATATGAAATTCAATTAGATATAGAAACAAAAATGAAACAGGACGCCCATGACAAAATGACTTACGATATAATAAATCAAATAATACTGGTAAACTGTACTTACATTTAAATCTAGTCCTGAACAAGTACTAGCAGTACTGGCACTATCACTAACAATACTAACATCAGTAACATCCGTATCTACTAGAACTGCTCCCGTTTTCTGACATGCCTCAAAGTGTCTCTTCATCCGTTCAGCTATTCCTTGTAATTCAAATTTGCATTTTTTACAGGTCGCTCTGCTTCCCGTTTTTCCGTCTGATTTATTAGATTTCTCGATAAAATATTGCCAAATAGGGTCTTTTTTTCTACCACCACTTCGGGACATTTTGAAAACACAATACAATAAAAAAATTTCTTATGGGCCGACTTGCCGACTATAAGAAGAATGAATTCGTCTCCCGTGAACCGCACATTATAAAGACGAACGAATTTTCTTGTCCCGACAGGAATATTTTCTTGTTTCGACAGGGAAATTTTCACGTTAACACAAGTTTTTTGGTACGTCACGTCACCGAGACGAGTTTCTAATTGTCTGAACAGCAAATTAATATACAAATACAGGAAAATAATAACATTATTGCCATATTTAAGGAAAAAATCAGTACAAACTGATTTAAATCAAAAAAATCAAGATTTAATCAAAAAAATCTGATTTTTTGATTTTTTCAAAAAAATCGTGATTTTTTCCAACTCTGCCCTATTTTGCCTTGTTCCACTCTCAACTGGCATATGGTATAACACTGTGGGGAAGTTCTTCTGGAGTAATTATTCTTTAGAAGCGGCCAGTTAGGGTTTTATGTACTATGCTTGTTTTTTTATATATATTAAGCTATGAGTGACAGGCTAGTATTTTAAATTTTTCCTAATACCTTAATTTTATATTCAAATTTTTGATTTGCTATAATGTTTTATTTAACAAATGTAGTCAAATAAATAAAAAAAAGGTGATTCGCATCACACCATTTCTTAATTAAGATCAGATCTCTTGAGATATTTTCTTTCAACAGGTCTTCATTTTTATTTTGCCAGACAATGGTAGTATTGTTCGCAAATATTGTAATATATAATGATCAAAAACATATAAGCAAAAAAACAATACCACAAACTTACTTTGTCATTCATTCCAGCATGGTAAGGTTTAGCCCTCACTCCCATATTGTTGAACTCATCAGCCAATTTGTCACAGTCATTTCTACTAAGGCAATACACTATTCCACTTTTTCTGGAAAATTTCGTTTTTATCAGATTAATTATGGCATCTGTAGACTTCCCTTTCTTGTCTACCACCTAGAATTAAAAAAAAGAAACTGAATATGTGGCACAAAATCAGATGATTTTACTATGTCTAAAAAAAAAACACTTAACTCGAGTTCAGATACAGTATTTCCCTTGAGTGATCTCATAAGTTCAATTTAAGAACTAATTATCTCTCTCTTAACATCTCACACAATGGTCACAAACATATTAATCCCATATCCACCTACTTCATAGATTTATTTATTTATTATATTATACATATATATACATATATATATATATATATATATATATATATATATATATATATATATATATATTATTATTATTATTATTTATTTATTTATAAATAGATATGACTATCTTGCATAAAACTACTTTTTTAAAAAGTTTAGGAAAGATAGGCAGGCCTGTAATACATCCATAGTTTTCGATTTTTTCCCTGTCACCCTTTTTATAAATCGGAATAACTTCCCCAACGCACAAAGGAATATACATTTTTCGAGGGATAAATTAAAGATATAACATAATGGGCGTTTAATATTTAACAGTTTTAAAGCTGAAAGGAGATCGTGCACATTCAGTGGTGTTAAAAAAATTGACCTGATATGAAATTCACTGGTTGTACAATTTGAAAAATCAATATTATGTTTACCCAAGGTTGTTGATATTGGGTTTTCTGAGCTTGTTGCAAAATATTTGCAGAATTCTTCACATATTTCAGAGATATTTATTATGTAATTATTGTTAGATACTAATTTTGTGGGATGAGAGCACTTTTTTACTCTTCCTAAGTTAGTATTTATTACTTGCCAGATCGTTTTAGAGTTTTATGAGGAGTCTAAAATGTTTTGTTTGTAGAAATTTGATTTCTCTAGAGCCAGCTGTTCATGAAATAGTTTTTTTGACAAAGTGTATAAGTCTTTTGACTCCGGTGTGTTTGAAGATCTGCACAACCAATACAAATTTTTTAAATTCACGCTCTGTTTAATTAGGTCTGGGTTTATCCATTCTTTATTTGGAAGAACGGTCTTTATATTTACTTTTTTTTAGGGGACAAGCTATATCTAAACAATGTAGAAAATTGTGCCAAAAATAAGTACATGATTCATTAACATCTGTAGTATTATATAGATGACTAAAATCTGTTCTAGATAAGTGATACATAAGTTGAAAGACATTTTGAGAATCAAAGAACCTTTTAAAAAAATATAAACTGAAAAATGATGGCTCATTCAGAGAGGCATTCAAAGCAAAAATTATTCTTAATGCCATATAATCTGCGATGTTTGCTTCAAAGTTGATTGCATTAAAGTTTGGGTGATTTGCAATTACATAATCTAATGCTGAGGGGCCTTATTCGAAACTACTCTAATTGGTTCAACCGGGAGAATGGATTTCAGCTTGAAACTTTCCAGCAAGTCGAAAAGAACATATTTTTCTGGTGATTCAATTAAATTATTAATATTAAAATCGCCACAAATTCAAATATATTGATTCTGTGACATTACATGACATAATGTTGAATTAGATAACGTAAACCTTGAAATTGTTAGTTCTTTCACGAACCTAGGCGCTATTTTTGATGAAAATCTAACTTTTAATCTACATATTGATAACATTGTACTTAAGGGTTTTAGACTATTTTTTATAAAGCGACATACGAAACACGTAACTGATACCAAAGCAATTGGGTGTCTCTATAACACATTGGTTCATACCGTTCTAGAATAAAAGGTACCACCGAACCAATTATGGGTTTAGTGCATTTGTTGACCGACTAGTTCATAATTACAATCGTCACTTCTCAGAATATGACATTTTCAGACTAAATACTTTGCAGCTAAAAAGGCAGTTAACCAGATTGATTTTGTGATGTTTTTGGCCCATATTGCTGTTCGTTTTTGTTTCTGTAGTTGTGTAGTTTTATTATTATTCATGTATTATGAGGAGGTTATGAGTTTATGTTTGTTTTCATTTTCGTCGTAAAAATTTTTCGCAAATTATATGTTTCTAAGCTAAATTTGTTGGTGATTTCTGTGAGAATAGTTTTCTAAAGGGCTAAAGTCAGCCGTGGATTGGAGGCAACGATAGAGACTGTGAATTTTTCGGCAAAAATACGTAGTGGATTGTTTACTATATTCTATTATATATAGTTGCGAAGTAAAGTTTCCAATCCAGTTTTGATGCAGTGCTTTTGTGATTGCTTCATCTTTGGACCTTATATTGTGTGTTTCGCACAGTGGCTTTAAGAAAATTCTCCAATTCTCGTTTTTAACCTCAAAATGTCTGGCACATGCTTTAAGTGCAAAGAATTGTGTATTTTTAGAGAACCAACCAAAAGCTCTAATGACATCTTCGGATTTCCCTGCGACTACTGTAAAAGGGTCATGTGCAGAAAATGCTCAGAAGTTAGCTCCACCGAGATTAGAACCTTGACCTTATCCAATCGGATATTACCCTATATATGCAAGGATTGTGTACCGAGGCTTCAGGAGATGTTTGGCCTTGCTACTCAGGTTTCCTCCCTGGAAGCTGAAGTGGCCGAAATTAAATCCAATATCCATCCAATTCTGGAACTCGTTAATGAAGTTAGGGGACTCAAAGAGGACTTAAAGGAGATGAATATCAATTTTGATTCAGCACTCAATCTTATTAAAGCTGAACTATCTTCTATTAAAAACGGCCCAAAATGTGTTGACAACCAAAACATACCAGTCGTAAACCATAACCACATGAGCTCGGAAGATGATGTAATTAATGAAATGTCAGAACGTCAAAAAAGATCATGTAATTTAATGATCTTTAACTTGCCAGAAACGAGCGAACAGGAAGATCAAGATGCAGCTGAGTCACTTATTTCTAATCTAGTAAATCATAACATACAACTAAAAAGCGTTTCTCGTATAGGAAGGGGTAATAAAAATGGCTATCGGTCATTACGAGTTGTATTACATAATGCTGATGATGTTCATAAGGTAATGAAAAATAAAAAGAACCTTGATAGATCAAAAAAGGTTTTCCTAGATAATGACCTAACTTCTCAACAACGCCAGCACCTAAACAGTCTTAAAACTGAGGTAAAGACAAGAAAGCAGAATGGGGAAAAAGATCTAATTCTAAAATATTTTAATGGCATAACCAGAATAGTGTCAAAAAACTAGCAAATTCCTTTACCAATATGCTGTTTTATTTTCAAAATGTGTATGATGTAACTCTTAATAATCCTCATATGTCCCACTTAAAAGTATCCTTGTCTGATATATATACTGAATTATCCGGGCTGGATATGAACAAGGGTCCTGGCCCTGATGGTTTACCACCAATTTTCCTGAGACAGTACAGTTTTCTGTTGGCTCGACCCCTTTTCATTATATTTAACTTATCCTTGGATACTGGTGTATTTCCCAGTTACTGGAAGACTAGTTTTATAACACCTATTCCTAAGACCGGAGACAATGCACAGATACAAAATTATAGACCCATTAGTATTCTGAGCACGATTCCCAAGATGTTTGAGAGGCTTGTGTGTGAGGTCTTGACATATTTTCTTCGGGGTCAGCTCATTGGCGAACAGTTTGGTTTCAGTGTGGGACGATCAACAGAGTTGAATGTTCTTTCATTCACACACACAGACTTCCTGTCCGAGACCTTGGAGGAGGGGTATCGGGTGCATGCTTTGTATACCGACTTCTCCAAGGCCTTTGATAGAGTACATCATATGCTCTTAGTTCATAAACTAAAGACGGCTGGAATTACGGGCTCTCTATTGAAGTGGCTCGAATCTTATTTGACCGGTCGTACACAGGTTGTTAGAGTCCTTAGCTTCAAATCACGTGAGATACCTGTATTGTCTGGTGTTCCACAGGGTTCACATCTGGGGCCCCTGCTGTTTAACCTTTTCATAAATGATATCTCAACCTGTTTCCATCACAGCCAATTTCTACTCTTTGCTGATGACTTAAAATTCTTCCTTAGAGTGTCATCAATGGATGATTGCCATAGGCTTCACTCAGATTTAAATAGACTGGTCAGTTGGTGTGGTGCAAACGGTATGGACTTGAATGTTGGAAAGTGCTTTTCAATGTGTTTCAGAAGGTGTAGAGAGCCTTTAGACCACACTTACAGAATTGGCAATGTCATGCTGGAGTCTGTCTCCGAGATCAGGGACTTGGGGGTAATGCTTGATAGTGGTCTAAGCTTTGTTCCGCACATTTTAAGTATAGTGCGAAAGTCATTTCAGATGCTTGGATTTGTTAAAAGATGCTCAAAGTATTTTCAAAATATAGCTTCCATGCGACAGCTATATTGCTCACTTGTGCGTCCTCATCTTGAATACAACTCTTGTGTCTGGTCCCCTTACTATAACGAATGTATTAATAGGATTGAGGGAGTGCAACATAAATTTCTTCGATATGTAGCCTTTAAGCAGACTGGTCTACCAATCAATTACCAGGACAGGATGATATGGAGTCAACCTTAAATTTGGACAATCTAGAAACTCGCCGCAAATTTAGAGATCTTAAAATGTTTCATAGCATTCTTCACTCTCAGAGCTCCTGTCCTAGACTTCTTAATAAGATAGGCCTCCACGTCCAACCAAGGCAAACTAGACAGGCGGTTTCCTTCCACAATTCAACACATCGCACAAACTATGGCCATAATTCTTTTCTGGCAAGATCTGTTAGATTGGCTAACCAATATTCCCATCTTATTGACTGCTTTGAGGGGCGTGCAAGCTTTGCCAGGAGCGTGAAGTCTTGTGTTGCATATGGTTGTTTCTTATTAATGTTACCTTTGTTCTGTTAACTATTTTGCAACTTAGCTGTGTTGAGTCTTGGTTAGGGTTGGGTTACTTAATTAGTTATTAGTTTTAATTGTTTTTCTTGTTAATATATTTTGTTCTATTGTAATATTGGGTTATGCCCGTTGATAAATAAATAAATAAATAAATTATTTTATTTCAATTGAAAATATTTCTTGTTGGTAAATTTGGTTTGCTGATCTGACATACTTTTCTTAGAGTTATTGACTTTATTATTTATTTATTTGACGTTATTTGCGAATTCGTACCATTTGGAATGTTTAGCATTCTGTAGTGTACATTTCTGAAGGGCTACTTGTCCGATGCATGCATCGGCTACATCTTTAAATTTAAATGGCCATAACTTAACAAAAAGAGTTTTGCTTTACTTCCTTTGTAAAGAGAAGTAATGTAATTGAGATTTTTTTCAGATCTTTCTGAAAATGATGCCGAAAAACATGTTTTTTCAATTCCGTCGGTCTGTCTCTTCAAGTCATAGCTAAAAAAACTACAAATACAACTGACTTCACATTTTGGTAAAAAAATAAAGGTCATAAGGGGATGATTAATTATTAACACTGATAAAATTCACAAACTCTTAATAACGCAAACATTTTTTTAACAAAATATATCTATATATTACCAACTAATCCCGAAGAATTGATTGAAATTTTTAAGGATATTAAAAATGTCAAAGCTTTTGGTTGGGACAATATTACTGTAAGAGTACTGCTAAGGCTTCCATATTATACATTAATTAAGATAGCAGAAGCTATTAATTGGTCATTCTCAAATTTGCCACAGTTGTTCCAATTTTTAAGGGGGGTGAAACTGATTCTCCGTCCAATTTTAGACCCATTTCTCTGCTACCCACCTTGTCTAAAATTATAGAGAAACTCATGAAAAAGAGGATGCTATTCTTTTTATAAAAACATAATATTCTCAACATACAACAATTTGGGTTTCAATCATCGTTGTCTACAGATAATGGTATACTGAAGTATATTGAATGACGGAGAGGTTGCTACTGCGGTATTCTGTGATGTAACTAAGGCTTTTGACTGTGTTGATCATGGAGTATTGCTCAGAAAGCTTGAAGTTTATGGATTTAGGGGGAGGGCCTATGCTTGGTTTCGTTCCTACTTGGCTGACCGGTGTCAGATTGTAAGTGTCAATAATAACCAGTCTAACAGGTTAAACATTTCTGCAGGTGTTCTGCAAGGGTCGGTTTTGGGCCCAATGCTTTTTCTATTATATGTAAATGATCTGCCATTAATCGATATCCAAGGTTCATTCACAATGTTTGCAGATGACGCAACTGTCTTATGACACCACCGTGATCCCAACCAGTTGGAGCAAATTGTTAGAAGGGATTTGGATCAAATAAAAAACTGATGTAATTCAAATTCACTTACATTGAACATAACAAAGACAAACATTACATCTTTTAAATGCTCAATAGATGGTGTCAAAATGAATAAACAACCAATAGGTACCTTAAATGTTAACAAGTTCTTGGGTCTCTATATTGATAATAAGCTCAAATTTGAAAAACATATTTTAAATGTGAACTCCTAAATCGCAAAGGGTTGCTATGCGCTTAAAATTGTCTCGCGGGAGTTAGATATATCAGTAGCAAAGAGTGTATATCATGCCTTGATAGAGTCCCATTTGCGCTATGGACTGTGTTTCTGGGGAAGCTGCCCTAACTATCTGCTAAACTCTACATTTGTTTTACAAAAAAGAGCTATCAGATGTATGTCTAAAGCTGGGACCCGAGATTCCTGCAGGCCTTTGTTTAAGTCCTTGAAAATATTGACCTTAGTTTCTTTATTTATTATTGAAACGGTGTGTTTGGTTAGGGAGAGATTCAGATCAGAGGTCCAATCTGAAACTGCATATTCCACAAGTACCCATATAACAAGATTACCTATCCCTTCATCAAACTTAATAAAAAAATCCTTTATTTTCAATGGAAGAAAAATGTTTAATAAACTTCCTGCTAATTTAAGAAAAATTTCTTGTAAAAGAAAATTTAGAAAGGATGTTAAAAAACTTTTAATTGGGAAGGCCTATTATACAATTAACAAATATTTTACAGACATATTTTAACTTTACTCTCTTTTTATTTCATTAAATATTGTTTTGTCTAGCATATATATATATATATATATATATATATATATATATATATATATATATATATATATATATATATGTATATATATATATATCTAATATATATGTATATAAATATATATATATATAAATATATATATATATAATATATATATATATATAATATATATATATATATATATATATATATATATATATATATATATATATATATATATATATATATATATATATATATATATATATATATATATATATATATATATATATATATATATATATATATATATATATATATATATATATATATATATATATATATATATATATATATATATATATATATATATATATATATATAATATATATATATATATATATATATATATATATATATATATATATATATATATATATATATATATATATATATATATATATATATATATATATATATATATATATATATATATATATATATATATATATATATATATATATATATATATATATATATATATATATATATATATATATATATATATATATATATATATATATATATATATATATATATATATATATATATATATATATATATATATATATATATATATATATATATATAATATATATATATATATATATATATATATATATATATATATATATATATATATATATATATATATATATATATATATATATATATATATATATATATATATATATATATATATATATATATATATATATATATATATATATATAATATATATATATATATATATATATATATATATATATATATGTATATATATATGTATATATATATATATATATATATATATATATTTATATCATGTGTTTGCTTATTTTTTAATTTGAATGTTTTTGTCTCAATTCCATTATTGTTTTTTTTATATAGCGCGTTTTTTTTATAATACATTAACTTTTAAGTTTTTTATTATAATCAAAAAATGTTTTATTATAATTTTCTAGTTTTTAGTTCAATTTTGTATATACTGTGTTCTATAAATAGGACAAGGAAGGAATACTTTTATATTTTTATTCTGATTTATCTTTGTTTGGTTAGCTTTGTCAATGATTTTGTATTTAGACAATAAAGCTTTTTTTGACTTTGACTTTGTCAACAGACCATTTAAAGTGAAGTTGAATTTTAAGAAATTTAACTTTAATTTAAATTAGTTTATAGTTATTAATCAAAACAAATAATTAACACACCTACCTCATATTTAATATTAGGCCTATTGAAACTCATAATGAAACGCTTGACGTTTTTCAGGCCGAGTATATTGATGACGTCGTTCTCAACCTGTTTCGTGGCCGTCGCAGTCAGACATATGATCGGCACGTCCCTGTAATTTTTCTTTAACAGGCCGAGTTGTTTGTAGTCCGGCCTAAAGTCGTGGCCCCACTGCGACAGGCAGTGGACCTCATCAATGACGAAACGCGCGAGTTTTCCGCGTTGATAGAGCGTGTTCAGTATGTCGATGATCTGGCGCGACGCGCTGATCTTCTCGGGCGTCAGGTAGAGTAGTTTGATGGCGGGCTCGCGCATGCTCAACTTCATGTAGATCTGATCGCTCTGCTGTTTCGAGACGTCCGAACAGAGGTGGGCCGACGCGATGTCGAGGGCGTTCAGCTTGTCGACCTGGAAGGGAAAAAAATTGGTAAATCGACCTTTACCTGGAGCTTGTCTTGTAAGGAATTCCATCATAAACAGATAAAACAGTTTGTATACACATGTATTTATTTGGCAATAACTTTATAGATATTTATCTAATAATAATCTGTTTTCAAAGATAAAGTGATTAACTGTCAGGATTAAATGTATAGTTCATTTATTTATTTTTTTATTTTATGTACTTAGCATCAATACAACTTTTATTATCCAGTGTTTTTCAGATTCTCATAACTGAATAAGATATTTTTAACCAAAAAAAACCTCAATTTTCTTATGATGAAAATAATACCACCAAAAATGCAAAAAAATTCAGAATGTATGTATTTCCATGTAATTTATTTATTTATTTATTTATTGCCCATAAGATCATATGATTATAATGAAAAGCAACTTCACAAAAGGAATTTAGTTTATACTATGTATATAATCAATACTATTTAAAATGTCAAACATAAAACTACACTTTAACGAATGTAAAAGATAATATGCGACGTTGAATTCTAATTCAGTAATTCATATATTACAGCCACAATTTACAAAATCTTGCCAAGGTCAGAATCAAAAAATAAAAAGTAAAAAATTTAACACTAATAAAAGCATTAAAATGTAACTATCAATATGTAAACGTCATACATGCTAAACAAATATAATATAAGTAAAATTATTTGCGGTAAAAACGTCTATATATAACAAATATACTAAAAATATGACATTACAAATGTAATTAAAAACATGGGTCTCGACTAACACTAACGATTAACAAAGGTGGGTGTTATGCTGTACAGTTCTCAGCAGAAAGATCTCAGAAAGAGAAGAAATTTTTTATCAGAAATTAAACTGTAGATACTCTTGTATGCTGTAAAAACTGTTTTGAATAAGTAACTCCTTTACCCTGTGTTTAAAACGATTTTCAGGTAGTTTGCGAATGTAAATGGGTAAAATGTTAAAGCACTTTTACCCTATGATAATCTATTCTTTAAGATCACCCTGTATGGTCGGATAATGATGGAAATCTTGGTTATGATTGAACCGAGTGATGTTTCTGTGGCAATAGAGAAGGCTTTCATAAATATATCTACAGGGTATCGTCATTATTGCTAGTTGTTTAAAAACGTGTCTGACATCCTCTCTATAACCTAGACCAGCAATAGTTCTTATGGCTCTTCTTTACAAAGCAAATATTCTTTGCGCATGTGTTGAGTGACCCCAGCTCAAGATAGCATAGCAGCCCACTAATTGAAAAATCCCATGAAAAGTCTGAAGGAGGCAGTGCCCAGGCAACACTTTTTTAAGATTTTTTAACAAAAAGATGCTTCTGGTGAGACGACCAGCAGTGTGCTCAATATGTTTATCGAACCTCAGTGTGGGGTCCAGATATACACCCAAAAACCGTACTTTATCTACATTCTCACACTGAATCTCTCTTAAACCAAAAAGCTTACTCTTCGTCTTGTTATTATTCATGGCCAGCCTGTTGGGACTAAACTAATCCCTCAAATCCGCGATTCTTGCCCTCATTTTACGATCTATCCAAAGCCTTCGATTGCATTTCACCTGAAATATTAATATCCAAGCTTGCTAGATATAATATCCACACAAGCGCTGTCACCCTTTTGGGTTCTTATTTGTCGGATCGTTGCCAGTATTGTGTGTTTGGAGGGGACAAATCTGACAGAAGACTTGTCAAATATGGAGTTCCCCAGGGCTCTGTACTGGGACCTACATTATTCTTAATATATGTTAATGATATCACGACTTGTCTTTCATCCGGTAAGCGGGTAATGTTTGCTGATTACACTGCTGCGCTTGAAATGGCTGATACCGAGGCCGAACTGGCGACGGCGGCAATGGAGTCGAGGACCTGTGTGAGCGAGTGGTTTACTAGCAATAGACTCACCCTGAATCAGGAGAAAACACAGATCTTGCGATTCTCTTTAAGGTCAATGCAGTCAATCGAAAAGCCGGTAAAATACCTGGGGATCCACATTGACGCTGGGCTCACTTGGGAGGGGCATTGTGCTCGGCTGGCAGGTAAGCTTAATAGAATTGTGTTTGTTATACGTAGCCTGAGAAACAGCGTCTCTGACCCTGTCCTGAGGACAGCTTATTTTGCTTACTTCCACTCACACATATCATATGCCATTTTGTGCTGGAGCCACTCTGCACATATGTCCAGAATCTTTGCCATACAGAGGAGGTGTGTGTGAGAGTCATGGCAGGGAGGGGTTTTCGAGACTGTTGTAGGGATCTCTTTGTTTCTCTGAGGATTCTGACTGTTCCATGTGTATATATCTTGTCATGTGTAATTCATGTGAAAAACAATATAACACAGTACCAGACCAACAGCGACTACCATTCATATGGTACAAGGGGCAAGAATGATCTTGTTGTCAGGCATTCTCGAACGGCAAGGGCCAGGGACGGACAGAACCATTTTGGAATAAAGTGTTTTAATGCACTTCCAGATAGGACCAGATCTCTTTCCTTTCCTAAATTTAAAATAGTAATGAAAAACTATTTAGAGCAAAAAGTCTTTTATTCTTTGGAAAGCTTTTTAATGAACAATTTTGACGACATCTAGATGCACCCACTTTAAACATGTATATATTCGTTAAATTTTATCTATCATAGTCTGTAATTTTATTATACACTACTTATGAATGTAAATTGTTTGGTCCTTGTATATAGTTAGAATTACTTGTTAGTTATATTTGTATTTTTTATCAGTGACCTGTAATGTATTTATAATAATTATTGTGACATTTATTTCTTTTCTCCTAGAAATTTTGACTTGTGAAAATACTATGTATATCCATCACAAATAAATATTGATTGATTGATCATACGATCACTCAGACTCTTCATGCAGACATCTGACTCAGCAATTGATGTGTCGTCAGCAAACAGCAACACCTTTGAAGTCGGGACAGAATTATTAATGTCGTTGATGTAGACCAGGAAAAGCAGTGGACCCAGGACAGAACCCTGGGGCACTCCATATCCTAGCTCAGTCTCATTAGACTGCTTATTTGCATAGTCTGTTATCTGTCTGCGACCTCTCAGATAGCCACCAAGTATACGCAAGCCAGCCTCGTCAACTCCACAAGCCATCAATTTGTCCCTCAAAATATCGTGGGAAACACAATCGAATGCCCTCGAAAGGTCGCAGCATGTAGCGCTCACATACTGACCCCCCTCAAAAGCCTCTGCGATGTATTCCAGCAACTCCAGTATTGCTAATGTTGTTGATCTACCAGCTCTAAAACCAAACTGGCTGGCCGAGAAGAGAGCAACCGACTCAAAGTACTGACACAACTGAGACTTTACCAAACCCTCAAAGACCCTTGATAAAACTGGTACAAGCGAGATTGGACGGTAATTGCCCACATCTTCTCTGTCTCCCTTTTTAAAGACGGGAACAACCCTGGATTTTTTAAGTGAGGAAGGGAAAAAACCCGCCACCATACACGTTTATCAGCTTGGTAAGCGGAACTATGAGAAGGTCTTTCAAGGATTTCAGCATTGGCACAGTAATGTTATATATATCCTTGCTGTTTTTGTTTTTCAAAGCATTAATTGCATCTCTCACTTAAATGTAGCTTACCTCACTAAAGTGGAAAAGATCACCTGGTTCAACTCTAGGCTTGTTCAAATAATCTGCATAGCTTCGGTTAAGGGGATCAATGGTTTTCAAAGTTTTCTCAGCTAAGCTTGCAAAAAAGACATTAAAATCATCAGCAGACAACCCAATATGCTCATTACTTACACTACTGCCACCCCTATGTTCATTAACCAATCTCCAGGAGGCCCTGACAACATTGGATGAGTTCATGATATAGTTGGCATATGCCGCTTTTTTTTTTTATTATGTAAGCTTATTTTGTAAGTTTCTCTGTAATTGTGTATATGTGCTTGAAGATTGCTGGATGGCCTATTTCTGCGTATTTCTAAAAGTAAGTTAAGAGTTTCACTCATTTGATGTAAACTATTATCATACCAATTAACAATAGTTCTATTAGGGTGGCCAATTCTTTCACATTTAAGAGGGAAAAAAAGTTCAATTCCTGCTTTGAGGACACCCATGAATCTATCGAACTAACTATCCAAATACGACCCAGTCTCATCAATAAACTCCTAACTCTGCAGATCCAAGTAGGCATACATATCTCTCATACCATCGTTTGTGATTGGCCTATATACCTGGGGTTCACGAACCAAGGTCACTCGACACAGCTCAACATGAATTCTAGAAATTTTGTATCTATACAATTAAAAACCTAATATAAATGAATAAAATATTTGCATTTTTTAAAATGACAAGATGTTTCACTATTAAATGTTCTTCATGTCAATAGCTATGTTACTCAAAGAAGTTTGTTTGTAATATTAACTTTCAATAATGGTTGCGATTTTCTGATAAATCTCTATAACCATAATTTGCATAAATAAAAAACATACCTAGTAGATGTTCTATTTAAAAAAAAAATTCACTTTACAAAGGTGCAAGATTGATTTTGTAGTATGTCCACCCTGTATAGGTGTGGACAAAAATTTTGTATTCCATATACGCATTGATGCTTCATAAACTGGAAAGGCATGGTATTTTATTTAATTTTTATTATATTTCTACTTTAAATTTGACCTTTAACTACATATGACAATTCTGATACATGTGAAAATGTCTATGGAAATAAATGATTAGATTTGATTTGAATTTTAGATTTTTGCTATTTTTTAAAGTGATTTGAAAAATAGCTCCAGTTTTCAAAAAATCACATATAAGCTTAATTATCTCGAAAACTACGCAGAAATCAACTATAGTTTAAATTGGTAACTTATATTTATTTTTGATAAGGAATCAAATAATGGACAAAAATACAGAGTGTCCCATTAAAATTTTTATAGTTTATGTCGTCCGAGCAAAATTGGGACACCCTGTATAAACGAAAAAATTATATTTTAAAACAACTTCAAATTTAAAGACACATTTGCATGAAACTTTTTTCATATCTATTACGAATATCCAGATAGAATAGTGGGTTCTTTTATGTGGAATACGGTGTATCTGAATAAATAGATAAGATCCTGTACATATTCCAACTGAGTTTCTGATCCGATTTTATTATGCCTTAACCTACAGCTAGAAGCTAGTCTTAAGTAAGTACATCTAGAAAACTCACCTGATCACTGATAAGAGCTCTGAGAGGTGAAATGACTATCGTGACTCCCGGCATTAAGATGGCGGGTAACTGGTAACATAAACTTTTGCCACCCCCTGTAGGCATCAACACGAAACAATCATGTTGGGTAAGACTGGCATTTATTATCTCCCTCTGGTGAGGCCTAAAATTCAAGAGTTTTCGATTAATTTGATGCAAATACACAAAACGCTTTTACAATTTTCTGAATAACAAATTATTTATAAATAAATAAAGCAATAATTGTTTACCGAAAATGCCGGAGCCCAAATTTCTGATGCAATACCTCCAGCATGACCTCCGCATGTTCGTAATGGCCTCGGAATAGTTCAGAATCGTCGTGCCTGTCTTTAAAACCTTGTTGGACTGGTTCATCCTCAAAAGCATTCTCTTCCCAGTCAATATTTGATATTTCATTTAGTAGGTCGTCAGTGTTAGTCTCATCAGATTCTTTTACTGACTTCTCTGGAGATTCTATACACAACTAAAAAAAAATGTATAACCTTTTGAAGAATGTTTATGGGATGGTTAAATATAAAACTGTTTCTTTATTATTTTTTGAACATATCGTATTTACATAAAACTTCCACTGAGACTGAAATAACATGAATTAACCAACTGATTTTAGTAAAACTTTCACAAGTTCTTTAGAAGTTCTATTGATATATTTGCACTTTGCTAAGGACTATAATTTAAAAAAATATGTATACAAACTTTTGTCAACTTTATCTACATATATATTACTATTATTATTATAATCTAATATATCTAATAATAATTTTTATTTTTCAAGTCAGGTATAAACTAGCCAACCATCAACTAAGTATTATGACTTTACAAAGGCCCTTGACACCATTGACCATAATGAACTTTTACACAAACTATCTTTTAAAACACATTGTTAAATTATATAGGATAGGTAAATCAATTTTTTCTGACTGGACAAATATATTAAATTTTGAACATTTGAATAAACTAGAGCAAACAAAACTAATCCGCATAATTAGACTACTATAGCTACAACTTTAGAGGAAATATTCTCTATGAAACAACCTGAAAAGTAGACAATCCAAAAATTAACCACTGTATGAAAAATAAAAGCCAAAATGGATACAGCAGACCAAAAGAAGATGTGCACTAAGTTGAAAAGATGATTGAAAATTAATGATTAAAGTTTTATTTGTTTCAATTTAGCAGAGTTCTAAGATTACCTAAATGAAAAATAGAAAAAGATTTTCGAATTAATGTCATTTATATTGATATCACAAAAGTATTTGATAGATGATTTGCTATTTATGAAGTTGCAGGAACTGAATTTGAATGGGTTTCCTTTGCAAATTTTGAAAATATTATTTTAACCCTGGGGAACATCCTACGACACAAACACTTCATGTGAAACAGAGCCACAAACAATCACATGCTGATGGTGTTGAAACAGACGGGACCCAATCCACTCCAGATATTAACATCAAACAGTTTCTTCATCAACAGAGGGTGACAAATGCTATCAAAAGCTTTGGATAAATCTGTATAGATGCAGTCACTTGATTTCCATCGGTAAGAATAGCTTCAAGGATTTTAGGTATGGTAGAGAGTAAAAATGCCACAATAGTTGACAACATTTAATTTATCTCCAGATTTAAAAAAAGGAAAGAGATTAGAATTCTTCTATAATGAAGAGTCTGTCTCACATCACGCTAGGTAGGCTGGAGGAATACTTACTACTACTACAGTTTTTGACATAAGACTTGAAGTGTTTAATATTTTCAGGCGTCATACTGTAAAGCAGACCTTTTATCCTTCCTGTAAAGCTTGTTTTTTTTTGTGCTATAATCTTACCTAATTCTCTATCAAACCAACGGGAATACTTCTGACCGTTCACAGTTCTCTTTGATAGATAAATATCAATACCCTCAAAAATACCTTCATAAAACTTCACAACCATCATGTCAATGTCCGAAAGACATGTTAGAAAAGACCAGTCAGTGTTAGTGTAAAAAGTATTTAGCTGAACAAAATTAGCCCTACCAAATGTTAGTTTGGGTGTGGATTAATCTGATCTAACTCCAGGAAAAACATAGAATCAGTTAACATTTCTGCAGCTGGTGAATGCAATTCGATAGTTATCAATATGTTATCCTCAGAAGAGAACTGAATATGGGGTAGGTTGAAGTCACCATACACATAAGCTGATATCATTCTAGAGAAGAATTAGGTGCAAAATATACACAACTAATAATCCGCCTTGTTTGGCCAATACGCAAGTGAACCCAGGCATCGTTGTAATATGTACAGGGTGATCATTTATAATGTCCCCCCCCTCTAACTTTTTTATTTGACGTTTGGTAGAAAAACGTCAAATATAAAAGTTTCACAAAAAACAATAAGCTATTTGCAGCATACATTTTTATATATACAGGGTGTTGCCGAAATCACCCACAGATAAAAGTTATATTTTTTTAAATGGAACACCCTGTATATTATACGCTAAATTAAATCCTATGAAAGTTCTGCATATTTTTTGTATAACATGTCCTATACCCAAATACAATAGTTTTCGAAATATCTGCGATTTTATCATTCAGAAATAAAAACATTATTCTAAAGCTTATAATTTAGCTTAGGTGGCTGTGAAGTAGATCGATACCAACAAACAAAATATTTGTTTATAAGTGACAGTGACAGTTACACATTTAGCAACATTATACGTTCTTTTTATTGTAAAATGCCTTATTCGGAAAGAGAAAAACAATTAATTTTGGAAATTTTTATTACAACAAACATCCAGACTAGCGAGAAAAAAGAAAACATTGGAAATTGATGAAGGCAGTGATTTAAACATTTTACTAAAAGTGGAAGAAAAGCCCAATATTTCCATAAGAAAAATATAGGGAAGCCTGAAAGCTTCAAAAACAAAAAAACTTCTAAAACTTAATTATTAATTTAGATAATAATATAATACATTTATTCTTACAAATGGAATTGTTCAACTGGTCCCCCGTTTTCTTCAATACATTTGATGTATGTTCTTCGTAATTGATCCAAAGTGGCAGTGATAGACTGGGAATATTCTTGATTTAGAATTTGAATTTCCGTTCTAATCAAGACTTTTAGGTGTTCTCTATTTTCGATGTTATTTGCGTTCACACGATCTTTTAGAGTTCCCCATAAAAATGCATCCATCGGCGTCAAGTCAGGACTGTTAGGTGGCCAGTTTATCGTACCATTTTTTCCAATCCATTCCGTGAACTGTTGGTTTAAATAGTCTTTAACCAATACGACACAATGAGGAGGAGCACCATCTTGTTGGAAGACAAGGTTTCTCAGTTGCTCCAATGGGAGCTCATCTATGTAGTTTTCTAATTCGTTCCGGAGAAAATTCATATAACCATTACCGTTTAAAGTATCTTCGAAAAAATGAGGGCCTATTATTTTATTGTTTAAAATAGCACACCACACATTAACAGTTTAACGTCCTTGAAATTGAAATTCCCTGTAGCAATGGAGATTTACTGTGGCCCACTGTCTGCTATTTTTTCGATTTATCATTCCACTAGTAGAAAACGATGACTCGTCGGTCCAAAAAGCATTTTTTAAATAATCTTCATTTTCATTAACTTTTTCCAACATTGCATGGCAAAATTCAACCCTTTTTTCTCGATGCCTGGGCGTTAATTTTGTGGTAGGCCTAATTTTGAATGCCTTGTATCCTGCATTTTTGAGAGTGGTTTGAATCCTCCCATAAGATGTATTTTTTGGATCAATAAGCTCTTCTCTCAGGCTTCCCGATATTTTTCTTATGGAAATATTGGGATTTTCTTCCACTTTTAGTAAAATGTTTAAATCACTACCTTCATCAATTTCCATTGTTCTCTTCTTTCTCGTTAGGCTGGATGTTTGTTGAAATTTTTCATAAATTCGATGAAAGGTTTTTTTGTCCGGAATGTGCATCCGGGGGTTAATTACACGTAATTCTCTTTGAGCCAATTTAGCACTCTTATTTGCTTTGATAAAAGTTTCCAAAATTAATCGTTTTTCTCTTTCCGAATAGGGCATTTTACAATAAAAAGAACGTATAATGTTGCTAAATGTGTAACTGTCACTGTCAGTTATAAACAAACATTTTGTTTGTTGGTATCGATCTAGTTCACAGCCACCTAAGCTAAATTATAAGCTTTAGAATAAATAGCAGATATTTCGAAAACTATTGTATTTGGGTATAGGACATGTTATACAAAAAATATGCAGAATTTTCATAGGATTTAATTTAGCGTATAATATACAGGGTGTTCCATTTAAAAAAATATAACTTTAATCTGTGGGTGATGTCGGCAACACCCTGTATATATAAAAATGTATGCTGCAAATAGCTTATTGTGTTTTGTGAAACTTTTATATTTGACGTTTTTCTACCAAACGTCAAATAAAAAAGTTAGAGAGGGGGGACATTATAAATGATCACCGCGTACATAATGGTGTGCAAATGAGAGCAGCCTGAAGAGTGTTGGGGGTTGCGAGTTAAATACCCTCACTTAAGTTCGTCATAATTTCTGTCTTTATGAAAAATACTATATTGTGCATCAACTATCTCTGATTCAGAAAAGTTACTATTACTACTATTTAGCAAAAAATATTTAAAAAAATATATAAATATCTATGAAAATTTAAAAGTCCCTTTATTTATTGTAATATACTGGTTATTGAGGTAATAGTACAAATAAAACAAATCTCAAATTACCTTAGTTGTCGAGACATTATCTGTGGTTCCATTTGGAATGCTATCATTAAACTGATCAACCCAGCCTCCATATTTCCTTTCAAATTCCTCATCATCCATATAATCGGCATCAGTGATATCCAAAGATTGTGTACCTTCAAAAACTTCTTTATTGCCATTTGCGTTATTTTCTAATTTGGATTTTGATGTTTTACCATCTAATAAACTGTCATTTATTTCCTGTTTACTTTCAGGATAAGCATCTTTTTCTGGTTTATTATTTACACCATCTATACTAGATTTATTACACTGACCATAATTTGACAGTTCTTTGTTCAAACTTTGATGCTCCCCTAAAATGTCATTCAAGTCAAATCCATCCTTTTGTTGTTCCACACTTGAACTTGTTGATGATGAACTTATTAAAGGTTTTTTCTTGAAAACAAACTTTTTGGGTTTTATGACAGGTGAACCACTGGAATCGTTGCTCGAATTACTAACTTTATTTGGCCCTTTCCTTTGCAATTCACTTTTCTGAGTTTCAATTCTGTTAGTACTGGCTAAATTTGAATCTACCTCTTTTGACTGCAAAAGTTTTTTGAATGGTGTCAAACCAGAACCTTTTGGACTATCATGCTTGCTTTCTGTACTGAAATATTTACTGAGACTAAAAGTACCTCTAGACGAGACTAAGGACTTACCAGAAAGCAAACTTGGGCTACCCTCCAAGCTTTTTAGCTCAGAAGTGGTTTTCTTTAGACTGAGAGAGAGTTTTGGTGTTTCTTTCACTGCACTACTGTTCAAAATTGGTTTCGAAGGAGATGACACACTAACAGGGCTATCTTCAATAACAATGGGACTAGGAATATTTTTCTTTAAGCTCAGTGATAGTTTAGGTGCCACTTTAAGTGGACTGCTTCTATAAGACGCATCTATTGAAGCAGATGTATTACCCATTGTTGGCGTGCTTTTGTACAAACTGTCCAAAATATTGTCTGTTTTAATAGGACTGAAAGCACTGCCAAGATGTGGGACAGTATGAACTTCACCTTTCTTTTTGAAACTAAACTTTTTACTAGAATTCGACAATGAATCGGTGAGGCTTTTAGATACTACATTTTCCATCTTATCCTTTGATCCAGATAGGGTTAGACCAACCTCATCTTTTCGTTTAAACGTAAATTTTTTGCCCAGACTGTGCTGTAAACTATTCTGCTGTTTGGTATAAATATTTACATTTTCATAAAGCTGAATGGGATCAGATCTCTCTGTTTTATTTTTTAAAAGCAACTGTTCAGAACAATTACTTGAACTTACAGCACTCGTTTTATCTGATTTCTGTTCCACAGCTTTCAAGGAGGGAACAGACTCCTCAGGTGACTTATCGGGGGCCTTCTCTTTGCCCAGACTGTGCTGTAAACTATTCTGCTGTTTGGTACGAACATTTACATTTTCATAAAGCTGAAAGGGATCAGATATCCCTGTTTTCTTTTCAAAAAGTAACTGTTCAGAACAATTACTTGAACTTACGGCACTCGTTTTATGTAATTTCTGTTCCGCAACTTTCAAGGAGGGAACAGACTTCTCAGGCGACTTATCGGGGGCCTTCGATTTCTTGAAATGGAATTTTTTAATTTTGGTAAAGTCTTTATTTCTGAAATGTTCGAAGAAGTCATCATCTTCCATAACCTCGACGATGCCACACAACGCACACGTACAATTTAATCTCAATTGTTCGCTTCTTCACACACGCACTAAATTGTATTTTTCAGACCACATAATTACATTTTGGGTTAAAAAATGATAAAAAAAAGCCTAACACGAACAAATGAACACTGTCCGGCGGCCATATTTGACACATTGACAGATGACAGTGGCTTTTTATGGGGGGGTTGTCTAGAAAGACAACATTGTACAAAACTAATCGTGAAAATGTACAATGATTACCGTATAGCGCAGAGATTCTCAAATTGTAGTACTCGTATCACTGGTAGTACGCAGATTCCTAAAGATACGGCAACAGATAACAAAATTTTTAATAGTTCACATGAGTTACATGCGAAAAAAAACTCAAATTCGTATTTAAATCAAATTTGTCATGCGATAAATCACAATTAATGTTTATAAAACACTTCATGGATGTAAATTTTTTTGGAGATACTCCTCTTTTGACCGGCCAAAAAAAATTGTTGACCTAGTTTAATATTAGTATCGCTTTCCTGCTTTATTTTATAAATTTTATATCCCCGCAGCAGAGTTGATTCACGGGCACAAAACGATTTAATTGCTTCATTTGATTTAGTATCATAAAACCTTGTGATTCAGTAATTAAATATAAATCAGTACTTTCATTATAGGTTATTTCTTCTTTGGTTTTGCCAATAGTTTACTCCAAAAAGACAGATTGGGCTTGTAAATTATGTTAATTCGAGATTTTACAGACTGGGCAAATTCTAATATTTTTTAAAATGTATCTATAGTTATTTTCTTGGTTTATGACTGACAACCCAAATAGTTTAGAAAGGTATAAATTTATTTAATTATTTCTAAATTGATTTACTATTGGCGCTTCTATAGGCAAACAGTAATTTGTATTTGCTGCAATTAGAAAATATATGGATTATAAAAAACACGAATTTCTTTAATGTTGGCCATCGATCTCAAAGCCCTGAATTTGTATTTTTACCTTGCCATGTTTTACCTTCTAACTGTATATTCCATATTTAACCAACTTTCGTTCAAGTAATAAATATTTAGATTGTGAACGTAATAACTTCATTTATAGGCATAGCACGTTTACCTCGACCTTTATTAATTCCTATCAAAGACAAAATCAGAAACGCTTTTTAAAAGAAAAACTGGTTCACTCCTTACTAGAAAATAAACTAACCATCAATATATTTTTCCTAATCACAAAATACGTATATATATATATATATATATATATATATATATATATATATATATATATATATATATATATATATATATATATATATATATATATATATATATATATATATATATATATATATATATATATATATATATATATATATATATATATATATATATATATATATATATATATATATATATATATATATATATATATATATATATATATATATATATATATATATATATATATATATATATATATATATATATATATATATATATATATATATATATATATATATATATATATATATATATATATATATATATATATATATATATATATATATATATATATATATATATATATATATATATATATATATATATATATATATATATATATATATATATATATATATATATATATATATATATATATATATATATATATATATATATATATATATATATATATATATATATATATATATATATATATATATATATATATATATATATATATATATATATATATATATATATATATATATATATATATATATATATATATATATATATATATATATATATATATATATATATATATATATATATATATATATATATATATATATATATATATATATATATATAGAAAAAAACAAAAAAAAATTGCATAAAAATTGTAAGTAAAAGGTAGCGGTACATTATACATGGTTGCGTCCAGTCACAGCAGCTTAAGGATATTAAACGGAAGTGTCAGTCAGTACTTTCAGGCTAAGTTAGGTTTAATATATTGTCATTCATTTATGAATCCATATAAGAAGTATTAAAAAGGTCAACAAAATCCTTTGAATTACTTTATAAATCATTTTATTTTTTTTACAAGTTTAAACGTACATATGCTACATTGTAACAAGACTTCTAAACGTTAACCATATATGGAAACGACGTACGATTTAAAGTCATTAACTATCAGCTAACATATAAGCATATCGACCTTGAATCAATTTAAACACAGAATATGTTAAACGTCAGTACAACATTAGCCTCGCGGCAACCCTAGAAGTTCCACTTCTTTCTTGGGATCGGGGCGCGTGTACAAGGCGTTTGCGCGTAAACACTGCTTCCTGCTGTGACGCCTGAAAACCCATTCGAAGGTATCTTGATCGTGAGAACGAGTGCGTGCGAACGTGAAAGCCGACCGTACCCGATGAAACGGTTAACACTTGCGATTTTCGTTGGGGCGCCGCTCGGCGTACGTATTATTACAGCTGATTTGAGATTTAACGGAACTTTAACTGACTGGCACAGAGATGATTGTTTTATTTATGGCATGTGTTTGTTTATTGTTGAGTCTGAAATTCAGATCAGTTTGCTTTTTGGTGTTAGGCACCGTCAATGTATATGTGACTGAAAAATATTGGATTTTAGGTACATTAAATTTTAGGAAGGATTGTTAAACATTCGTGACATTATAAAAAATCGTGTCGGCATTCACGTGTATAATTCTGTTTTAATCAAGCACCTGCGGAAGACTCCATATTAGGGTCATAATCATCAACATTTATCAAAGTAGTTCATTGGTGGACATGACACTTCCAAAGTCCAAGTCTTTATTCCGAACCCGTACATTCACAGTTAGATCTTCCCCTTTATATATTATATCCAAACTAGGTCGCCATTCTAAAATCTTTTTAGTCCATCTCCAGTCAGGTAAATAGCTCGCTTTATATGAGCCAAGTTCTTGACTAAGAAATTGTGAAATTTCTTGTGCCTTTGCAAGGTTGCCAACAAAATAAAATTGTCTAACGAGTTTTTCTCTTTACGATTAGGCAGTCCAACAAAACAGGTGATTGCTGTCAATATGGCTGCCGTAGGACAAACATTGTTTTCGTCTGTGATAAGTGAAAAGCCAATTTTAAGGATTTCTATATATAGATTTAGACAGGACCATTTTTATAACTTCTTTAATTTTATAATTAAAAATTAGATCCTTTTGTAATGTGGATCCAAAACAGTTTCCCCCAGTGACAAATATGAATATTGTTAGTTACCTAGTTCAATTTAAATTACGTATATCCAAAATAAACTTAGTTCAATCTGTGTGTTTAATATTTTGTACTGCACCCAGTACAACTATTTTTTTATAAATAAAAGATATATATTAAACAAACGTGTTAAATAAATTGTCATGCATGTCAGAGCGAAAAAGTATACAGGGTGTTAGGGGTTTGACTATAAATATTTAAATATTGGATAGTATAAACGATTTTGAACAAAATATTCTTATAAACCACCGATAAATTCGAATGTTTATTTAATTTTGGAGAAGATTTCAACTAATTCCAAGACAACATGGCAATATTGCTAGTTGCTTGGACATCAAGGTGATGACAATCTCATCACCTGTGTTTTGTCAACAAAGAAGTATAAAAAACCTGTACGTTTGAAAACTATTCAATTATTTTATTTTGATTACACAGGGTAACAAAATGAAAACAAAAATTTGGTGCCGGAAATCTAACATCTGATTTTAGATGTTTTTTATGTGCTGATTCCAAAAATGCCACCAGATTTTTTCTATCAGCTCTAGTTTTTGAGATACAGGTTACAGGTTAATTGATATTTTTTTCTGATAAAGGACAACAAATAAAGAGGTAAATATGTACTTAATCGTCAAAATAGAAATTTCCCAGAATCTAATTAACCAAATGGATACCTGGAATTGTCCCTGACCCAATGTTCCTATACTAGGAACTACTCAATACACTGCTCTTAATTATTTTTATACCTGTAATTGCCTATGACCCGATCCTTCTATACCTGCTTGGCTGTACTCGATTTAGTATATTACTGAGTTTTCCCAAGTCAAGTTGTGCTATCATTTTGTGTAAATTTTGGTCGTTTTATAGGATCAAGACACTAAACTGAAACAATGGCATCCACAAGCAGACGTACCTGTGTAAATCATCCCGATGTTTTTTGTTATGTGTGTGGTGAATACACTTTGAAAGAGAGCAGAAAAACGATTTCTGACTTTGTGAAAAGAGCTTATCTTGCCTATTTGGCGTTCATTTAAGAGATCAAGATAAATCTTGGGCCCCACATTTCATATGTAAAACAAGTATTGAACATTTGCGACAGTAGACAACTGGAAAGAGGAAGTGCCTAAAGTTTGGTGTACCAATGGTTTGGAGAGAACCGCGAAACCATCATGACGACTGCTATTTTTGTCTCGTTAATATTAAAGGCATAAATAGAAACAAAAGACACAAATGGACATATCCTGATCTAGATTCTGCAAGAAGACCTGTGGCGCATTCGGAAGAAATACCCGTTCCATCATTCCGCAGTCTACCCGAACTGACAGAAGATGATACAGAAACATCACCGTCTGACGCAGTTCAAAGAATTCAATCAGAAAACGACAGCGAATTTGAAGCAGATTTACTTTGTCCAGGTACTAATATTACATTTTATCGTAAAAGAGATAAGGATCTGCTGCCTTTTTTCGCTCAGAAAAATGACTTGGTATTCTGTAACAATATAAAAGGGCTCTTAGTGTGTTCTTTTACATAACGGTAACAAATATGGCTCAAATCCTATTGGTCATTCTACTACCATGAAGGAAGAATATGAAACAATTGCATTAGTTTTGAGAAAAATTAAATACGAAGAACATCAGTGGGCAATTTGTGTTGATTTAAAAATGGTTAACTTCCTCCTTGGACAGCAGAGTGGTTATACAAAATATCCTTGTTTTTTGTGCCTTTGGGACAGCAGAGCTAAAAATGAGCACTGGGTTAACAAAAATTGGCCTTCAAGAGATGTCATGATTCAAGGAAAACAAAACGTGATCAACGAACCTTTGGTTTCAAGAGAAAAAATCTTACTTCCGCCCTTGCATAGCAATTGCCGAAGCAATTTGTAAAGGCTTTAAATCGAGATGGAAATTGTTTTGGGTATTTGTCACGTAAATTTCCTGGCATTAGCACGGAAAAACTAAAAGCTGGTATATTTGATGGTCCTCAAATAAGGAAACTGGTTAAAGATCTACAATTCAACACATCAATGAACGAGACTGAATCTAACGCTTGGTGTTCATTTGTTCAAGTAGTACAAAATTTTCTTGGCAATCATAAAGCAGAGAATTATGTAGAATTAGTGGAAACTATGCTTTCAAATTTTAATATTCTCGGCTGTAACAACATCGTTTTCCAGAAAACTTAGGTGATTGTAGTGAAGAACAGTGGGAAAGATTCCATCAGGATATTAAAACTATGGAAGATCGTAATCAAGGACGATGGGATAGCCACATGATGGCGGACTACTGCTGGAGCCTTCAGCGAGACTGCCCTAGTAAACTCCATTCTAGAAAAACGTCTAAAAGAAAATTTTTATGTGATTAGTGACTAATGTAATTATGTAAATTAAGTTTTTGCAATAAAGACTTAAATCCACGTGTCTTTGTTTTTTTAACTGGCAATAGTAATATTATATACTAGACTAGATGTAAAAACATAAAAATATAAAGAATACAAAAAAATTAACACACCCAAATTGACATTTAACCAAAACAAGATACTCAAATTTAAACACTGCCAGGTAAGCAAGATAAGGAGTAGAAAATAAAGAAAAACCCATACTTATTTTTTTAATGGTCAGTGGCCATAACACAAATAGTCCTTAATTGAGTAAAATCTTCCGGTCATGGGAAATGATTTAATGTAATCAATAAAGTGTGTGCCTCTCATTGCCCTCAAACCTGAAGATAGTTTGTTATACAAAATTATACGGTTATATATATATATATATATATATATATATATATATATATATATATATATATATATATATATATATATATATATAGGAGAGCTAAAAAAGACTTTCTATGCTTAGGAATTAAGAAAAGATTTTTACCTCTCGTGTTATGAGAGGTTGCAGATCCCAGTGTATTAAATAGTTTTCTATTATATATATATATATATATATATATATATATATATATATATATATATATATATTGGACGATTGTGGGCAAACGGAGAGGAATTTGAAAAAACATTTTTGGGATATGATTGATAGTCAAGAACGCTGCGTTTTAAAATTATACCCATTATACGGTGTGGTCTGAAAAGTTCGTGGTGAACCAAACTTGTGTTTTTTTAAATGGGACCCCCGGTATATTATTATTTTAGTTGATTCTCCTATTCGTTACGATCATTTTGATATGAAGTTAGACAAAATCTGAGAACTTTTTTACATTCTGCATCGAAAAATTACCCAGGAACAGTTAAAAAATCCCAGGCACCAAAATGTGTGTTGGCCTGTGTTATATTTTTGGAATGTATGAACTAATTTTGTAATAAATTGTGGTTTGTTAGCATAATATCGACGTGTACAAAAAACTAGTAAAAACCTAATATTAAAACTTGTTAGAATATTTATTTGTATAGTTTTTGACTGAGCAACCCTAATTAAGTTTATTAGTTTCCAAAAATTAATAAAGAATATGAACTTACAAAGCATATTAATTTATAGCACTAGGTAGGTAAATCACACACTGGAAAAAGTATTTTAAAAACTTAAATGAAAATGACTACCGGCACTATTTAAAGACGGGGAAGTCAATTTTCTTGAACAGATTCAAGAACGTTAGGCCTTTGTCTATTTTATTTCGCTACCGCAAAAATACGGATTCTAAGGTCATCTTCATTTTCAATTTCAACCCTATTATACACTAATGTTTTCATGTGGCTCCAAAAATAAAACAAGACAACTGCAACTGATATGTTTGTGAATTGTTATGTTCGTTGAAGCATGCTCGTTTCTCTACGGTGGACAGTGTTGCCGTTTTCAAATAAGCATTCTATGGTAAAATAAAACAATTTATTCGTTGTTTATTTTTTAAATTAAGGACGTTCAGATATTTTACTAAGAAAAAAAATTGTTTTACATAATAAAATTAATAAATGTGTTAACGATGTGCTTAAAAGTTAATAAAACAAAATAAAACTTTGAGGCAGTTTTTCTCAAAAATGGTAAGGAATTGAACCTATGTTATTTAAGCATTTTCTAATCAAAATGGTCCATATTATCAAGTGCTAAAATATTTGTAGTCAAACCGCTAACACCCTGTATAACATTTGCAGAGTGAATAAAATAAGAAAAAAAGTTGTCTTTACAATGATGACGAGTGGTGTAAAGGAACTTTATTCGGTCATAGGTTTTGCTTAGAGACACTTTTAATAAATCTTGGTTTTAAGTAAGTAATAAACCTGTATATGGTTATCGTAGCCTCATTTGTACATGAAAAAATTCTGTAAAAACTGTAGACCACAGCTACCACACGCTAGCATAATATCAAAAACATATATTATTTATTTCCTAAAGTATGTAATAAAATTCCACATATGATGAATTCGTAAGGTTAAGATAAAAAAATAGTTATTACTCGTATAATGAACTTAAGTCTTTTAAGTAGGTTTACCTCGCTTTCCCAAGCAAAACAAATTACAGAGTTGCATAAAGGTAAAAATTATTTTAAAAAATCTCCTTTAAGAAAGTACATACCAATACTTCTAACTAACTTCTAACGTTAATATTGGTAAAGCTTAAAAAATAATACAACATTGAAATATGTAAAGGTCCAAATGTAATATAATTTTTTCAAAGTCTCATATACCTTTGTAAAAATTGGATTTGTTGGCGTCAAAAACAGCTGATCGGTGACGTTTAACTGACAGATCGTTGGATTGCCTAATTGTTGCTCCTAATAACTGGGGTTACTAGTTAGATTTATTTGTTCATGTTTACCTTTTTAGCGTGTTTCCTAATTTTTTTCTATTTTGAAGAGTTTTGGTAAAAATTGTAATATATATTTTCCTTTCCTTGTTACTCTTCTTGGCAATAAAAACAGGTAAGTTGAACACTTTCATTCTCAGGCTCGTTGTTTTTAGCAAGCCTATATATTTTTTAGATGGCATCCACTTTGGGTTTTCCAAATAAGTAATAAATGCACTTAATTGCCCTCTACAAACAACATCCAGGCTTATACAATCCCTCAGGCCCTTAATCTTTAAAAGAAGACGAGTATCGGAAGCTAACAGGAAAATTTTAGGAGACCTACCCTCAAGATACAGTAGTTGATATAAAAAAAAACGGGAATTTAAAAACTCAGTTTTTCCATGAATTGAATAAGTATAAGAAAACACTACTTTCAGGTGCAGGGAGAGCAGATATCCTGAAGCCCAGTTGCATATATTTAGGAGACTTACGGCCGGTTGCAGAATGTTTAACGGAATGACAAATTTGACAGCGAGTTCTTAGATTTCTATAAGCAGCTTGTCAAATCCGAAAGTTCGGTAAACTATTCTAAACAGCAATTAAGTTTTGTGCAACCAGCTGTTAATGTTTTCAAATTTGAATAATCTCATAAGGGATAAAGAAAGGAGATAAAATTTAAATCTATCCAAATAGGCAGAAACGGGAGCTGTAAATATTAATGTAAGTATATTATGTAAATTATTAATATAAAGGTTCAATATATTCAAAGACGTCTTTTAATTTATTCCAGTCTTGAACAATCACATTTACTAACTTCGAATTTGAAGTTGTAACAACACCATAAATAAATATAACACAAAACAGTCAAGTTAACTGCAAAGGAACTCACCGGTTGCAGCGAAATCCGCGAAAAAAAAAGTAAACAACCACCGCAACCTGAACGACACGTGGGTGTAGTGTACTGCGCCTGCAATTCACCGAGAGCGTTGTATGGCGCTTGGCTCGACGTTATCGGATACGCGTTGTCATGGCCACATAGTAGGAAAATTGTGAACTAAACATAGCACCTCCAGCAAAGTCAAAGCGGTTTGCGCCACTGTTACAGTTGTTATAATAAAGTTCGATTGAAAGTTTTAAAAAGACATGCCGCCAACGGTCAAGTAAAATATTTATTCGAGATGTACAGTTTATTTTTTACAAATTAGGTGAATAAATGAATGTAAAAATTAAAATTTTCAGAGATATATAATAAATATAGTTAGATGTTTGCTTGTTTATTTTTCCTGGTGAAGAAGGACTTCACCTACTTCACCTGAATAGCCGCCACTGTTTTGGATAGAATCTCTCAAGTTAGGTACTTAAAATTCTTTAGTAATCGTGAAAAAATCACCATCCGAGATTTTTTCAGATCTTTACGTTTCTTTACATGTTTTCTCAATTCCGTCGGTCTGTATGTCTGTTCGCGGTATAGCTAAAAAACTACTACTCCGATTGACTTCAAACTGGTAACAGTTTCATAAAAATCCAATATGGCGAAAGAAAATGACGGCCTAGTGAAATGTAAAAAAAATTATAACTAAAAAACTATTTATTCAATTTACCTCAAATTTTGCACAAAAATCAAGTATTATGAGGAAATTCAGCACTGGGAATTTTGGTACGAATCCAAGATAGCGAAAGATAATGGCGGCTTAATAAAATATTTCAAATTTCAACCTGAAAAACTATTTAATGAATTGATTTCAAATATCGCGCAATAATTAGTTATTATATAGAAGAATTGGTAAAATTGTGGTACGAATTCAAAATGGCGGCCAAATAATGTGTTTAAACGTGAAAAAATCAACAGATTTTTTCAATTCCGTCAGTCTCTCTGTCTGTTTGTCGGTCAGTCAGTTCGCGGCAGAGCTATTTACCCAATTGACAATTTTGGTCAAACATTAAGGTTATATGGGGTTGGCCTGGGAATATTTTGGTGAAAATCTAATATGGCGGAACAAAAAACTAATTACCCTAATTAAAAAATCAACGTAAAAAATCTTCTTATTCAATTGACTTTATATTTTGCTGAAAAAATACCCAAAAATCAAGGTAAAAACTGGTAAAATATTGGTAGAAATCCAAAATGGAGGAACAAAACGGTGCCTAATATAAATGTTTGAAAAAACAGTATATATGTGTAACTGATACTGAATCATCAGTGTTTAGATCTCGTGGAGGGAAGATGCCTCACGCAATCGAAGGGAAAACGTCGGATAGTAATTCCAGTTAAATACAATTTTAAACTAAACTTTGTGCATGTTTTATTTAATTAACACCTTCGACTCACCTGTCTGTCAAAAGGCAAACCGAGTGGGGAAATGCGAAACGACAAAGCAAACTCGAGAAGGAAAAAAAAAGTGGTAAAGGTTGTGGTCAAAGCCTAAACAAAACCGAAAAGGGACCAAGAAAGAAAAGGCAAGCCGCGAAAAAGCAAAAGTGAGCGACATTTAAGGGGGTGGGGACTTGGGGGAGGACTTAAACGGTTTAAAAGGGGAAGTCAGACCGATGTGTCGCGCAGGGTTAGGATGATACGCGAATTGTACTCGTCTTTGTACAATCAATATTGTTTAGATTGAAACAATCATTAACCACAAATAAACAAAGGAAAAAGTAAACATTGTACCAAAGAAAATTTCAGAACATATAATCTCTATGTGAACAATTTTTTTACTCTACAGGGTGTCCCACTTAAAATGAACACATGCCGATTCGGTTATTTTTTTACGAGCCCTTTCCATTTTTGGCATCAGAGGGCGGCAATGAAAAAAATTCCAAGCTTAAACTAATTGTAGAAAAATAATTGATTTTAAATCTGATGTCACCTGTGGATTGTTCATACTGTATAGCAGGGGTGCTCAAACTTGAACTGCTGGCGATCTACCTCAATATTTTTAGACTACTTACGATCGACTCTGAGAGGCTGCAAGTATGTGTGATGCAGGGTTGTCGTACATACACGATACATGCACCCTACCTACCTAGGTAGGGCGTACCGTAGCATGTATAGATATTAGCTTTCCGCACAATATACATTATTTTAGTCAAGGTTTGGGTTAGGTTTAGTTATGTTAATCGCTTACCTATCAAAACTAACAGAAACTTTAAACTTCTGCGGAGGTTCGGGTGCCCCGCAAGGCAGCGTGGCCGGTGGGGATGATAATTGAATTTAAATCTGATGTCACCTGTGGATTGTTCATACTGTATAGCAGGGGTGCTCAAACTTGAACTGCTGGCGATCTACCTCAATATTTTTAGACTACTTACGATCGACTCTGAGAGGCTGCAAGTAGGTGTGATGCAGGGTTGTCGTATATACACGATACATACACCCTACCTACCTACCTACCTAGGTCGGGTGAACCGTAGCATATATAGATGTTAGCTTTCCGCACAATACACATTATTTTAGTCAAGGTTTGGGTTAGGTTTAGTTAGGTTCTGCTCTACAATATCAATGAAAAAACTCATAGTTATTCAAAATTGCGAGTTTATTGGTTGTTACAAAACAAAAGAGTTACATATGGTCTTAAACTTAACTAAGGAGTGACTTTGGATGTTGAAGCGTGGCACTGCATGTCCTCAGCTTACTTTTCATAAGATGGTACGTAACCACTGAGTGCTAATCGCAAGCATGATGACATATGATCGTCAGTTAGTCGGTTGCGATATTTTGACTGACTCGCACAAGTAAGTTGACCCAAACATTGCTGTCAGTTGAAGGGCGATTTGCCTTAGATTCGGATATTTATCTTCAGATATAAAACACTAGAAATTTGTATCAGATGCTGTAGCTTTGAGATGTATATCTGATATAATCTGCACCAACTCATTTTCAACAGAACATGAGTTCATATTAAACTGACTTGCTATATCAGGAGCTAATTCCTCAATGTTTTTACATGAAAAAGGATAACTCATAAATGATGCTACATTTGCCAATTTAATACAATCATAAAAACGCATTTCGAATTGTCCCAAAATATTTGATAATTCAGCCTCATACGTATCATAATTCAACTGAGGAATCCTTGCTTTCAAAGACGGAAAATGTTTCAGATCTTTCTTTTCAGTTGATCTAACACATAATTTGCAATTTACTTTTGAATGCGTTTACTGCGCTAATCATCTCAATAACAGTTTTTCCTTTAACTTGAAGCTCCATGGTGGCTTAATGGTGTTTAAGTGCATTGTGATGTCAGTCAAAAATGCCAAATCAGTCAGCCATTTTTCGTTTTTCAACATCTGAGTGTCATCACCTCTTTCGTCTAGAAAAGCTGTTATTTCGGGCAATAATTCTTGAAACCTTTCTAGGAATTTTCCGCGACTCAACCACCTGACGCCCCTGTGAAGAACTAAATCAGTGTGTTCAGCTGACTCCCTATCTTCCAACTGCAACTTAAAGAGTCGCTGTTGCAAGCTACGTGCACGAATGAAATTCACAATTTTTGTTGCAATGCCCATAATTTCCTCCGTGTTTAAAACTTTTGAACACAAAACTTGTTGATGTATAATGCAATGGATTGAAAAAAATCCATCGGTTGTAATGCACACTAATTTATATATTGGTAGCTTGTAGTTTTTTACAAAATTGAAGAAAACGTCATATATATCTTCGCCACGGGTCTTCCCCTTCAGAGGAATGATTGTCAAAAATTCTTCCTTAGCCAACATGTCATTGAATACCATCCGAATAAAAATACACAGCTGGACAGTGTCTGTCATATCGGTGGATTCGTCGAACTGTAAAGAAAAGTATGTACATTCCATGAGATCATTTTTTAGTTTATCTGCCATGTCCTGACTCATGACTTCAATATGCCTTGTGACAGTCGGACGAGATAACTGAAGTTCTCTAATAGCAGACATGATTTCTGTTTTATTTTTAAAATCTCCTATCCATCTTCGAATGGTTTCTTGTGTTTCGCCAATATATGAGATATTTTAAACGACGCGATCGTAGTAGCTTTTGATTGTTTGGCTGGTCTTGTGAACATGGTTTGTTCTTTTTTCAAACAAGATATCAAATCACGTACTTTTCGTTTTCTTAATTCACTCTGTGGCGGAAAATCCTTTTCATAGTTTTTATGAACCGTTTTATGATGCCTCTCTAAGTTCCCACGCTTAGGTATTGCAACTGACGCATGACAAATAAGACAAATGCACTTATCCTTCACCATACAAAACAAAAATTCTTCCTCCCAATCGTTATTAAAATGATACGTTTTAGATTTCTTCGCTGCACTCATTTTGTACTATTTAATAATAAACTTTGTATCGACCTAGTATTGCCTTCAAGTTGCAATTCAGAATGACTCCAATTCCTGCAGGCGCAACATTTATATCGGCGTGAACGAAAGTCTCGAATGTTCCTGTCAAACGCGGCGCCCGAAATTTCTAGAAAAGCGGCAAGAATAAAAGACGCGGCTTTTCTTTGAGACAAGTACCGCGCGTTCCTTTGATAAAGCCGCCTTTTGCCGCTAGCAGAGTGTTATTCTATTACGTAATAATTTTTTGTAGTTTAGTTAAGCACCTACTTATTAAAAAACTTTTTCTTCTCGAGATATTCTCAAAAAGCACTCGCTATCGACTCCGTTTGAGCACCCCTGCTGTATAGTATGCAGATACAAAGATCTATTATAGCTTACGCTATAAATAACTAACTTATTTAAATGGGACACCCTGAATCGGTCCGGAGACATCAATGCTCGCCGAAACTATATTATTTCTTGCGGTAACCCTCGACTCGCGAACGGGAATGAGACGCGGCATTTCCAATCACTAAATATTAAAAGAGATCTTTTAGTTAAAGGAGGAATATTGAATTTGGCTGTTAGGGGTTGAAATACAGATTAGCTTGAAATAAAGTTTCTAGGAGCTCGCATACCTTTTAACAGAAAAAAAACGTACTCCTACAAAAACCTGAATAACTAAAATCAGTTTCAAATCTATTAACCCATACAAGAAGAGGAACATGTTTTACTTTTTGAGATACTTGTATGTACGGGGTGAGTATTATATTACGACACCCAACTACAGGATTATTTATTAACAAAGATAGAAAACGTGTAAATATAAAAAGTGTAAGGAATGAAATAACGTTTTTAATGGAATATCCTGTATATTGTTTATTTTTATGAAAGGCCATTCTCTACTGATTTCAAAAATATATAATTTCATTATATTGGCGCAAACCGTTTATTAATTATTTTAGTTTAACTGCAACCCTACTTGCCATATAAGTCTAAGGTGATATTATAACATAATGCAAAACTTGTTACAGTTAAACCAAAATAATTAAAAAACAGGTTGCACTGTCTGCCGACTTCCTCAACACACTTGGCAACATTGCGCGTAGTGGATTTCCATCCGCCATGCCTCTTGATATTAGTTATATTTTCTCCAGAATCAGCTAACATTGTGTCGAAACATCGGCGAAAACTATGACCCGCATCTTCCCAAATGTATTAATCCCAACACATTGTATTTGTGCATTTTACCTGTTTGTGGTTTACAAAAAAAAACACGACAAATTACAAATGTTCTGGAAATATGACAGGAATTTTGATGATTAATAGGGTCTCTTTGTCTTCCAATATTATCAATGGTTAATTCAGAAAGATCTTCGCGACGACATGCATCTGCCAATCCAATAATGCTCACAACATTTTTCCGCACTAGTGGAACATACATAGGAAATCAAATATTTGGTTATTATTCTATGATTAATACTGAGCCTTAATACTAAGAAAAACAAACATTGGTACAGAGATATTACGTAATATATTCTTGTGGACTGTGATATTTAGTACAATTTACTAGAATTATAGTACAAAAGGATTTAGGGTATATTACAGTCTCGGGTGGAATATATCAACGTGGACAGAAGATCGATACACGGCAGGCGATAGCTTTACTACCTGCTTTGCCCAAATCGTTTCCTCTTTCGCCTTCCAAACAATTGAAGAGGATTTTTCGAGAAGTGAAGAACTGACCGCATTGAATTCTCCAACAAATCGGTCATTTGTTTGACCCGCATGGTGGAACAAATTCAGAACGTTTCGATCAGCGATGCATTTCTGATCATTATGCACTTATTAAAGATCAACTGGTTGAATTTAAGACGTAGTTAAAAAAAAACTGTTTTATATATGTTCGATAATATGACAACGGTACCTATTTTAGACAAGTATATTTAACCCTTTAAAGTTCGTTGGTATATACGTATTACCACCAAAATAAGTCGTTATTTTAAAATGTAAATCAAATTACGCGCCATGTCAAATTCATCCGCCTTCAATTAGTGTTGCAAATAGCCTTCAGTAGCTTGTGATACTTCCAAGGGTACGGACGTTAACGACAAAGTGTTACAACGTATATAACAAAAACTTTTAACGCCAACAAAAATTAGGTTTTTTTACGTTTTTTTGATATATTTTTGTTTATATTTATAAGAAATATTTCTTTTTGTTTATTTAATTGGTAAGTATTGTCTATAAATATTTACTAAGTAACATAAGTTTAGTTTCGAGTGCCCAATGCGTAATTTTAGGAGTAAAAACATAATTTCTTTGCAACCATAAAATTTTTTTATGATTTTTATACAAATTTGATTTGATTTTTTACAAAATTTCTACGCTTCTTTTTACATTCATCTTTTTTATAGAAGTTTTATATATGCTTCTAAATAAGATACCTGTTAAAATTTTTTCTTCTTTTTGTTGCGCTAGGAAAATTTTAATCATTTTATTGACCACGGTTTGAGTTTATGAATTTGCAATTCTTTAGTGGGAATAAATAAACGATAAAATGAGGCCTCATTTAGTTTATACTATACAAGGTGTCCTGTTTTTTAGTTTATACTATACCAGGTGTCCCGTATTTATTATGCTGTTACCAGATTTTAGGGTAATTTCCAAATTATTTGATGATTGTGGGTGGTGTGTGCAATTTTATGCCTAGGGCTGTTTTTAGAATAATGGATGCACCAAATGACAAATGGTACTGGAAAAGGCGATCTACTGAACAGGAGTTGCTGGGGGACTTGGAAATAACCGAGGAGCAAGCGGAAAATTCTGACTGTGGTGGCGATTCGGATGCGAATGACCAATTTGATTGCCAAGCGTCCTCAAGCATGCAATATTCAAGAGGATCAAACACACCCTCTTCCAGTTGGTGCTCTAAAGTTAGTTTGTCGCCAGCAATTGAAAATTTTACGACAACAACAACAAGGAAAAGGGCTAAACCGGATCCTCCTACTGATTTCACAGATTTTGATTCCGACGATTCAGTTGCCGACAAAACCTATAGGCCAGATTCTCCAGCTCCTTTGCAAAATACATTATTATCTTTTGACAGTGACAGTTACGACCTAGGTGTAGAGGTAGAAGAATAAGTTGAGGAGTTTTCCGTCTGGTCAAAAATGCCTGTGCCTCCTACAAGGTACATAAATTATATGTTTTTTCCGAGGAAACTGGTCCGAAGATAGAGGTATAGTTATATAACTTTGTTCACTTTATAGAAATAAGTAACAAGACCATTTTCTCTTTAGGTTGAGTCTGAAAAGCCATACGATTTTTTTGAAATCATGTTTACTCAAAATTTTATGGAATACTTTGTTCAACAGTCAAATCTCTATGCCGAACAAATGAAAATAAATTTACAACTTACCGTGGAAGAACTGAAAGCTCTTTTAGGAATACTTATTTTAATGGGACTCGACCATTTACCTTCACTGAGGCTTTATTGGTCACGTGACGCGATTTCTACAAAGAGAGAATAATAGAAGTTTTTCCTATACAGAGAGTTTAAAAAATACTTAATATAATAATAATAAATAATAATCAGAATATGGCAGCTCGTGGGACGCCTAACTATGACAAACTCTACAAAACTCGCCCATTGTAGAAAAGCGAAGTAGAAACGTGGCCATAGATGAGAGCATGATTGGTTTTAAGGGTCGTACAAGCCTTAAGCAGTACATGCCCACGAAGCCTGTGAAAACGGGCTTCAAAGTACTTATACGCATTTGATGTATACCAAGGGAAAGAGCAGGCTGGGTCAGACACTCTAGGAGAACGAGTTGCTTTGAAATTGCTTGCAACTTTTTATTGATAATTTTTTCCACTTATGAAAAAATTAGCTGACAGATCATTACTTCGATGCGGAACTATTCGCCAAGCAAGGAAGGATTTTCCAAAAGGAAAGTTAATCGAAGATAAAAAAATAGCGATGGATCTGTCGGATTTCGCAGTTTGTGAAGAGATCTCTATCGCCAAATAGAAATATCGAGTAACCAAGTCTGTAACAGTTTGTAGCAATATGCATTATGCAGCAGACACTAGACAAGTGCTTCGAACAAATAAATGGGCGAAAAAGAGACTGTTGCATGCCCTAGATCTATTATTGATTACAACAAATTCATGGGAGGTGTCGATCGCTTTGACCAAAGGCTTGAGTCATACTGCGTAAGTTGGAAGAGTAGGAGATGGTGGATGAAATTCCTATATTACTTTATCGATTCTAGCATTGTCAATTCATATATAATTTACACACAAACTTTCAAAAAAAGCAATCCCAGAAAGAAACCACTGAGTCAAGTAAAGTTTGGAAGCGTTCTCGCTGATCGATTGATCGAAAACTTTACATTTGGGAAAAAGCCAGGTTCAATACCATTAAGAAATTATTTTGGAAATGCTTTACATTTCCCAGTAAAAACCACAAAACGAAGATGCCAACAATGCAGCAAACTTGGTATTCAAAAAAGGAGTAATTATATGTGCGGGGAGTGCCAAGTTGCTTTATAAGTCGAATGTTTTGGTCTTTATCATAATTCCTAGTTTTATAGCTATACCCATTTTGTTTGGTCGTTGGAGAAATTGACTGTTTAGTTTGTTAGTTTAGTTTTAATTGTTTTTTTTTTATTAAGAAATCACGTGTTTCGTTTACTAGTTTCGTTCGATTGAGTTTAATATTTTCTATTTATCTGATTCTGTCAACATTTGTTTCTATGTATTTTTGACTTATTTGCCTGTAATAAAAGACAAATAAAGACTTGTGTAGAATTTGTGTAAAATTAGATTATTTAAACTAAACCATTCAAAAGTAGTATGATGTGGTAAACCGTTGTGCCAGCGAACATTTGTTACATATTTGGCCTTTAATGGTCTCTGGTAAAATGGTTTACCGGGTAATATGAGGTAGAAAAGGACCCTCAAGAGACTGCATAATTAATGTTTTTTATATAAAATATTTTCCAGATAATTTTTCCTGTTAAAGGGTTAAATTGAAAATGTCAATCTGCCTTTGAACTTAGTATTATCCGAAGTTCAACATTAACTACCTTTCCCTTGGAATTTGAGATAGGTATTTATTTGAAATTTGAAGCATTAACATAGTTACGTATAGTACCAAATTTGATCGACAATGCGCTATTTTAATTCCATTTCCGGTTAAACCGGAAGTGAAAGGGAATTTACAATATTAGATAAAACACCCTATATATTTTTGACTTTTTAGATTCTACTACTAATTATGTATATGTTTATGTATTGTATATGTAAAATATTAAAAGTATTCTCTGAATAATTTTTAAAATTAAATCAGGTTTTCCAACAAAAAATCGAGTTGTCAGGGCGAGAAAATCTGGAAGGACCTGGATTTATTATGCCAGGTGTACTTTATAAGGGGTTTAAATACACATAACATAAATCTTAAATTGTTAATTAGATGTATTTCAACCACCAGCTGATCGACAGCGTTTTCAACATGTCGCTAGTTTGTGTAAATAAGCCGGATCATTTTTGTTATATGTGGTGAAGTGAACATACTCTTAGCCCTTTAATAAAAAAGGCTTACCAGGTCCAAACTTGAAATACATATGTCAAAATCGCACTATCACTCGGTATATTATTTGCCTGTAATGTTGTTATAGTAGATTTAAAACTTAGTAAACTACAGATAATTAAAATACTAACAATTTAAGAAAGTTTAATCCCAACTTCAGATATTCTAATAAAACATGTTTAAAGGAGTGAAAGAAATTCTTACCTTTTTAGGAATTCATTGATGCTTGAGACTTTTCTCATCACAATTCTTGAACTGCGTGGGATAAAAAATATTCCAATCCATGATTTTCTTGACATTTGCACTAAATCCAAGCGATATTTGCTAAAATTTTTGTCTAAAACTAACTAATATATACCCAATTTTGAGAGGAAAATAATGATTGAAATCCTATTTTTGATCAACATAAATTTAATAATATCCAAATCCAATATACATATACTTATGAAAATGCCTACTCAGATCCAATGGCAATTTCGACATTGCTGCCAAGCAGTGGCGTGCGTTGAAATTTTAAGAAGTGGAAGCAATTTTTAGAAACTTACCTATTTGTAATGTAATTCGATTCATCGATCATTTTTTGCAAATTCGTCAATGACGTTATCATAAAAACGTCGATGCACCGACATATTTTGGAGAAGTTTATTTTCAATGGACAACAGAGATGTATGCGAAAGTCTCTTCTGTCCCACTGAATTTCTCACGAAAAATTTTTATACGATTGGAATTTTGAATCTGATAATGTCAACACAAACTTCAGAACTTTTTTAAATAAAACTTTAAGTGCTTTTAACAAGGCCTTTCCGCTTAAGAATATCAAACCTAAGCGGCATAAACCGTGGACCACCAAAGGAATACGAATTTCTGCTAAAAATATGCGCTCGCTCTCATATATAAAAAAATTCACGGACTCCTTTCTTATTTTCGACTATATCTCTAACTATAAGAGGATCTACACTACTCTTATTAAGTCAGCAAAAAAATTACACTACCGAAAACGTCTAACAAACTCAAATAACGTTTCAAAAGAAACCTGGTCCATCATCCATACCCTCAGAAACAAATCAAACCCTGTGACTCAGATCTTGCCAGGGGCTAATGATCTAAATGATTATTTTATTAATGTAAGCAAAAATGTGTACCTCTAGTATCTCGCCAAGTTTGGACCCTCTTTCGTTTCTCCCTCCTTCAAAAAATTTAGCTGATAGCTTTTTTTAAGTCCCGTTAGCCACACTGAACTATTGAAGGTAATAAATAATATCAAAATAAAAACTTCGTGTAGCACTGATGGCCTTTCAATTAGAATATTCCTGAACTTGCCACTCCCAGTCATAGAGGCCCTTACAACATTAATAAATGAGTCCTATATAAAAGGTGTATTCCCTGATTGCCTTAAAACAGCTATAATTATTCCACTTCATAAAGGCGGCGAAAAAACTAACTCTTGCAATTATCGCCCAATTGCACTACTACCAGTGCTATCAAAAATCATCGAAAGGCTACTGAAGAATCGTCTTATGCCATTTCTCCTGAAACATTAGATAATATCCCCGGAGCAGTTCGGATTTCTACCCAACAAGTGCACCAGCAACGCCATGTTCACGTTGCTTAGAGGCGTCTACTTATCTCTCAATAACAACCACCCAATTGCCTCAGTTTTTTGTGACTATGCGAAAGCCTTTGATTGTGTTAGTCATGAAATTCTGATAAACAAACTAAATTTTTATGGAATTCGTGGTACTTCTTTAAATTGGTTCAAATCTTATCTTGGGAAAAGGCAACAACTTGTAAGGGCTAATGGTTCCGATTCTGATTGTAAGTTGATTACAAGTGGAGTCCCTCAAGGTTCAGTCTTGGGACCTATTCTTTTTTTGTTATACATTAATGATATCACGAACCTTAAAATTAATGGAAGAATTTCCCTTTTTGCTGATGACACAAGCATAACATGGAGTGATTTTGATACAACGTCTTTACACTCTAGTATCTCCAAAGACTTGGTTATAATTAAGGCTTGGTTCGATTCCAATATGCTTTGTTTTAATGTCGATAAAACGGTGGCGTTATCTTATAAGGGAACTTTACAACCACTTCAGGTACATAACGGCAATATTGAATACGTAGAGTCGGTTAAATTCCTGGGTTTAAATATAAATAACAACCTAAAATGGTCTAATCATATTGACACCTTAACTAAAAAACTTTCTACCGCCTGCTTCGCCATTCGATCAGTTTCAAAAGAACTAGACGTTCCTTCTGCCAGACTTACTTATTTCTCTTTATTTGAATCCCACCTCCGCTATGGCCTTCCCTTTTGGGGCTGCTGTACCACCGAGCAATTTCGTAATATTTTTATGCTTCAAAAGAGAGCCATTCGTTATTTGTTTGGTCTAAATAATAGAGCTCACTGCCAATACTAATTCAAAAAACATGAAATATTAACACTTCCTGCATTATTTATTTTGGAAACGGTATGTTTGCTGAGAAAACATATAAACACCCTCCCAGAAAGGCCACAACATGTATACCCTACCAGAAACTCTAGGCATGATATATATCTTCCCATTCCTTCCTCAGAATTAATAAAAAAATCAATTATTTACTACGCCATAAAACTTTACAACAATCTGCCAGTACATTTAAAATCTATCCCTATGCTTGCACAATTTCGAAAAAACACCAAAGCATACCTCATTGAGAGACCATTTTACAGCGTTAATGATTTTTACAGCAGTCTCTTTAAATTATCACTAAATTATTTAAATCTTTTTGCATAAATTTTGAAAATCATCATATAGAGAATAGAACTGTCGAACATTCACTTAAAACTTAATTATTTTTGTTAGGTATTGGATTAAAAACAAAATTTAATTCTTTTTTGTATACTACATTCTACCCTAGTTCATTATACCTTCTGTTTAACATCACAATTATTTGTATAACTATAATAACATAGAGTTTAAGGTCGCATAGTTGCAATTTTGATTTCAATGTCATCGAAATTATTCACCTCGTACATGTGTGTTTGTTTACTTTTATAAGGTTATTAGGATTCATTAACTGTTTTGCGGCAATGTTATGTTATATTCTAACGTGTGTTTTAAGATTTGGTAAATTGATAATTTACATTTTTAAAAAGCATTGACCTATCGAAATTCTTTTCGATTAATGTTTTGATATGTCTTATTTTAGGTATATTTTGCGGCAATAAAGCATACTTTTGTTTGTTTGTTTAAATGTTGAAAAATTACGTTCTACTGATGAACTTGTGGCAGGTGTTGTCAATACTAATTCGCACGATTTCGACACTTCGGTGTAGGTATCTTCCAGCTCCTTGTCTTTTAAAAATTGTATTAGTTCCTTAGCGTTATTTTTTGCGCTAATGTCATCAGTTTCGTAAATCACTTTTAGTTCAGATCGCAGTAACACTCGGTCGAAGAACTGGCCATAATGAAGAAGAAGAGATTTAAACGCATCTTCTGGAAAAGTTTTTCCTTTAAATGCATCAAAATTGCAGAGCTCGAGGAATTTAAAAATCATTTAACCGTTAAATCTATAGTTTATTTGTTGCTGAATTTGATCGATTATTTCATAAAAGAGGCATGTGTATGATGTTTGAACATCTCCTACCTTGTCTGTTCGAAGACGCTTGGCTTGTGGCTCTACATTTAACGTCATCGTTTTCTCCCAAAATAGGTCAGTCATCTCTTTTTTGGCTTAACATGGACTTAAAATCATCTACTTTTTTTAGGCAAAAAGCAATATCATTTGTTTTAATTTGTAATATATTAAAAACATTGTCCGAGAATGGAAATATTTCTGAGAATATGTTTAACAAATAATTAAAATTAAAATCTCGTTTCAAACAGTCCAAAAACCCCCTCGAACTATTTATTGCTTCTGAGTTCCACGTTTCATTATTTTCTATTATATTCTCAAATAGCTCACTCAGTGATTCACGATTTTCAGATACTGTTAACACAAGTCTTCCAATATAGTTCCACCTAGCAGGAGCTACTTTGGGCAATCGTTTGTGGACAATGGAGTCCAAAGCTTGTGTACGTTTTGTTGACTTGTAAAAAAAGCAGCCATGCCACTTAAAGTAACGAAAAATACTTTACATTCTTTAATGTGATTGATGGACTGGGATAAAACTAAATTTAATTTATGAGCAAAACAATGGACAAACACAGCCCTCGGGAAAGTTTCTCGAACTTTAGCTTGCAGACCCCCTAATTGTCCTGCCATCACTGCCGCTCCATCATAGCTTTGAGCAACTAATTTTTTCTCTCTATTAATTTCTTTAGTAACGTTATAAATTACGCTATATAATGCATCTGCTGTACGATTTTCGGACACATTCTTAAAACCTAAAAATCGCTCTTGAATACTTCCGTCTGTTTAAACGTAGCGTATTACTATAGATAATTGGCTAAAATTAGTGATCAGTTATTTCGTCCAGAACAATAGCAATGAACCGCGCCTCGCCTGCTTAATTCTTTTTAGAATAATGGTTGCAACAGCGGAAATTAAATAATTCTGGATTCGATTAGACGTTCCGCGAAAAACGCTAGACTGCTCTAAAAGATTTTTTAAGCAATCATCATATTTAGCCATTAAACTAAGTACCGGGTGGTCGAAATTGGTCTGTTTTAACAGAGAAACCCTATTTCCTGACTAGATAGAGCAAAACTGACTTAGGTGTCATGGGCTCGATTTCTGAGAAATATTTAATGGCAAAAACCGCCTGCCGATATTTTCACTGCCAACTGAGATATAGGGCGTTTTTCAATTTTCGGCCATTTTGAAAATTGTCCATAACTTTTTTATTTTGCGGAATATTAACATTCTGCAAAGACATTCTAAAGGCACTTTTTTATGTGCAATCCAGTGGCGTACTCAGATTTTTTCTATAGTTGTCCGTTTTATCATAAATAGGCAAAACTTTTTTTTTTCAAATGGAAATCATAGTTGGCTATAAATTATAAAAAATGCTCGCGTTTAGCCCTTTTCAGTGATATAAAGTTGTAGGTACTTATTTTCAAAAATAACTAAAATATTAGGTGTTTTTGGTTTACATCGAAGTAGGCCTTGGAATAATGACGCGCGTTCAATATTTTGAATATATTGCTGTCAGATTACTGTAGTCTGGTGTAATTATTGCGTTTTGGTGTTATCTTTATAAAGTTGTGTTAAGTTGCTGACAAAATATGTTTGAGAATTATGAAAAGTATGATATGTTAAAATGTTACATATTATCTAACGAAGTTCCTGAAGCAGCTAGTGAATTATATTTTAATACATTTCCCGAGCGACGTCAACCGGATAACCGAATTTATCAAACATTAAAAAGTAATTTAGTAAATTACGGAAGTTTTAAAAAGTTAAGAACAAGACATTATGAACTAAAGGAAGAAAAGGAAATCCAGCAGCTAAATATAATTGGTGAGGTATTAGATCATCCTGGCACCTCCTCTCGAACATTGGCTAATATAACGAATGTTCCAAAGACCACCGTTTTAAAAATACTCAAAAAACATAAATTCAAACCGTACAGAACGAGAAGAGTTCATCAACTCCGTGAAGGGGACGCCGCTAGAAGATTGAGATTTTGTCAGTGGTATGAGCAAAAATTCATGGAGAATGAGAATTTTCCATTAAATATTATTTGGAGTGATGAATCCAGAGTAGATACTTCTGGTATATTTAATAGATATAATTCATATCACTGGTCCACTGAAAATCCACACGTAGTTGTGCAACAAGACCGGCAAGGTCGGTGTGGATTCAATATATGGGTGGGGATATTCCGAGGAAGATTTGTGGGACCTTATTTTTACGATGGAAATTTAACTGCAGATGATTATGTAAATATTTTGCGCACATATATTGTCCCTTTGTTGGAAGACATACCTTTAGCTGATGCCAGAAATATCTACTATCAACAAGATGGTTGTCCCCCGCACAATGCAAGGATCACAACTGATCTTTTAAACTTCGAATTTCGAGAAAACTGGATTACGTGGGGCCCCATACCTTGGCCTGCTAGGTCCTGTGACTTAGCTCCCTTAGATTTTTTTTTGTGGGGAAGATTGAAGGACTTGATATTTAAAGGAAGAACCTTTCACACAAAAGAAGAATTGCAAGAGGCCACTAGGCAAGCTTTTGCATCTATTAGCCCAGTTGAACTAATAAATAGTTGCAACTCGGTACGCAAAAGATGCTTAGTTTGTATTCAACAGGGAGGGGCTCAATTTGAACAACTTCTCTAAATATATTTATCAGAAACCTATCTAACTAAATACCTAGATTTTCATAATTATTTTTTATTTTCACTTGTAGCTGTAAATAGTAGTTTAGTTTGTTAATTTTGTTCAACTTTGCTATGTAAACAAAAAAAAATAAAAAAAATTAATAATAAATAATTAAAATAACGTTAGCTAGTGTTATTTAAAGTTGTGTTTAAGTTGCTAACAAACTATAAATCTTAACAATACATAATTGAGATATTGTCATCACAAATCAAAGCCTACTTCGATGTAAACCAAAAACACCTAATATTTTCGTTATTTTTGAAAATAAGTACCTACAACTTTATATCACTGAAAAGGGCTAAACGCGAGCATTTTTTATAATTTATAGCCAACTATGATTTCCATTTGAAAAAAAAAAGTTTTGCCTATTTATGATAAAACGGACAACTATAGAAAAAATCTGAGTATGCCACTGGATTGCACATAAAAAAGTGACTTTAGAATGTCTTTGCAGAATATTAATATTCCGCAAAATAAAAAAGTTATGGACAATTTTCAAAATGGCCGAAAATTGAAAAACGCCCTATATCTCAGTTGGCAGTGAAAATATCGGCAGGCGGTTTTTGCCATTAAACATTTCTCAGAAATCGAGCCCATGACACCTAAGTCAGTTTTGCTCTATCTAGTCAGGAAATAGGTTTTCTCTGTTAAAACAGACCAATTTCGACCACCCTGTACATCTTGAAAATTTCCTCTATTTGAAAAAACCCTTGTTTCGTCATGACCTCTAAATCCCAATTCGTGCTGTCCGAGAAAACAAACAATATCGATAAGTCTTCTTAATATTTGCCTATTTTTATCGACTAGTTCATTGTGTTGGCGGTGACTAATTTCCAACAGTTTATTAAGGGCGTGTTCAATTCTGGTTTTGCCGAAGACTTTTTCTTTTATGACGGCCTGCAAATGCGCTTTAGACATAATGTGTCTTTTTACAGCTTTATTGAAATTGTTTAAATCGGAAAAACCAGTTTTATTCCGGAGACCTTTTTGATTTTCAAAAAGTAAACATGGCCAACAAAATAATTTACTTATATTTTCACACCTGTTAAATTGTTCGTATTGTTTTTCCGGATAAAAATGTCTAATACAGTTTTTCATTTTTGTGGTTAAATTTTTCATAGGCGGTTTTGCCCTTCCTTTGGAAATTATTTGAAGCTTATCAGCAAAGTTTAATGTTGAAAATCCCTTTATTATTAACACACACCACACATTCACACACACACTCTTCTTGCTAAATTCTCCAAAATTTTCAACGTTATTACCGACAGCCGAAGTTGACGGTATTTGCACATCCACGTCCGTATTATTGTCTTTCATATCGCACCATGCACGACGCGACGTACATATCACACAACACACGGATAGCCGTTCAAACAAAGCACCTACTCCGATAGCTTCCGCCCCCACTTAAAGCACGCGACTGAAATGCAAAAATTGCAACCAGCTGGTGGAAAGTTTAATAACTTCTGGCTCAATTCACAGGAAATCAAGCATACAGGACTTGGCTGCAGAGAAGCTAGCGGCCCTCATAGGTTCTATTCCATTTTCTATTGTCGCTCGGTCGGAGTCAAGGCCGCATTTATTACGGGCTTGATAATTAAGATAATATTTTAGCATTTTTAATATAAACTAAATTAATGGTTTCCTATTTCAAAAATTACATTTTAGAAGATAATTTGTAATTTTTTTTTTTTGGGGAAGCACTGCTTTCCTTGCTTCCATGGACTGCACGCCCCTGCTGCCAAGTTTACTATTTATCTATTATAAAGCAACAATTGTCCCAGCTATTGCAGAACTATTTCGGAATAACCGTAAGTTCCTTATTTTACCTGCTGCATGAAGTATTTAAATTTGATTTTTTTAGATAATGGTGCACCAAATGATAAAATATGGTTTCACCAGGGTGGTGCTCCATCGCATTTTACTCGGAATGTTCGGGAATATTTAGACAATGTTTTTTTTTTAATGGATTGTACAGGGTGTCCGGATTTGGTTGCAAAAGCAGGGTATCTCGTTTATTTTTAAAGATAGAACCTTGCGGTTTTCACGAACCTGAGCTAACTTTTTGTCAAACTCATGAAGCCGTAAACAAAATTTTCATAGCCTTCTTTGTTTATGAGATACAGGGCGAAATAGAAAATTTTGCATTTTGGGACCCCCCTCGTATCTCGGTTATCCTTTAACTTAACGCAAAGGGAAAAATTGCTGCTTATGCAGTTTTTTACGCTGGATGTAGTGGCGTAGTCATATTTTTCATTTGAGTTGTTATTTTTTAGATATAACCCAAAGTGGTGTTTTTTTAAATGGGACACCCTGTATATTTGTCCAGAAATTAATTTGTCCTTTTAAAAGGTTCTCAAAAATATATAATAGTATGGGTCTATTTTAATAAACAACAACAAAAATCCTAATTTTTATAATTATCATTCCAAATTTTGCAGTAGGCCATGCAAAGCGATGCCGTTTTCTTTTGTTTTCTTGAAAGCAAATGACATTTCCCAATTTTGTACGCGTATATAAAATATAGCGCTAGTTTTTTGTATTTATTTATTGTGTAAAAATATATTTGTATTATTATGGAAGAAAACCAAACTTTCGAACATTATGAAAAGTACGATATGTTAACTTGTTTTATATTAAGTAATGAAAATGTTGAAGCGGCTTCTGAGATGTATTTTAACAAGTAAATAGTTAATTTTTAGGTATGTTGAAATACTATTGCTTAATTTTTATTTAGATATCCAGAAAGGAGACAACCTAATATATCCACTTTTTATCGGATAAAAAAGAATTTACTTAATCACGGATCATTTATCAAACCTCGTACGAAAACATATAAAAAAGAAAATCGGGAGGCTGAGGAAATTACGGTTTTGGCTAATGCAGAAGCTTACCCTACAAACTCTTGTAGGGCCAGTGAAAAGAGCATGGGGCTTCCAAAAACTAGAGTTCAAGAAATTCTAAAAAAGCACAAATACCACCCAGACAAATTTAGGCTCGTGCAGCACTTACAGCCAGGGGATGCAGAGCGTCGGGTAGTCTTCTGCAATTGGTTTCGAGAAAAATGCGATATGGTTAGAGATTTTGAAAGGAAGGTTATATGGTCAGACGAAGCACATTTCAGTAATTCTGGTATACTCAATAGGTACAATAGTAGATTCTGGTCCCAGGAAAATCAACACCAAATATTTCCCAGTAGACAGCAGAGCAGGAACACATATAAAATTTTATATATTTGAGGGAAATCTAACAGCCAATCGCTATATAGAAATTTTAGAGGCAGCTATACCTAAATTACTTGACGATGTTCCTCTAGTGCAAATTAACGAAATTTATTTTCAACAGAACGGTGCTCCTGCACACAATTCTGGAATGACGAGATTATTTCTGGACAATAATTTTACCAATCATTGGATCGGAACAAATGGACCTATAAGATGGCCCCCTAGGTCCCCAGATTTGTCGATTTTAGATTTCTTTCTGTGGGGATATCTGGAAAATAGAATTTACAAAGACCACTATGATAATGTCCAAGATTTAGGAAAGAGAAAATTTTCGCTATTTACAAAATCATCCCGTTATTTTGCTTAATTCCCTAAAACGAATACGAAAATTGTGCGAAGCATGCATAGAACAAAATGGAAATCAGTTTGAACAGTTCTTTTGATTTCCTTGGTTACTGTGGTTCTTATAGAACAGTTGATTTTTGCTGAAAGGCTTGTTACATAATAATTTATTACTGTTTTGTTCTTGTGTTACATAAATCTAGGTAGGTGGTACTTTTTTGGTGCGAAATTATCAATACATATTTTGATAAATAGATTTAATTACATATTTATTTTGATTTATTGTTAGGATGTAGATATTGTTAACGACTTTAAATAAAAGGCAGCATTGTTTTGCATGGCCTACTGCAAAATTTGGGATGATAATTATAAACATTAGGATTTTTGTTGTTGTTTATTAAAATAGACCCATACTATGATATATTTTTGAGAAGCTTTTAAAAGGACAAATTAATTTCTGGACAAATATACAGGGTGTCCCATTTTAAAAAACACAACTTTGGGTCATATCTAAAAAATAACAACTCAAATGAAAAATATGACTACGCCACTACATCCAGCGTAAAAAAAAATGTTTCCCTTTGAATTAAATTAAAGGATAACCGAGATACGAGGGGGGTCCCAAAATGCAAAATTTTCTATTTCGCCCTGTATCTCATAAACGAAGAAGGCTATGAAAATTTTGTTTACGGCTTCATGAGTTTCACAAAAAATTAGCTCAGGTTCGTGAAAACCACAAGGTTCTATCTTTAAAAATAAGCGAGATACCCTGCTTTTGCAACCAAATCCGGACACGCTGTACGTAGGGGTACAATAGAGTAGCCACCTCGGTCTCCGGACTTGACGCCACTCGACTGTTTTTTGAGGGGACGCCTTAAAAATGTGGTGTATAAAATTAAGCCCAATGACCTTGAGGGTTCAAAAATCGAATGTGGACGAATCGAGGATGACATTCTTTTTAATTATTAAATGTTTTTCCCACAGTAATTGGCCTACTGTCAGGAAGTAAATAGACAACATTTTAAACACCTTACTTAGTTTCATTCATTTACTGTTTTACCTTTTTTGCCTTTCCAGTTTCACGAAATTTGTTGTTAATTTCACTTACGGTAGATTTAGTTATTGAATTTCTGTTAGGATATTTGTCATTAAAAATGTTACAAACATCTTGCAGATCTCGCCTTCTATTCCCATAACCGAGTATAATTAAAATATCAGTTCTTTAGGTTTCAGTTAAACGATTCATTTTTGTAAATCAACAAAACTGACATTGTTGTCAAACATATCAGGCAACCTTTTGTGTGCAGGCATTTTAATAAAAGTTAATGCATTAAATTATGGATATTAGACCCTTATCTTCGCAAAAACTGTCGACTTTCATAAAAGTGCTCTTAATAAAAAGTATTGAGAATTTTACGCAGATTTTAAAAAGTTAATATAATAAAGGCTGTTCCATTAAAAAAATCCTCTTATAACAGAAAAACGGTAAACTTGGTAGGAATGCGGAACTCGCCATCAGATCCGGCATAATTTCATACCTATGTGTACACATTTTCATTAAATTCAGGAAAGCAGTACCTGAGATATTTCGCCGTTTTCTAACTTTTGTTACACACTGTATATTATTTAGTCACATTATACAAACACATTTATTCAGGGTGCAAATTAATTAATATCCAAAACAGTGGCAGATGTTTTATCTCATAAAAATAAGAGAAAAAATTCGGCCTAATAGACCAAAAAAAAAGTTACAAAACAGAATAAGGAAATTGACTTGTTTGTAAAATCATTCACTAACATCCTATTAGAAAGTTCGATAGGGTTAGAAATCCAATAGATTTTGCTACGCAATTTCATTAAAAAATCTTTACAAATGTACGAGGAGTATCAAAAAAACGAAAATAAAATTAACACAATTTTCATATTGTTTGAGACAAAACACTTTCAAAGTTTTGGTTATTTGCTGATTAACATCCTTTATATGTATAATAAATACCTGTTATTTAATCAAAGTGGTTGAAAAACAACTTGGATGTACAGGGTCTTCCATTGAGGAGGAAGGACGGTTTTTTTACTTCCCCCGCATTTTATATGAATATATTCAATTAAATGAATTTTTTAAACGGTAGCAAAATAATTTTTTGATTTTTTGTTTGACTGGCACTATAAGCAAAATAAGCTTATCAAAAACTGATGCCAGAAGGTGATCACTTGCATTTTATATGAATATATTCAATTAAATGTCAAAATAATTTCTTTTTTTTTGTTTGACTGGCACTATAAATTTTCAAACATCAATAAATCAAAATCAGTTGAAGATAGACATACAGTACCCTTATCAAAAACACTTAAAATTGAACATAGAATCCAAAAATGTAATAATATGTATATGTTCTGTTTAAAAAAAGCAACATCCTTGGCGTTAAGTCTTTTGTTTCTCATTCAATTGTTTTTTTGTTGCGATTTTCGAATTCTCCGATCTAAAATATATCGATTGGCTAATTTGATCCGTTTTTCCTCCTCAATGGAAGACCCTGCAAAAAAATCAATAGTTGACCAGCAGTGCGTTGAAGCTACACATAATATCAAAGATCTGACAAAGAATCTTTGTGTAGAGTAAGGTGCACTGGTTTCTGGTTAACACAATAATACATCGAAATTCAGGGGAGATCGAGAAACAAACCAAGTGTATCAAATAAAAAAAATTCTAGAAATAGATCAATAGAGTAAGTCTAAGTGACTTACCAGATATAGGAACTCTAAGGCGGACTGTTTCGGCATTTCTGATCCGATATAGGGAGAGGGCAACGACGTGCTGGCACCAAAAAATGTCCCTAGTATCACAAGTACACGTCACAGAAGTTATTTTACACCTAGAAAAGGAAAATTGTCGGTTAGGACTAAGCACAATTTGAAAAAAAATAGATGTTTTTTAAAATACACGTCTACGCCTAATAATGAAATGTATGGTGAGTGACTTATTTAGACTTAATTTAACCTTAGGCAAACACACTGTTCATAAAAAATAAAGGAACACTATTTTGTACTTCCATAACTTTTTAGGGGATAGGTTCTTAAAATCAAACTCGGTGAAAAATTACAAAAACAATAAAATGACAATACACAGGGTGTTAATGTGATCTAGGGTAGATAGAACACATAAAGAGAGAAAAAAAGTTCATACGAACATGGGCCCGGAAACGTTTTCTCAGGGAGCTAGAGCCCTTTGAAGATGGCCTTCATTAATTAGTTTTCGTTTTACAGCTCCGGAACTACTTCAGCTACGGCAACCAACTTTGGGACATAAATTGCTGTTAGTAAGTTCATCTAATTGAGCCTATTGAACAATATTAACATTAACCAGGGGCGTGCGAACCAGGGGGGTATTTGAGTAAATTTGGCTCTATTCTTCTAAGGCAGGGGTGCTCAAACTTGAACTGCTGGCGATCTACCTCAATATTTTTAGACTACTTACGATCGACTCTGAGAGGCTGCAAGTATGTGTGATGCAGGGTTGTCGTACATACACGATACATACACCCTACCTACCTAGGTAGGGTGTACCGTAGCATGTATAGATATTAGCTTTCCGCACAATATACATTATTTTAGTCAAGGTTTGGGTTAGGTTTAGTTATGTTCTTCTCTACAATATCAATGAAAAAACTCGTAGTTATTCAAAATTGCGAGTTTATTGGTTGTTACAAAACAAAAGAGTTACATATGGTGTTAAACTTAACTAAGGAGTGACTTTGGATGTTGAAGCGTGGCACTGCATGTCCTCAGCATACTTTTCATAAGATGGTACGTAACCACTGAGTGAGTTAGTCGATTGCGATATTTTGACTTAATTATCTTCATTTCAGAAAATGCAGACTCGCACAAGTAAGTTGACCCAAACATTGCCGTCAGTTGAAGGGCGATTTGCCTTAGATTCGGATATTTATCTTCAGATATAAAACACCAGAAATTTGTATCAGATGCTGTAGCTTTGAGATGTATATCTGATATAATCTGCACCAACTCATTTTCAACAGAACATGAGTTCATATTAAACTGACTTGCTATTTCAGTAGCTAATTCCTCAATGTTTTTACATGAAAAAGAATAACTCATAAATGATGCTACATTTGCCAATTTACTACAATCGTAAAAACGCATTTCGAATTGTCCCAAAATATTTGATAATTCAGCCTCATACGTATCATAATTCAACTGCGCAATCCTTGCTTTCAAAGACGGAAAATGTTTCAGATCCTTTCCTTTCAGTTGATCCATCATAAGTTGCAATTTACTTTTGAATGCGTTTACTGCTCTAATCATCTCAATAACAGTTTTTCCTTTACCTTGAAGCTCCAAGTTAATGGTGTTTAAGTGCATTGTGATGCCAGTCAAAAATGCCAAATCAGTCAGCCATTTTTCATTTTTCAACTTCTGAGTGTCATCACCTCTTTCGTCTAGAAAAGCTGTTATTTCAGGCAATAATTCTTGAAACCTTTCTAGGAATTTGAGGAAGAACTAAATCAGTGTGTTCAGCTGACTCCCTATCTTCCAACTGCAACTTAAAGAGCCGACGTTGCAAGCTACGTGCACGGATGGAATTCACAATTTTTGTTGCAATGCCCATAATTTCCTCCGTGTTTAACACTTTTGAACACAAAACTTGTTGATGTATAATGCAATGGATTGAAAAAAATGAAGGGAAATCTTCATTAGCTCGACACAATGCCATAAAACCGTTTTTGTTTCCAGTCATTCATCCGAATAAAAATACACAGCTGAAGAAAACGTCATATATATCTTGTCATATCGGAATGGATTCGTTAGCCGAAGGTCTGAATAAAAATACACAGCTGGGCAGTGTCTGTATTTTTTAGTATATTTTTTAGTTTATCTGCCCTGTCCTGACTCATGACTTCAATACGCCTTGTGACAGTCGGGAGATAACTGAAGTTCTCTAATAGCAGACATGATTTCTGTTTTATTTTTAAAATCTCCAAATTAAGTCTCACCCGCTTCAATAAATGCTTCCTTCACAACCGATCCATCTTCGAATGGTTTCTTGTGTTTCGCCAATATATGATATATTTTAAATGACGCGATCGTAGCAGCTTTTGATTGTTTGGCTGGTCTTGTGAACATGGTTTGTTCTTTTTTCAAACAAGATATCAAATCACGTAGCGGAAAATCCTTTTCATTTTTTTCGTCTTTCTTGACGCACGACAAATAAGACAAATGCACTTATCCTTCACCATACAAAACAAAAATTCTTCCTCCCAATCGTTATTGAAATGATACGGTTTAGATTTCTTCGCTGCACTCATTTTGTACTATTTAATAATAAACTTTGTACGCGTAGTATTGCCTTCAAGTTGCAATTCAGAATGAAATTCCTGCAGGCGCAACATTTATGTCGGCGTGAACGAAAGTCTCGAATGTTCTCGTCAAACGCGCCTCCCGAAATTTCTAGAAAAGCGACAAGAATAAAAAACGCGGCTTTTCTTTGACAAGTACCGCGCGTTCCTTTGATAAAGCCGCCTTTTGCCGCTAGCAGAGTGTTATTTTATTACGTAATAAATTTTTGTAGTTTAGTTAAGTACCTACTTATTAAAAAATTTTTTCTTCTCGAGATCTACTCAAAAAGCACTAGCGATCGACCGTTTGAGCACCCCTGCTCTAAAGCAAGGATCTTCAACCTTTTTTAGTGCAAGGTCCAAAAAAATCGATTTTACATCGTCCGAAGGGCCACCCACAATGGTCCACATCACTTTACCACTATATCAATAAAATAAAAAATGTAATAATCTTTTCAATCAATCAGTGCGATTTTTAACATTGTTTATTTTGGACAAGTCTGTCGATATTTGGTTTTATTTTTGTAGTTGCAAACGAGTTTTGATCGACATATTTTGAATAAAAATCAAGGTCCATGTCGAACTTGTCTTTCAGTTCCGAATTGCACTGCAAATCGATAAGCTCCATCTGAAAATTTTCTGGCATGTCTTCAACGGATATACTGAATGGTCGGCCAAAGAGATTGTTGTAATTTTCATTATCTCTGAAGTCAGAAAACCCTAATTGGAACTCTTTTTTGAGTAAATCTAGTGACATATTTTTGTCCACATCTGTACATTCGCAACTCTTCAGTTTAGGAAAGTGCGTAAACTATTTTTTCAACAACTGATTTTTCCACAAATCCAGTTTAAACTCAAATGCCTTCACAGTGTCAAGTAGGCTTTTGATGAAATTTTCCTTTCCTTGTAGTTAGGTGTTTAAGGCATTGAGGTGTAGCGTGATGTCCGTGAGAAATCCAAAGTCACGCAGCCAGTCGGGTTCACGAAATTGATTTTCCCTTTGGTTTCCACTGTGATTGAGGCCGCGTGATTGAACGAAGTTCACAGTTTTTACAACCACTTTCATCACCTCATCGATATTTGTGGATTTTGCCCAAATATTTCGTTGATGAACGATACAATGGAAATGTATCAAAGGAAGATCTTTCTGCTGTTTTTTCATCAAACCCACGAGCCCTTCATTTTTTCCTACCACGGATGGTGCAGCGTCTGTTACAACTGCGGAAAAGTATGTCAATTCTAAATTATATCGTCTCAGTACTATCATCAAACACTTATAAATATCACATCCTTTTGCAGTTCCTTTAATCGGAAAAAGGGCAGCCATCATTCAGTGATATCAAAATATTATTATCAATGCCCCGAATAAATATAGCTAATTGAGAGGTATCGGTTAAATCTGTGCTTTCGTCGAGCCCAACTTCGATGCACGTTTTTTTAGTGAATTTTCAATGCCGCTAACTCTTAGATTCTTCTGGCGACAGTAACACCGGACAAACCAACTTTAGAAAAAAGTTGTTTTTCAGACGGGCAGAATGTCTTAAACTTTGTGGCATTTGATACTCCTTTGTATTGTAATGTCTTTTTAAATTGTATTCTTTCAAGACTGAAAGGGATTCTTGACACACCAAACAGACGAGTTTTTGATTAACACTAACGAACAAGTACAACTCAGTCCACTTTTCTTGAAATATGAGCTTTTCTTAACTATTTTTTCGTTTTTTACCCGAAGTAGAAGCCATTTTTAATGTCAAAGTAGAAGAAATGAGTTTAATTCTCTGATAAAAATCTCCACCACAAAATTAAACTTGCGCGACTCCACGCCAGAATACAGTATCCACCTTACAAGCGTCAGAACACATTATACTCAACACACTATAATCAGTCCTAATACTGGAACCTGTGGTGGAAGATAGATCAAAATGCAAGAGTTCTAACCACACTACACCACAAATTGTTACGTTCTGGACGCGCGTTTCGCTAATCAAGTTAGCATCATCAGCAGATGATATAAACTAAAGTAACTTATCCTAACCGAGACTATTTATAAGTAAATGTGGTCACACTTGGTTGCACTCGACTGCACCGTTGTCAAGTAAATAATAGAGAGGACTATAGGGAATAGGCCCTCTGTCTTTATTTACTGCTTTCTTACCACATTTAACTTTTTCTATACTCTCAAATGCATCCAATAATCTATTATTAGATACATTTTTAATCAACTTAAGATTATTTATTGGTGATTGTTTTCCAAAGCATGTTGAGGAACGCTTGACTTTTCTGTTCTTCCGTATCTTAAATGTGCCATGTGTTCTTGGAGTTGAGTTTGAACTTGAATGTTTATGGAGCGTTTAATTTGCCCAACAGATTTTAGATCGCAGTCATTACAGCTAATTTCATAGATGCCACTCCTCTCCTTCAAGTCGATTTTGTCTTTAGGGTTTCCAAGGAGATTTTTTAAACTGTTCTCCGTTTTGTAGGCTACTCTAAAACCTACGTTTTTAAATACTTTTTCTAGAGCTCTCGTATATCTCGGATCAAATGGCATTACTATGAACTTATTGGGAGCCACAGGTGTTTGAAAAGTAGTGGCATCTTTTAACCTTTTCTTATGCTTATGTCTATTTAGTAATTTATGTACAAAATTATCATTATATCCATTACTTTTAGCTATATTTTTAATCCGATTAATTTCACTGTTAAAACGTTATTTACTTAAGGGAAAATTGACTAACTTGTGAGTTAAGAAATGAAATGCTGCCGTGTTGTATTGACGGCAATGAAATGAGTCGGATGTTATATATCTATCACCTATACCAAATCTTGTTCTCACTGGAGTTTCATAAACGAGACTTTTCATTTGTCCCTAAAGAAAAAAAATTTAAAGATGTTAGATCTGGGGAACGTGCTGGCCAAGTGGCCTCGTCCAATTCGACGTCTTCTAAAATTTTCATTTAGGTATTCGTGGACAAAAAGTGAAAGGCTCTAAATACTAGTGTGCTGGATGGTGATAGGAATTTGCATTTAAATATCTACTTGTATGCGTCGGTTTTCTATACACAGAATGTCCTAATAAACCATTTTCCGTATACATCTAGAAAGGGAATCGCACCATTTAGATTCAACGTCCATTATGAAAATTATGAAGATGCCTCGTGCAATCGAGGGCGAAACGTCGGATAGTATTTCCAATTTAACAAGGTCTAATCTCAAGAACTCCGTTCTATAGAGGACATCGTTCGATAGGTGACGACTTAAGCGCCATTTTTGTTTGGTTAAAATAATGATTTTTTTTAAATCGCTTACCTATCAAAACTAACAGAAACTTTAAACTTGTGCGGAGGTTCGGGTGCCCCGCAAGGCAGCGTGGCCGGTGGGGATGTCCTAGGGGCCGTTACAATACCACTCAAATGAAAACCTGAAACAAAAAAAAATTAATGTTGCAAAACTTTCTATAGAACCCTCGATATAGTTTAAATATGTAGCAGGCACGTTGCCAGAAATTTAGTTCGGGGGGTCCAAATCTCTAAACACCAATTAAGAGAGTAAAAACAGTGTTCAGCCGTCACTGGAGGAGGAAAATTGATTATTTAAATTACTTTTTTTTTAATTGCAGCTCTGTAGCTCTTGGAGAGCCCTTTTTCAATCATTATTTGCTGAAATATTGCAGGAAGAGTAACGAAAATGTAAAAAATTAATATGCAACTGTTAGACTGCAGTAACTAGAATTTTACTTTAGTAGATTATCTATATCTATACTCTATACTTAATATAAAAGACTTAGTTGACTGACTCACTCATCACAATCCAGCTCAAACCGCTTGAGGTAAAAGGCCGAATTTTGGCATGCAGGTTGATTTTAGGGTGTAGAGGTTCGATAAGAAGGGATTTTTCAAAACTCAAATTCCAAGGGGGTGAAACCACCCCTTAAATGTTACAATATTTTCTATTTTAAAAACGATCAGTTTTTTCGGAAAAACGCTTGAACACGTGTTTTTTAATTTATTTTCTTACATATTTTAGGATTTTTAAAAAATTCGTACAGAGTGTTCAAAGGGGTGAAACCACCACTTAAATAATACAATATTTATTTATTTAAAAACCGGTTAGTTTTTCGAAAAAAACTCTTGAACACGTATTTTTTAATTTATTTTTTTACATATTTTAGGATTTTTAAAAAATTGATTCAATGTGTCCAAAGCGGAAAAACCATCTTTTAAATATTATAATATATTTTATTTCAAAAACCGTCAGTTATTTGGAAAACGCTTGAACATAATATGCTTTATATTTTATTTTTTACATATTTTAAATTTTTTTAAAAACCCAGACTTGGTATCCAAGGGGCTGAAACCACCATTTTAATATTATATTTTGTATTTAAAAAACTGTTAGTTATTCGGAAAAACACTTTGAACACGTGATTTTTATTCTATTTTATTAGATTTTAAGATTTTTTATAAATTCATACAGGGTTTAACTTTTGCGATCTTTCTCAAAGAGTGCAGAGGTTCGATAAGAAGGGATTCTTCAAAACTCAGTTTCCAAGGGGGTGCAACTACCCCTTAAATGTTTATAGTGGACTCGAAAGTTGTCAAAATAAAACCGCTTCTTGGTTTAAAGAACGAGCTATATTAACTCCAAAAAATAGCACAGCAGATGAAATAAATATAGGTTTATTGGAAAAACTTACTGCTCCAATAGATGTAGTTATAGACCAAGAAAATGCGGTTAATTCTTCTGTTGAGTTCCTACACTCTCTAAACCTTTCAGGAATCCCTCCTCATGAGTTAACTTTAAAATTGGGGGTACCAGTGATGCTTTTGTCCGGATTTTTGTAATATGTTAATGAAATCAAAAATTAAAGCTACTTATAATAATTTTAGATTATTATTTCTCTAGGGATGTAAGTTGACTTACATCCTGTCGTTAAAGGCAACCAATACCTTGTTGAGTAACTTTCACTTACGTCTGTCTGTCAAAGCAGTGTCAAAATAGGTTGCTTACAATGCAGGGAGGGGAAAATAATATACTAATTAAGCTACAGATACTTAAGTTTTATGTAGACTATGGTGTTCCTTTATATTATGATTACGAAGGAGGAAAGTAATTTGTTGATTGGACTGAAAGTCGATACCTGGGTATACTTAAGAGAACACCTTCCAGAATTAACTAAAAAAAAAACTATACTACAAAAATGTAAAATCCAGGATGATAGCAAATGATAACAAATTTAAAAAATCCTTCTCTCTTAATGAATATTTCCTTTTATTAGGAATAATAAAGTGTGATCCAAATTAGTTCAGTACATAGTTATTTAGAAACACATACAGGGTGTTAATTAATGTCGTGGACATATTTATAGTACTCGACAAAATAGGAAAAAAATGCCAATATACACATGGTCAAAAACGCATCATTTTCGTTATACAGGGTGTCAAAGTCTCAATTTTTTTCCAGTTCCTTCTGAGACAATTAGTTCAAATTTAGAAAATGTTTTATTTTTAAGAACATCTAAGATAAAATATTAAAATCGTGGATGGTAGTTTACAGAGTGTTAAATTTTTTTGCACCACCTACAAGTTTATCTTGCGGAACTTTTTTTGCAGCACCCTGTATGAATTCTGATATACAATTTAAACTCTTTGTTCATTTCTTTAGCTCTTTCGTATTTTGCATTATTCTCGTATCTATCACAGTTTTCGACTTATTTGCAATAATTGCCATAAATGCAAATTGTAGGCTAAATAATAAAACTGGAAAAAAAGTAGTAGGCTGAGGCAGGTCATTTGTTAATTCTGTTTTTTAATCTGACATTTTATGAGAAATATTTTTTTGTTTGACGTTTCCGTAGTTGTTTAATGATGGTTGAATTCACAAATCAAGAATATGCAGAAATTCATTTCATTTATGGACTTGCCAACGGCAATTGTTATGAAGCCAGACGACTCTACGAACAGAAATATCCAAATCGCATGGTGCCCAATAGACAAACATTTGCAAAGGTACATAATCGGCTATGTGAAAATGGATCATTCAAGAAATCCACTCATTTAGCAGGAGCAAATAGAACGGTTAGGACTCCTGAAGTCGAGGAAGCAGTCCTGAATGCAGTAGAAAATGATCCTGCTACCAGTACGAGAAAAATTGCAACACTTAACATTTCATTTGTGCTTGTATGGAAAATTTTATTAGACAACTTAATGTATCCTTACCACATCCAAAGGGTTCAAGCTCTTCTCCCATGTGACTTTCCACTCCGTTTAAATTTTTGCCAGTGGTTCTTACAAATGCTAGCCCAAAATCCATTAGTTGGAAACACAATTTTATTTAGCGATCAGGCAAATTTTTCTAGGAATGCCATACGTAATTTTCATAACAGTCATTTTTGGGCAGAAGAGAATCCGCATTCGATACATGAAAATAATTTCCAGCAACAATTTTCAGTAAATGTGTGGGCCGGCATTATTGGAGATTATTTGATAGGTCCATTTTTCCTGCCAGCAAGGCTAAACGGACGATATTATTCTATTTTTCTTAGAAATCAAATGTGGTTCATGCACGATGGTGCACCAGCACATTTCAGTATAGAGGTTAGGGAGTTCCTAAATAATAAGTTTAACAACCGTTGGATAAAGCGAGGGGGACCTGAGCCATGGCCCCCTAGATCTCCAGATCTGAATAGCCTGGATTTCTTTTTCTGGGGACACCTGAAAACATTGGTGTATCAGACCCCAATCCAGACAGAAGAAGATTTAAGAAACATAATAATAGCTTCATGCGACATCATTCGCAATAGTCCTGGAATATTTGACAGAGTCCGTCAGTCCATGAGGCGAAGACTTGATTCTTGCATTCTAGCAGGAGGCGGACATTTTCAACAACTTTTATAATTTTGTTTTATTTTTAATTTAACTGTAATAATTTTATCTGATTGTTCATTATCATGTCGGCTGATTTAAAATAAAACCCGTTCCTTAATTTTTTGCTTAATTTCGCCTATATGCCATCGATGTAATGCATCGATTAGTATTGCAGATAAGTCGAAAACTGTGATAGATACGAGAATAATGCAAAATACGAAAGAGCTAAAGAAATGAACAAAGAGTTTAAATTTTATATCAGAATTCATACAGGGTGCTCCAAAAAAAAGTTCCGCAAGATAAACTTGTAGGTGGTGCAAAACAATGTGACACCCTGTATAATACCACCCACGATTTTGATATTTTATCGTAGAGGTTCTTAAAAGTAATACATGTTCTAAATTGTCTCAGAAGGAAGTGGAAAAAAACGCAAAAAACGAGAAACAAATTGAAACTTTGACACCCTGTATAACGAAAATGGTGCGTTTTTGACAATGTATATAATGGCATTTTTTTCCTATTTTGTCGAGTACTATCACCCCCAGAAATATGTCTGTCTTTTCAAACATTTTTATTGGGCGTTATTACGAATATTTTACCGGTGTCTACCTATGCCACACTCGAATTTTCGGTATAATTTAAAATAAATTTAATTTATACATGCCAACATAAATATTTTATAAAAATGTGTTGTTGGAAAAATGCTGTTACGATGTCCAGGAATTTACGTAAATATATATCTTATTTTGTATTCTCTCGTTTATAAGTATATATGTGTATGGAAGATTTCTTGTTTACATTTTTTGACCTTCTGACGTTTTCTCCAATTATTGTATATGTTTCGATATGTACTTTTAAATTGAAGAAATAAACTATTGATTTTCATTTAAATAGTTTTTACAATGACACACATCAGTGGCGGCTCTTCCATAGGGTCATTTGGTCAATGACTCCCCAAAAATATTTCAGAAAATACATTATTCGTTTGACCCGTCCCCCCTAATAGTTGTAATAAAACGCGAATCCTGGGAAAAGTTAGAACTGCGAGGGTTCGAAAGGTCTCGTTGCGTTCCTTAGGCATAATAAAATACGCTATACTAAGCTAGGCTGGGCAGTCCGAATTGCCCTGATTACTTGCCGAAAGTACCCGAAGATTTCACAGCTACCGAGCGGCAGCCGAACGTGATAGCAAATGGAATATGAAATCGCGATTTGGGTCATCAGCCCATAATTCGATCGATCGGTCGTGGCATCACATCGGCATGCGGAAATTCAATTGTTCAGAGGTCGCGCGGTCGATATTTTAACTCAATATTGTTTCGGACGTTTTTAATCGATGAAAATTAATTTCAATACTGTTTTTATATATATTTATATATTTTTTATTTTTATGATCCACGTGTGAGTTGGAAATATACAGGAAATAAAATGTTAGTAGTGATTAATGCAAAAAAATAAACAACATAAAAAGCGCTTAGGAACTTAATTTTGCAAAAATAACCAATTTCAAGGTGGTCTAGGTTTGAGTTGTGAATGTAGATGAAATAAAATGTCGGTAGTGCAAAAAATTAAACAACTAAAGAGTGCTAACGAACTTAATTTTGAAAAAATAACCGAATTCAAGGTAAGTGGTCGCAATTTGCCAGAACTTAGTATACGACAAACTAGTAAAGACAAAAATAAAAAGGTTCATTGAAACTTTCGCAAAAGTATGTACGATTTAGCTAACTGGATATGTCGTAGTGAAGTCTCTAACTCATTTTACTGTTATGTTTGTATGTTGTTTTCTAAGGACTCGTCGGACTCATTATGGTGCAAAATCGGTGTTAAAGACTTAAAACACTCAAAAGAAAAAACAAAAAAAAACATGCGTTTTTTGCAGATCACATGAAATGTTCGGTGAACTATGCTATGGTCGGAAGTGTTGATATTCGCACGCAGCTAGACACAACTTATAAAAAATTTCTTAGAGATTATAATGAAAATGTATCCAAAAATCGTTATATTTTAAACAAAATTATAGATTGTGTAAAATTTTGTGGGGCATTCGAGCTGTCACTACGTGGCCATGATGAAACGGCTTTGTCTGAAAATCCAGGAGTTTTTCGAGGGCTTATATATTTTATTGAGGAGTTGGGTCAAGATAGACTATCCGGTTTAGCAATCTTAAGTAATCGTTTATGGTTCCGGTTTAGCAATCTTAAGAAATCGTTTATGAAAGGAATGTGCGTTCAATTTTAACGAACGTGTCATTCAGCATTTTTCCAATTCTAAAGAACGAAGAGTAGACCTGAACTTCAAAAGAATTTAAAGCTCAATTTAAAAATAAGATATTTATTTTTATTTTAAGTATGCCTATTTTTAAATTTGTTATTGACCTCCCAATATAATTCACCACGAGCCGCCACTGACACACATCGCGAATTTGTTACGTCATGTTGAAATCGTACCAGTTTATACTTATATCACATTTAATTTTTCTGCAAAATTTAAACCCAATTGAATAACATTTTTTACGTTAATTTTTTAAAAAATTTCATCTCCATATGATCCTTAATTTTTGACTGAAATTTGAAGTCAATCTGATGAGTAATTTTTAAGCTATGCCGCGAACTGACAGGCAGACAGACGGACCGACGGAATTGATAAAACATATTTTTTAGCATCTGGGGAAGCTAAAACGTCAAGATCTATACTACAACCAGTTACGGCACATAATTTCAAATCAGTTCATTACGTAGTTTTTCAGGCTGAATTTTTAAACTTTTTATTAACAGTTTGACTGCCGACTACTCCGATCGGAGTGTACCGGCATCAATCGGTGATGCCTCCTACTCCGATCGGAGTGTTGTGTATGCTTCGGCGTCGGCGAGAGAAGGTTGCGTTCGCTCCGGCGTCTTTTAAAAACATTTGTTGAACACGTGTCATAGTTGGTTACGCGTTTTTTATTTTTTATAGAAAAAAAAAAAATTTACCTGTGTCTAGTAAAAAAAGACTTACAGATGAACAATTATTGCAGTGTTTAGAAGATAGTAGCGGTGACGAATATTTGACACACATGATGGCGACGAGTTATTAGGAAATCTTCGGGATTTGCCTGTAAATATCTATCCTACTCCGACTAATGCGCAAGTGAATTTCCAGTGGACAAAAACAGGTACATTGAAACAATTTACGTTCAAAAAAAATCAAGAACTTTTAATACCCGTTCCGGGCAGAGGCAGACCTATAGATTTTTTCAGCCTTATAATTGACGATTACAGCAGATTGCCGACCAGACAAATGCTTATGCTGTTGAAGTTTTTCTTAGCAGTGGAACATCTGCTAAGTCACCTATCACAAATTCGAAGCACTTGAGTGTTCCAGAACTAAAAGTTTTTATAGGTCTGCTCTTTCATACAGGTACTATTCAACTAACACGAGTAAATGTCTATTGAAAATCAGACCCGCTCTTCAATATACCAATTTTTCGAAAATACATGTCAAGAAATAGATTTCTTCTCATCTTAAGGTGTCTACACTTTACATCTACTAATACCAGAGTTAACGATCGTTTAGGTAAAATAAGATCTGTGGTCGACTTTTTCAACGCAAAGATGAACAACCTCTATTACCCTGGAAAAGAATTATCGTTAGATGAATCCATGGTATTGTGGCGAGGGCGTTTACAGTTCAAACAATATATACAAAATAAACGCCACAAGAACCTGATGGATTGGTGCTAAAATTCCGTGTGTATGAAGGTTCATCAGATGAATATGGTGGAAGTGGACATACAACCAAAGTAGTCCTGCACTTACTTGAAGAAAAATTAGGTCAAGGACATGCAGTATACCTCGACAACTTCTATAACAGTGTTGACTTAGCTACAAGACTGCTGGAAAATGACACCTATTGTACCGGAACCCTAAGAACTGACCGTAAGCACAACCCACATGAAGTCGTGAAGGCCAAACTAAAACGAGGAGAAAACGAATCCAGGTTCTCTAATGGCATTCATATTGGAAAATGGAAGGACAAACGCGATGTCACTTACATAACGACTGAATTTGAGAATGAAACTGGTATTTTCAAGAATAAAAGTGGAAAAGAAACTGTAAAACCTAAAGCCATTCTAAACTATAATAACTATATGTCAGGAATTGATCGCCAGGATCAAATGTTGTCATACTATCCTTGCAATAGGAAAACGATAAGATGGTACAAAAAACTTTTCGTTCATGTTTTACAAATGTTTGATAAATGCATACTATCTACATAGAAAGTACTCTGGTGGTCGCCGTCTTCGTTTTTATGACTTTAGACTGGAGGTAATTAGAGATCTATTAGCCCCAAATGATGATGTACTTGTGCGTTCTCCCAATCAAAAAAAGGATTTGAATGCTAGACATTGCCTTCAAAAATTGAGAAAACCACACATGAAATAAAGAAAGGGCGAACTGAAACTAAAAGAGTGTCTAGAAAAGAATGCAAAAATTGCAGAAAAAACAAAGTAAGGAAACAGACAACGTTTGAATGCCAACAATGCCCTGGAGCACCTGGATTTTGTGTAAAGTGCTTTGAAGACTTTCATAAAAAAATTTAGTTTTTTCAGTTGGTATTTTTTTTGCCTTTTTTATATTTTTTTGAACTTTTTGTTTTTTTGTTTAGATATTTATAGTAAACCAAACAAGTATTTTTTTTCTTATAAACTATAGATCTTGTTACCAGTTTAGTTTTTTCCCTAAATGTTTTGACTTTGAGCAAATTTATTTATGTTGTTTTGATTTTCTATGATTACCCGTAAGCCAAATATATATTTTTTTGTATATCTGTACCTATATTACCAGTATACTTATTTTGTGTTCCTAGTGTAGAAATAAAAGCGTTTTACATAATTACCTTTTTTTTATCCGTATTATTGCTAAAATGTTCATCGACTCCGATCGGAGTATTCGGCATCCCGTAAAAATATTATTGCATGACGCCGACCACTCCGATCGGAGTATAGTTTTTTTTCGCTAATTTAAGACAAAAAATATAATGAAAAAAAATAAAATTATAATTTACATAAATTATGCCATAAATAAAGGCAAAAAAACGGCGGCCATTTTGTTTCGCCATCTTGGATTCGTACCAAAATTTTACCAGTTGGTTCCTACATAATACTTGATTTTTGTGCAGAATTTGAGATACATTGGATAAGTATTTGTTAGTAATAATATTTTTAAACAAGTCACTAGTCCGCCATTTTGTTTTACCATATTGGATTTTTACCAAAATGTGACCAGGCCATCCCTATATAAAAACAGACAGAGACCGACAAACAGACAGATCGCCGGAATCAAGAAAACATGTTTGGCAAGCCTCGCCTGTTTTTCGTGTGGGTAATTAATTTATACAGGTATCAGTGATCAAATTTTATTCTTCTATTTTCATTTGACTTTTAGAAGCGTAATGTTTTAATGCTTCTTTTAACTTTCTAGTATACTTTTAATAAGGTTTACTAGACGTACGAAAAGTAAATTCTCATCCTCCCCAAATAAATACCACAACCTTCTATTTTTCTGTCTTTAAACAGCTAAAAAAACATTGTATATCTTCAGCAAACCTATTATCTTCATCAGTCGTGCAATTTGTGTAAAATTTGTCAAAAACAAATCTGAGTTAAATTCATACCGAGAAGTATTCTGTGAATGTCTAGATTCGAGCAATTTCGGATTTTTTTTATAGTTCCGGCAACGTTGCCGACGTCCTTGGACCTCCACGGAATGTCTAAGGAGAGCGTACGCGGGGAGGCGAAAGCGGGGGGGTTACTTCCAGAATCCGTGGTTTCTCACGACCCGGCGAGGTTTATGACAGAATTCTCAGAACATAAAATAGTTTTTTTTTTCTCGCAACGTGACCGCTGAACTCGTACTCGTTGATGAGTATAATAAATATAATATATACACGACACGAATGAGGTTTACAAAGTGGTTCTTTCATAATGTTAACAAAAGACACGTTTTGTTAATTACATCGGATTTTTTTTTCCAAGAAATAGCCTGATTATACACGGTGTCCCATATAAGAATGAATTCTACAGGGATCTCGTAAACCAGAAGAGATACAACGATGAATAAATTAGAAAAAAGTAGTTTGCTGAACTCTGAAAATTCGATTACTTCCGAAGATATTTTCAAAAAAACCGAATTTACCCGATTTCGTTTTTATTTTTTTCTGACTCTATTTGAAAAAATATGAAAATATAAATTTCACATTTTTATTGCTACTTTTCCTGCTCTACACGTTGATGTTATTAGATTTTCATTCTACCTTTCGTTTCTTAGCAACCATCTTCAACTTTCTTTTTTCTAAATAGTCGAAATAAATTGCTTTATTTCTAAAAAACTCTAATTTCAATTCTAAATCCAGCGACAAATCTTACATTTATTCGACGTTTCGGAAGAAAATAAACATCATGAATTTTATTTGATGATTACAAAAAAACGAAACGTCTGATCAAAAATCCAATTACGTCATCATGTAGGGAAGAAAAAATTGCATAGGAGTGCTAATTTTATTTTGATCTATCTTCTTTATTAAAATCAGAAAAAAAAATAATTGCCAAAATTTATGTCTAAAATTTCAAGAATTACTGGTTTGCAAGATGGGGTCATTCAATTTTTGATTCTACGTTTTCGCTTTTCTCGACCATCATCAACTTTTTTTTAAATAATCCGAAAATTTTATTTTACCACATTTAAATTGCCCTTGATATTCTGAATTCAAAGACGTTTCACATTAAGAATATTTGCGTCTTTTTAGCCTATTATTAGTGCAAGTAAGCAAAATATCATCAAAAAACAAAATATTTTATTTTATACACTAGGAAAAAATTCATTGAAACAATCTTATTTAAAATTATTTTCAAAAAGTTCTCTCTCATTCTCTAAATTATTACGTTTTTTAGCATCTGAAGTTATCCTTGTAATAGCGGCTTGAACCTCGGCTCTAAGTTGTTCTACATTTTCGCACGTTCTCCAATAGAGTTCATCATCAAGAAAAAATCCAAGGGAGTGATGTCGGGAGAACGTGCAGGCCATTAGTGGCGATGAATTTATTCGAGAAACGTTCGGTTAGATATTCCATGTTGTTCCGAGAATTCTGGGGAGGCGCCCCAACCCCATCCTGCTGGAACCAGATATTGTTGTTTTCCGCCAGAGGAATGTTGTCAAGGATATCTTCTATATCATTATTCAAGAACTAGGAGTATCTTTTTTGAGAAACAAAAATGTTTTTTGGCTTTTTCGCAACTGAATAAAAATATTTAACTTTAAATTAATTGAAGCAAATATTTAATATAATTACATACCTCAACATGTAGACTAGTCTGTCTAAGGAATGTTTCGATACATAATATAAACAATATTATTTAAGCAAGCATAAGAAATTATATCATTTACCTTAAGTTTTTATAGACACATAGTAATTGTATATTTATATATATATATATATATATATATATATATATATATATATATATATATATATATATATATTAATGCTTATGCTTGCTTAAATAATATTGTTTATATTTTGTATGGAAACATTCCGTAGACAGACTATACATGTTTTATATATATATATATATATATATATGCGAAAAAGCCAAAAAAGATTTTTGTTTGTCAATCTATACGCAACAAATAATCTGAACACATTTAAAAGTATTTTTTTTGTTGACCAATAATGTCGATTTCATTTTTAGAAAAAGAAATTTCATCGGACTAAAGGAGACTATTTGAAAATTCAATATTTTTTCCGCCAGAGGAATGTTGTCGTAAAATTTCGATTTACCAGGCAATATTGACAGATCGTCATGATTTATTTAAAAAATTGCGTTTCAAAGCCTAATATTCGTAATGAATGAAATTGTTTACCGTTGCTATGTTTGTTTATAGAATGAGGGAGTTCTTTTTGAACATCATATTAAAAAAGTTGTTTCAATGATTTTTTCTTAGTGTAGTGTGTAGCAAAATAAAATATTTTGTTTACTTGCACTAATAATAGGTTTTGGGTTAAAAGGACGCAAATATTCGTGATCGTCGTTGAATGCAGAATATCAAAGGCAATTTAAATTTGCTAAAAAAAATTTTCGGATTTCAAAAAAAGTTGATGATGGTCAAGAAAAGCCAAAACGTAGAATCAAAAATTTAATGACCCCATCTTGCACACTAGGAATTCTTGAAATTTTAAACATACATTTTCGTAATTTTTTTTTTCGGATTTTATTAAAGAAGATAAATAAAAATAAAATGAACACACCTATGCAATTTTTTCTCCCCTACATGATGACGTAATTAGATTGTTGATCCGACGTTCTTTCGTAATCATCATCAAATATCATTGATGATAGTTTTTTCTTCCGAAACGTCGGATAACTATAAGGAGTGATATGTCGTTCGATTTAGAACTGAAATTAGAATTTTTTAGGAGTAAAACAAATTTTTTCGACTATTTGAAAAACAAAGTTGATGATGGTTGCTAAGAAACGAAACATCAACTTGTAGAGTAGGAAATGTAGCAATGGGAATGTGTAATTTGTATTGTCATATCTTTTCAAATAGTGAGGAAAATAAAATCGGGAAAATTCGGTTTTTCCCAAATATCTTCGGTAGTAATAGGATTTTTTTAGATTTCGAAAAATGACGCGGTAGGGTTCAGAAAGGCGCAACTTTTCTCTAAATGAATCATCTTTGTATCTCGTCTGGTCTACGAGATCCCTGTAGTGTGCATTCTTATATGGGACACCGTGTATTGGATGTCCTAGAGAGAGAAATTAAAAAACAATCTTGGAAAGTTTAACGGCTTATTTCTTTAACTTGACACTAGGGGTTTTACAGGGCTGTAGGTAGACTATGAAGTTGGGGGAAAGGAGGGGGAGTAAAAAATACCATTTACAGTTATGAAATAGAACAATATTTTTAAAAAATAAGTTTTAACAATATTTTTTTGTTGAAAACTAGATAATATAGACTCCTTGGCATACAATAAAATGAAAATGTTAAAAATACCACAGAAAATATAGCTTTCTGTGGTATATAACATTTCACACACAGGATTTTTATTTAGGTGTTTTCCTGTTCCATAATATCATTTAAAGTCAAAGATAATATCTAAACCGATTTTTCAGTCAAACATTTTTTTGTGATACCAATTTTACTGGTTAATTTTACAGAGTCTTTCAAATAGTAATTAAATAGCGTGAGTAACCACAACAATTAAACTTTGGTACTTGTTTTTAATATTCCAACGCACTATTTAATGCTTTTACTGAGCATAAAATGCAGGGTTGAGATGATTTAAATCTTCTGATTAAAATCATAATTGTAATCAAACGACTTTTCATGAAAAAAATCTGCTGCCTTTTTATTATATACTATACATATAGCATCTTCCTAATAAACTCTTATATGCAAAACATTTGAAAGTAACTAAAACATTGCATAATATTAAATACAATATGCTTTCAAACAGAACAATTTAGTAATTTTTTAAAAGAAATACTAATTTGGACGCTAATTTTAAGAACATAGTAATTTATTATTGCCTACCCTGTTTCAAAAAGCACTGCACGCCACTGATAGCCTTCAGAACCTCTATATGTTCAATTGACCTAAAACTGCGATTTGTGACATTGTCTTGCTGGTTGCTTATCTAGATCTGTCTTCTTATCTTGATATGTTTTTACAAGGAGTACAAAGAGGTTAAATTACTACTGCTTTAACTAGCTTGGTTTCCTAAATTATTGCATATTGGTTTTTTTTTTGACTGGTAACCCTTTTAGGTCACTTAACTGATTTTTACACTTTTCCCAGTGACCTAATAATTTCGTTTTAATATGAAGGAGAAAAAACATCGTTATAGTTTGTTTCAGAAATGTATAGAGTAAAAAGAAAGGGGGGAAGGGGGAATTCCGTCCAGTTTGGCTGAATTTCCTGGTGGTTCATAGGCGTAGGTAAACTTTGTTTATAGAAATAATAATTAATATCTTTTTAAATATCTGTCCTTTTGTCCTGTCCTCTTGCATACCTAATGAGGTTTTTATTACTCTGATTACATTTATTACTTAATGCATATATAACAGGCTAGTACTTAATGAAGGCAGGTAATAAAAACACAAATTATAAATACTTCTTAATTGTATTTTAAATATGTTATTATTTGCTGTTACGCCATAGTGTTAACAAAATTCGTATTCGGATACAGTCTACAGAAATCCAAATCAACAAATTCTGATGAATAAAATCAATTAAGTTTCTCAATAAATCTTCACGAATATGTTATTCACATGTTGATCGCCCCAATGTCACGACATTGCCATACCTGTTGAAAGTCTTAATTTATTTAATGTTTCTATGGGGTATTACTTAAAATATAATAGTAATGAAAACAATTTGATGTGTTCATTTCTTTTGCTGCACATTTACATTATATTTGTCTGCTTATAATATAATAATAACTTATTATAATGTAATGAAAGTGCTCAGGTAAAACAAATTAATAAAAAAAATTGTCCAATAATATAAATTTACAATTAAGTATTGTGCATGCCCACACTACACACGACATGGCAACGTCGCTTTCTTCCGTAACGTCGTCGAGCCTCTGCTGCTGCTGGTCTAGGTCATCGCCCCCCCGCGCCCCGACCGCACACCGCACCGGCGAACCCGTAACACAATTCGTATTCGTATACACTATACAGAAATCCAAATGAATAAAACAGACGTCAAGGCTGTTTTTGTTTATCTCGCGGTGGCACACGCACCGCGCGGCGACGTTGCCAGACGTGGCGCCAGCCAGCAGAGGGATTCCATACCCGGAAGAAAGCGAGTTGGCGTCGATGCAGGCCTAGGGTGTTTGCTTGGAGCGCGGCAGCGAAGTCAGGTCGGTTCGACGTACAAAAAAAGACTGGCAAATCGATTTCCAAAGTAATCTGCATATCTAGGGTTCTCACGATTTAAACTTATTAAGTTCATCATGTTTTATTGTTTAACCTCTACAAACAGTTAATTAACAAATTAATTCGTCATGTGATGTGAAATTATTAAATCTTGACACTTTGCTATCTGGGGGGTATTTAAGAGTGCAACTTATGAGTTTCAAGTCTACAAATGAAAAAATTTAAGATGGCGGACATCTTCTGACATTAGTGAGATTGGACCGAAATCGGTATCTGGATGTACAAAATATTATGAATTTTCAGTATATCCCCTAATAATATAGAATGTTCTGTTCAGGTACCACAACAATCTGAATGTCGCGGACATTAAAGGAATGTTCGCGGAATATCTCTAGAGGACGTTATTGGAATATCTGTCAAACTGTAGCATGTGAACATTCTATTAATGTATAATGGTCCAGTTTTTTGTTTTTCAATAATTAATAATCAATTGTCGAATCTTATGTGTATTGTAAATTATACAAAAGTTGTTTGAGGCAATCTGAAGTATAATTTTATGTATGTTTCATATCAACAGAGTGTCTAGTTTTTCAAGGACCGGTACCAACTTTCTTATTTCAAATGGCACACCCTGTATATTGTGTCATTTTTGGATTCCGTACAAAGTTCTAGATATAATTTATGTAGATTGTTCTATACCTAAACTTAACCGTTTTTTATATATCTGATGGTTTTATGTCAAAAATGACGTTTGCAGGCCTCAACTTAAATGTAGATTTGTCCTGCTTAAAGTCGTTTTTTAAATAATCACAATTTTTTGTTCTCGAAATACTGGCAATTTAACACCGTTCTATTGAAAAAATCCTCTACTTACAACTTTTGAAAGTTTGCTATTAGTTGGCCATGACGGCCTGGCCGAAATAAAACACAATCGAGAACTGTCATTATTTTCGCTTTGAAATCAATCTATTGGTTTTATTTCGCATAACTGTTACTCTTTATTGTTATTATTGTTGTTACAAACAAACAATTGTTTTGTCGCAGGAACATTGTTACAATTTTATGGACAAAGAGAAATTTACCTTAAAAGAAAAAAACTAAAACAATGAAAAAACAAAATATTGATCGAAAAAATCATATTTTTCGATAGGTCAATGCAAATACATAAATTGTAAATATAACACTCGTTATATTCGTAACATTGCCGTAAAGCGGTTAATGAATCCAGTTATACAAGCAAAATAAGTGAAGGTAAACCAAAAGCGTACTGAACAAATATAGTAGCCAAAGTGTATGAGAAAAAAAAAATGTATAACCTTCATCTAATATGTAACAAAAATAATTAATGTTGTAATTAATAATTAACGGACTATCAGATAGTTCATTCCTTATAAAATATTTTCAAATGTTATGCTAGCAGCTGGAACATGCCACACAAAAAGATTTAAGCAAATAAAAAACATTTTAATGAGACTTATTCATTATAAAAATCAATAACATAAGTGCAAACATACGGATTGTTTTTAAATGTTCTGGAAGATGATTGTAAAGTTTTATGGGGTTGTAAATAATTGATTTTTTTATTAGTTCTGTGGAAGGAATCACAAGGTATATGTCATGCCTAGAGTTTCTAGTAGGATATACGTGTTGTAGCCTTTCCGGGAAAGTGTTTATATGTTTTTTTCATCAAACAGACTTTCTAAAATAAATTAATTATTAATATTTCATGTTTTTTGAATTAGTATTGGCAGTGCACTCTATTATTTAGACCAGGGGTGCTCAAACGGTCGATCGCGAGTGCTTTTTGCAGCAGCAAATGGCGGCTTTATCAAAGGAACGCGCGGTACTTGACAAAGAAAAGCCGCGTTTTTTATTCTTGCCGCTTTTCTAGAAATTTCGGGCGGCGCGTTTGACGGGAACATTCGAGACTTTCGTTCACGCCGATACAAATGTTACGCCTGCAGGAACTGGCGTCATTCTGAATTGCAACTTGAAGGCAATACTACGTCGATACAAACTTTATTATTAAATAGTACAAAATGAGTGCAGCGAAGAAATCTAAAACGTATCATTTTAATAACGATTGGGAGGAAGAATTTTTGTTTTGTACGGTGAAGGATAAGTGCATTTGTCTTATTTGTCGTGCGTCAGTTGCAATACCTAAGCGTGGTAACTTAGAGAGGCATCATAAAACGGTTCGTAAAAACTATGAAAAGGATTTTCCGCCACAGAGTGAATTAAGAAAACGAAAAGTACGCGATTTGATATCTTGTTTGAAAAAAGAACAAACCATGTTCACAAGACCAGCCAAACAATCAAAAGCTGCTACGATCGCGTCATTTAAAATATGTCATATATTAGCGAAACACAAGAAACCATTCGAAGATGGATCGGTTGTGAAGGAAGCATTTATTGAAGCGGGTGAGACTTTATTTGGAGATTTTAAAAATAAAAAAAATCACGTCTGCTATTAGAGAACTTCAGTTATCTCGTCCGAGTGTCACAAGGCGTATTGAAGTCATAAGTCAGGACATGGCAGATAAACTAAAAAATGATATCATGGAATGTACATACTTTTCCTTACAGTTCGACGAATCCACCGATATGACAGACACTGCCCAGCTATGTATTTTTATTCGGATGGTATTCAACGACATGTTGGCTAAGGAAGAATTTTTGACAATCATTCCTCTGAAGGGGAAGACCCGTGGCGAAGATATATAGGACGTTTTCTTCAATTTTGTAAAAAACTACAAGCTACCAATATATAAATTAGTGTGCATTACAACCAATGGAGCACCAGCAATGACTGGAAACAAAAACGGTTTTGTGGCATTATGTCGAGCTAATGAAGATTTTCCTTCATTTTTAGCAATCCATTGCATTATACATCAACAAGTTTTGTGTTCAAAAGTTTTAAACACGGAGGAAATCATGGGCATTGCAACGTAGCTTGCAACGGTGGCTCTTTAAGTTGGAGTTGGAAGATAGGGAGTCAGCTGAACACACTGATTTAGTTCTTCACACGGACGTCAGGTGGTTGAGTCGCGGAAAATTCCTAGAAAGGATCTGAAACATTTTCCGTCTTTGAAAGCAAGGATTCCTCAGTTGAATTATGATACGTATGAGGCTGAATTATCAAATATTTTGGGACAATCCGAAATGCGTTTTTATGATTGTAGTAAATTGGCAAATGTAGCATCATTTATGAGTTATCCTTTTTCATGCAAAAACATTGAGGAATTAGCTACTGAAATAGCAAGTCAGTTTAATATGAACTCATGTTCTGTTGAAAACGAGTTGGTGCAGATTATATCAGATATACATCTCAAAGCTACAGTATCTGATACAAATTTCTGGTGTTTTATATTAGAAGATAAATATCCGAATCTAAGGCAAATCGCCCTTAAACTGGCAGCAATGTTTGGGTCAACTTACTTGTGCGAGTCTGCATTTTCTGAAATGAAGACAATTAAGTCAAAATATCGCAATCGACTAACTGACGATCATATGTCATCATGCTTGCGATTAGCACTCAGTGGTTACGTACCATCTTATGAAAAGTATGCTGAGGACATGCAGTGCCACGCTTTAACATCCAAAGTCACTCCTTAGCTAAGTTTAACACCATATGTAACTCTTTTGTTTTGTAACATGAGTTTTTTCATTGATATTGTAGAGAAGAACCTAACTAAACCTAACCCAAACCTTGACTAAAATAATGTATATTGTGCGGAAAACTAATATCTATATATGCTACGGTACACCCTATCTAGGTAGGTAAGTAGGTAGGGTGTATGTATCGTGTTTGTACGACAACCCTGCATCACACATACTTGCAGCCTCTCAGAGTCGAACGTAAGTAGTCTAAAAATATTGAGGTAGATCGCCAGCAGTTCAAGTTTGAGCACCCCTGATTTAGACCAAACAAATAGCGGACTTACTAGAGCAACAGAAACGAAAAGAAAATAGTTGAGGTAAAAACCCAAGGGCGAAAATCTGTCAAGGCTTGGTGCTCAATTTGGCGATCAAGAATTTTAGGCCCTGTATTTTGCGAGGAAAATTTAAATAAATTACTATTATTAGTGCCAATTAAAAATCAACATCACCCTACCCACAAATTCTAGTTCAGCAATGTTAAAAAAAAAACAAAAACCCACTGGAGCGACCTCGGCGTTCGAGATTTCGACGCGGCGAAAAGCGGCAACGTCGCACAGCGCTGGCCGCCGGGTATGGCTCGGCGGTGCATCCGGCAGCCAGCGCCTACTGCGTCATCGGCGTGGGAATTTGTTGTTTACGCGTAATTCCGGAATGCATGCACTCGTCAACAGTAGTAACAACATTTCATTCATCGCTCTTTTGTTTTTGTTTATATCCGCACACACACACACACAACAATGACGTCACTCACTTACGCGTGAATTTTTATTTTGTTATTCCTTTAATTACCTATACCGTTATGCAGGTGATTTCTTTAGAAGGTATTACGGTTCTAAAGGAACTGATCTTACGCTTTGCTCTAGCTTGAAGTACAAAACGTTGAAAAGTAATTAATTCCAAATCTCCAAATCGACACATGATTGCTTAAATGGCCAAAGCCTCCGTTCTAAGAAACTTTTTACTTCCCTCCTAAAAGGGTCCCAAGATGCGGAAAAACATGTTTTCTCAATTCCGTCGGTCTGTCTGTCTGTCTGTATGTTCGCGGCATAGCTACTAAAAAACTACTTAACCAATTGACTTCGAATTTTGGTCAAAAATTAAGGGTCATATGGGGATGACCCGATAACATTTTGGTAAAAATCGAATATGGCCCAGACAAAATGGAGGCCTAGTGAAATATTATTATTATTATTAAACTACTTATCGAATTTATCCAGGAGGAGGGGGTCATATATTTTTAAAAAATTGCGCCGTAGACAAAAATTTTTTCGAGCCACGCCTAAATTTACCTAAATTTTTTACGAGGTACCTGTATTTTTAGTTATCTAAAGAAAAATTAAGCTAGAAATAAAAACACATTATGTTAAAATGGAACTTACCTTTTTAAACAGTTGGTATTCGAGTGATATTTTATTAAAAATCTAGTCAATATTCTTAAAACAAATTTTCCAAAGTAGGATTTAAAAGAAACTTAAATAAAGGTTCATAGTCTTAAGCAAGCGAAAAAGTAAAATTTGTGTACGCAAATAAATTTTATGTTATTTTATTTGTTGTAATAGTTTGCCGCTTCACTTATAAAGTGCACCAGCTAAGCGGTACGGAAAGTTAATCGAGGATTTAGTAAATTTCGCACTGGTCCACTTGTAATTGGGATGTGCCTAGAGTCTCCATGCACTTGCGGCTACAAGGTTCTAGCTATTTCCCGTGGCGCCTATACATTTCGAGCATTCACCTTTAAAATCTCCTGGTAAAAAAGACCCCGATTATCATACAAAGATAAAATTGACGATGGTGATTTTCAAGTATTTCGAAGAACAATAGAGGATTTTTATATAAGCTTGAAGAAGGTCCCGACCTGCAAACCCCTACTTCGTGCTGTAAAGAACAAAATAGATTTTCCGAACGGGTATAAAACCCTAAATCGGCTTTTACGATCAAATGGTTTTGTTTGGCGCAAATAACAAAATAAATGAAAATTGCTCATTGAGATACCAATTATTTTTCACTGGAGGGTGAAATATCTATCAACTGTAAGGCAATATAGGCAAGAAGGACGCAATATTGTGTATCTAGACGAAACCTGGGTAGATAATGATATGACAGTGAACAAATGCTGGCAAAGTGAAAGTGTTACAGGTGTTGTTCAGGGAATCTGCTCTAGTAGTCGCTTTATTATAGTACATGCTGGTTCAGAAGCCGGATTTGTTCCAGGTGCTGCTTTAGTTTTTCGCTCGGGACTAACAACTGGAGACTATCATGGACAGATGAATAGAGATAATTCTGAAAAGTGGTTGCTCACGAAGCTTCTACCTAACATTCCTCCCAAATCAGTTATGGTAATGGATAATGCGTCTTATCATTCTCACGTAGAAGATAAAGTGCCAACTAAATACTGTACAAAAGCTCATATGATATCGTGGCTTAAATAGAACAATCTAGTATCTGATCCAACATGAAGAAAATATCAATTATATGAAGTAATATCAGCCAACAAGCCTAGAGAAAAAGTTTAAAATTGACGGTCTTTTACGTAACCTCTCTCATACACCTTTAAGGCTGCCTCCATACATGTGCGACCTCAACCCTATTGAACTTGCATGGGCAGGAGTAAAAAATATATTCGAGAGGGCAACACCGGTGAACTTTTAATTAAAGATTTAAATAAAACAACATTAGAAGCGATTGACTCAATATCGGCTGAAAATTGGAAATCGTGTTCGTTATATTGAAGATAAATACTGGGAAGTAGATGGCAAAATTGAAACGGTTATTGATGATTTAATTATCACACTGGGATCTTCAAATAGTGACGACGAAACCTCATCATTTTCAGAGGAAGACAACGATTTAGAAGGAATCGAACCATTAGAATCACAGCCGTCAACCTCAAAAATAGCTTAGTTTTTTTTTCATATATTTTGTAAAATTGTTCATAAATTAGCTGTCAATAAACTGCTTCAAAATAATTAATTTTCTGTTCAATACCGGGTGTTAAAAAATATCTAATATTGCAATTAATATTTGAAAAACTACAGAACTCATATTTTTCCAAAATTAACACAATCAACGTAGGTGAGCCAGCACTGATTCCAGTGAACAAGATTTATCAAAATTTTAACTTATGCAGTTCGACTTTGGGCTATTCGGGTATGCCAAAAGTGACTGTTTGTCTCCGTCTGTCATATTACTTTGTACGGGGGGCGTCATTGTGAAGTAGTATACAGGGCGTTTCCAAATTGCGTGCTAATGTTAAAGGGGGGTGATTCTTGGACCTTTTTAAGAAAAAAGTTTAATATGAACCTAAAAGTCTTAACTTTGGAGATACAGGGTTTTAAAAAAACATTTTTTTTTTAAATCCTAATTCTGATGCTATTATAGATAAATAACTGTGTGAAATTTGATACACGTCTTTTATGCATAAAAGGGCATGTTTTATTAACAATCAATTTTTGAAATTTCTACCAGTGGCGTGTATTAAATTTCATGCAGTTATCTACAATAGTATCAGAATTGGGATGAAAAAAAATGTTTTCTGTTTAAACTTTACCATCCTGTACCTCAAAAGTTAAGACTTTTAGGACATAAAAACACCCCCTTTAACATCAGCACGCAATTAGGAAACGCCCTGTATAATACTTCACAAAGGCGGCCCCTGTATAAAGTAAAAGTCGAACTGCATAAATTAAAATTTTGATAAATCTCGTTCACTGGATCTGATGCTGGCTGCCCTTGTAAAATCTGGACTTGTAAATCGTGTATCACTATACTGGGTGGTCCAATAATAGTAGACGTAGGCAGTAGCCCGAGAACCGTTAATGACAGAACTCAAGAAAAAATATTTTTATAGGTAAATCGATCAGGAAAAATCAAAATTAAATCATTTTAAAATTCGAAAGTTCGCCGTTTTGCAACACAAAAGAGATATAGAAGGGTGGTACATGAAAGAAAACAGACAAATATAGATTAAGGTACATTAAGCATAGTTACATTTTTTAATTACCTATCTGAAGTGCGTATAGTCAAAAAGGAGTGCCATATTATTTAAAGAACGACGGGACACCACTGGTTTAAAGAGATTTCTTGGCCGACCTTCCTAAACAGATTGACTCCGCCCGGTTTTCTTTCGTGTCCCACACTTTAAACGTTTTTCGAAATTTAAACATTTGCTTTTTTTTAACCGCATGATTTCACAAACTTAACACGGTTTTAACACGACATTTTAAAAAATCAACTCTAGAATTAGTCAACAGTTCATCGTTCTTCCATAATCATAAAATTATTAATTATTACCTACATAAATTTCGCGCTACGCCGCCTCAAGGAACTTAATACACGTAAAACATAGGGGGAACGAATGGCAAAATGCAATATTGACCATAAGTACAGCAAATGGGTAAAATAAGACGTTTTTAAGTGGGAATTGGATCAATTGAAGATTTATATGAATAGTTTTAAATATATTAGGATGAAAAAAGTGATTTAAAAAAATATAATTTAAATACATTTTTCTGTTTTTATTTCCTCCTGTTTTTTGGAGGACATTGACCATTTTACCTCATATGTCGAGTCGCCACTGATTTTATCTCAAATTTTGAACAAACATCAAGTATTATGTTGGAATCAACAGGCAATATTTTGGTACGAATCGAAGATGTCGGAACAAAATGGCGGCTTAATAAAATATTTAAAAATTCAGGCTTAAAAACTGCCTAATGGATTGATTTCAAATTATGGACCATAACTAATTGTGGTATAGTGATCAACTAGTGAAATTGTGGTACTAATTCAAGATGGCCGAACAAAATAATGGCAATATAAAAAATCACACTATCAGGTTTTACATATCTTCACATTTTAGCGTCCCTGGATGCCAAAAAAATATGTTTTATCAATTTCGTCAGTCCGTCTGTCGGTTTGACTGACTGACTGTCAGTTCACGGCATAGCTTAAAGACTACTTACCCGATTGACTTAAAATTTTGGTCAAAAATTAAGGGTCATATGGGGATGACCTGGTAACACTTTGGTAAAAATCTAATATGGCTAAACAAAATGGCGGCCTAGTGAAATGTTAGGAAATAGTTATTTATTAAAGTGAAAATTCCCTTTCCGCACGAGTTAGGTACATAATTTTTTCTACAGCCGTGCGAAAAATCAATTTTCCGCACCGATACCATGCGGAAATTTGGTTTTCCGCCCTAGTGTGGAACATTTTTTTTGCACGTAATATTTCAAAATTAATTTATTATTTGTTAATTTATTAATTAACCGTCTTTGATACATATCTCAGTGTAGTAGGATTAATGAATTTCGTTTTGGTTAGCTACTAGGTTTCCAGATTACTAAAGACACTGAAAGTCAATTGTTAGAAATCCACAAACTAACATTTCGACATATTTGTTTGTCATTAATTGCTTTTATATGTGCGTATTTTCCGTAATTTTGCATTATTACAATGAATTTAAGTGAATTTGACAATTTGGCCATGCAAGACAGGGTTACAGAATATATTATGAACGCAGCTAAAGAAGTAGATTTGCATTTGCTTCCAGAACAATTCAAAGTCAAATTCATTCAAGAATCAAATAGTGCGCCAACAAGAAAATCAACAACATTAGTAATGAAGAGGTGCTTCTAGTTTTCTTTCAAGAAATTTGAATGAATTTTCAACCTTTTACAATGTGGTCCAAGTACTCAATAATAAAATCTATGCTAAAAATTGAGAAAAACGTTGATATTAGCAGGCATTTTAAATTGATTGCTTATTTAAAAAAGAAAATGGTAGGTTTTAGTTTAAAAAAGTCTAAAATTTTAAACCATGAACAAGTTGAAAAATTTCTAAGCGTTGCGTCTATTTTACTAATCAAAGTCGCAACACTAACACTAATTGAAATGGCTGGAGCCTGCAGGCGTTTCTGGCGAAAATACCAGATAGCAAAACTCACCAGAGTAGAAGCTTTGTTATAACTGAAGAAAAAATCTTAATTTAATCAAGAAGTACATGTCTCTGCTTCCCAAAAGTGCACCGCATCAAAGGCTTTTTGTCAATTTCCAAAAACGTACATGTACTACTCAAACTGTTGGCATTAATATGTTTGGTAAGATGCCATCGGACGTGGCTGCTTTTTTGAGAGTTCCAAATCCAGAGACCTTTACTGGATACTCTTATAGACGCTCTTCGGCTACTATGATGGCTGACGCTGGAGTGGATATTACTAATTTGAAACGTCTCGGGGGATGGCAATCGACAAAAGTTGCAGAATCATATGTGGACGAATCCATGGAGAACAAAAAACGCATCGCCAACCAAATTCTATGTTCTACAGGGGAAAATTCCAAGGAAAATTCACCTCCGCCTTCGCCTTTTACAAGTTTCGCGTATGAAATTGATAGTATTGCTGACAACAATGGACCAATGAATTAGCACCAATATGAAACGTTAAGAAGAAAAAGTGTTAATATTATTGCCATGCTCTCAGTTTAGTTAACAATGATTACACAGGGTAACAAAATGAAAACAAAAATTTGGTGCCGGAAATCTAACATCTGATTTTAGATGTTTGTAATGTGCTGATTCCAAAAATGCCAGATTTTTTTATCAGCTCTAGTTTTTGAGATACAGGTTACAGGTTAATTGATATTTTTTTCTGATAAAGGACAACAAATAAAGAGATAAATAAGTACGTAATCCTCAAAATAGAAATTTCCCAGAATCTAATTAACCAAATGGATACCTGTAATTGTCCCTGACCCAATGTTCCTATACTAGGAACTACTCAATACACTGCCCTTAATTACTTTTATACCTATAATTGCCTATGACTCGATCCTTCTATACCTGCTTGGCTGTACTCGATTTAGTATATTACTGAGTTTTCCCAAGTAAAGTTGTGCTATCATTTTGTGTAAATTTTGGTCGTTTTGTAGTATCAAGACACTAAACTGAAACAATGGCATCCACAAGCAGACGTACCTGTGTAAATCATCCCGATGTTTTTTGTTATGTGTGTGGTGAATACACTTTGAAAGAGAGCAGAAAAACGATTTCTGACTTTGTGAAAAGAGCTTATCTTGCCTATTTTGGCGTTCATTCAGGAGATCAAGATAAATCTTGGGCCCCACATTTCATATGTAAAACATGTGTTGAACATTTGCGACAGAACTGGAAAGAGGAAGTGCCTAAAGTTTGGTATACCAATAGTTTAGAGAAAACCGCGAAACCATCCTGACGACTGCTATTTTTGTCTCGTTAATATTAAAGGCATAAATAGAAACAATAGACACAAATGGACATATCCTGATCTAGATTCTGCAAGAAGGCCTGTAGCGCATTCGGAAGAAATACCCGTTCCATCATTCAGCAGTCTACCCGAACTGACAGAAGATGATACAAAAACATCAACGTCTGACGAAGTTCAAAGAATTCAATCAGAAAACGACAGCAAATTTGAAGCAGATTTAGCAACTCCGCAGTGTTTCAGTCAAGAAGAACTAAACGATCTTATAAGAGACCTGAATCTCTCAAAGGAATCCGCGGAATTACCTGCATCTAGATTAAAAGAAAAAAATCTACTTTGTCCAGGTACTAATATTACATTTTATCGTAAAAGAGATAAGGATCTGCTGCCTTTTTTTCGCTCAGGAAAATGACTTGGCATTCTGTAACAATATAAAAGGGCTCTTAGAAAAAATGGGTTTGCCGGAATACACTCCATATGATTGGCGCCTCTTTATTGACAGTTCAAAACGTAGTTTAAAATGTGTTCTTTTACATAACGGTAACAAATATGGCTCAATTCCAATTGGTCATTCTACTACCATGAAGGAAGAATATGAAACAATTGCATTAGTTTTGAGAAAAATTAAATACGAAGAACATCAGTGTGTTGGTTTAAAAATGGTTAACTTCCTCCTTGGACAGCAGAGTGGTTATACAAAATATCCTTGTTTTTTGCGCCTTTGGGACAGCAGAGCAAAAAATGAGCACTGGGTTAACAAAAATTGGCCTTCAAGAGATGTCATGATTCAAGGAAAACAAAACGTGATCAACGAACCTTTGATTTGCATATCAAGCTAGGCCTAATGAAGCAATTTGTGAAGGCTTTAAATCGAGATGGAAATTATTTTGGGCATTTGTCACGTAAATTTCCTGGCATTAGCACGGAAAAACTAAAAGCTGGTACATTTGATGGTCCTCAAATAAGGCAACTTGTTAAAGATCCCCAATTCACCTCATCAATGAACGAGACTGAATCTAACGCTTGGTGTTCATTTGTTCAAGTAGTACAAAATTTTCTTGGCAATCATAAAGCAGAGAATTACGTAGAATTAGTGGAAACTATGCTTTCAAATTTTAATATTCTCGGCTGTAACATGAGTATAAAAGTTCACTACCTTCACAGCCACCTAGATTGTTTTCCAGAAAACCTAGGTGATTGTAGTGAAGAACAGTGGGAAATATTGCATCGGGATATTAAAACTATGGAAGATCGTTATCAAGAACGATGGGATAGCCATATGATGGCGGACTACTGCTGGAGCCTTCAGCGAGACTGCCCTAGTAAACTCCATTCTAGAAAGTCGTATAAAAGAAAATTTGTATGTGATTAGTGACTAATGTAATTATGTAAATTAAGTTTTTGCAATAAATACTTAAATCCATGTGTCTTTGTTTTTTTAACTGGCAATAGTAATATTATATATTATAACAGTTATAACGTAAAATATATACACAATTGAAAAAAAAAACTAGATTTGATAGACAAAATCTGAGAACTTTTTTACATTCTGCATCCAAAAATTACTAGGAACAGTTAAAAAATCGCAGGCACCAGAATGTGTGTTGGCCCGTGTTATAATTGTCAATTTACGGTTACCATGTTAATTACAAAAAACTACCTTTTTCCAAATAATTAGTTACTTTTAGATATATAACAGTTTGTTTGTTATAGTTTAACAAAAACTAGTAGCTATTGTACCTAGCACTTGCGGCAAATGTTTTTTCCGCACTTGTTAGGTAAATAACCATTGACAGAGCAACCGACATGTCATATTTAATTAATAAATTTGACACATAAAATAATCTTATTTAGGGCGATTTTTATATTTTCTTTTTGGACTGTCCATGTCTTTTCAAGGATCCCAGCACACACCTGTCTTCAAACGTATAAATACCCGAGGTAAACGGTTGTAAAGAGTTGGAGGCGAAGATATTTAGGTCAACAAGGCACATGCAAATAGTAAAATAAGCTGCATCGTAGTCCACCGACCCACTTACAATAAAACGTTTTCTATTTCTATTTCGAGGGAATTCCGAGAGCCGGTGAGAGCTTCCCCGTTTGCACCTGAATCTCTCTTCTCTCCCCAGAAGAAGGGAGCAAAACGACGACAGACGAGACAACCGACCGACGACGGTGACAAATCAGGGGCAGCGTTCAGGTGGCTCCCGACAGGGGACAGGGCCGGTTTCAGTGTTCCGATCTCGTGAAGTAAAGATTGTATTAACATGTACCTTCTTAACTTTTTTCACTAAATTGTAACCTAACATTTACGTTTATTTTTCTATGGTTTACAGCTCTGCGTAGAAAATACAGGGCGTTGAGAAATTAATTTAGGGTTAGTTGAATACATGAAAAACAACCACTTGTTTAAGCGTCCTGAAGAATGAAAATCAATTTAAATATTAACGATATATTGCAAGCTTTTAGTAGTTTGGGATATTTTGTAATGAAGATTTTTCAATTTTTTTTGTCTAGGTTTTATAGTAACGTAAATTCAGATGTCTTCTGATAATAATAACATAGTAGATAAATGTGACAAAATTACACAGAATCTACGTGAACAAGGATAGACAGAAAACATCACAAAACAAATCCGCTTAACTGCTTTTCAAGCTTTTTAAATGCACTAGGCTCATAATTTGTACGATGGTATCTTTCTAAAAATAGTTGAGATTGTCTCGTTCTCCTAATAGGAACTAAAAATGAGACCAACTCTAGCAATATTTCACACACAAACCCTCCATTGACCAATTTGTGTAGGAAAATAAGAAGTGCCTCCTTTCTTCGAAACTCTAGGGTTTGCAGGCCACAAAGAGAAGCTCTTGTATTATATGTCAGGCCTTGATATTTTGTATTTTTTCGATTCTGTCAATGTGACACTGATATGAAGGACTCCATATTGCAGAACAGTATTCCAAAACGCTCCTAACCAATGAGTTATAAAGACACCCAATTGCTTTGCTATAAGTCACATGCTTTGTATGTATAAAGCCCAGCATTCTAAAACCCTTAAGTACAATGCTATCAATATGCAGATTAAAAGTTCAATTTTCAACAAAAATAACACCCAGGTCGGTGAAAGAAGTAACATCTTCAAGATGTACATTTACATTCAGAAATGTTAAGATGCAGATTTAATGTCAGACTGCAGTGGATTAGAGTCAGAGGAAACCGGTGAAAAGAATATTAAATCATCTGCATATAAAAGACATTTAGACATTTTAAAAAAAGACACTATATCGTTTATAAAGAGTAAAAATAAACTTGGTCCAATATGGGAACCCTGTGAAACACGCGACATTACAACAACCTCCCTGAAGCTGAACCAGACAAGTTGACCTGCTGTCGACGATTAAACAAATATGATCTGATCCACTCCAGTTAGTTTCCACAAAAACCAATTTGCTGCAATTTCCATAATAGAAGCTAATGGCAAACACTGTCAAAAGCCTTAGATATGACAGTGTAAATGACATCAACCCAAGTCATTAAGTAATTTTGAAATATTGCAAGATTTGTAGTCATTGAGCGACCCCGACAGAAACTATGTTGCATACTCGTAATGTAGTGTTTTAATGATTCAAAGACATCAAAAGTCAAAGTCAAAAATTGCTTTATTGTTTAAGATAAAATCTTGTTACAAAGCCAAAGGTAGAAATATATCCAACAAGCAGTAAAAAAAATAAGTAAAAGTAGATAACAATAAGAAATAAAAACAGCGAGTTGTATAGTTGTAATATTGAGCTTTTAACTGGTGTAGTGTGAGGTATGGGCAGTGGCAGAGCTCCAGTTTGTCTTGTATTATAATGATTATAATACTCTCGACTTTTAAATTTTTTAAACATCATACAAGCTGTCTCGAAAATAAAAATACAAGTAAGAGTTAGGATTTTGCGATTAATAAATAGTGGTCTACAAGAATCTCTACCACTTACCCCGCACATATACCTCACTGCCCTCTTTTGCAGAACAAAAACTGAGTTTATCAGATATTGGCTCGAATCACCCCAGAAGAAGACCCCATAACGCAAATGGGATTCTATTAAGGCCGAATATACTGATTTCGCAATGTGTTCATCCAACTTTTCGATACAACTCTCAAGGCATAACATCCCGATGCCAGACTATTGCATACTTTCAAAATATGATCCTTAAAGATTAACTTAGTGTTTATGGCTACACCCAAAAATTTAATATTACATTTTATCGAAATCTGTTCGTTATCAAGATAGACATCATCAAGCGAACACCCAAAATGCATAATATTGGTCTTAGAAATGTTGAAAGAAAGGCGATTAGCATCACACCACCCTTTAATTTGTTCAACATCATTTGCGATTGCATGAGTTAGCCCCTCAGGATTCCTGGAATGCCACAAAACTGAGGTATTATCGGCAAAAATTGTGAATTCACCCTTGATTTTCAGTGACGCCAGATCATCAAGAGCACTTCCCCTGAAACCATACCACTCTAGCTTCCGCAACAGTATTCCATGATCCACGCAATCGAAAGCTTTAGCGAGATCACAAAAAACTGCCGCAGCCACCTCACCCTCGTTTATGTAAAGATACAGATTATCAAGAAATGCAAAAATTGCATCTCCTGTACTCCTGCAACTCTGAAAACCAAATTGATCGACAGTAGTTTTTCAACTACTCTAGCAATCGTAGGTAACAAGGAGACTGGTCTGAAATTTGTTGGAGTAGTGACATCCCCGCCCTTATCAATTGGAATGACAATCGCTTCCTTCAGAGATTCAGGAAAGATTCCTGCAGCGAAAGAATCATTTACAGCCGTCACAAATGCGTTCAAAGTAGACTCTGGTAAAGCTTCTAATACCCTCACCGAAATTTCATCGCATCCTGAAGCATTTTTATTTTTAATATCGTCCTAATCTCCACCACGTCAGTTGGAGTAAGAAAAAAAGAATCACATATAGGGAACGGCTTTAAAAACTGTAATGGATTACACCTTGGCGATATCTGATTAGCGAGATTTTCGGCAATAGAGCAATACAATTCATTAAATTCCTCAGGTCTTATATCGACATCAGATACATCATAACTACCAGATTTTCCCCTTAGTTGATTAACAATTTTCCAGCTCTCTTTTTGTTTATTGTTCGAAGATGAAACACGTGAATCAAAATAGTTTTTTTTTGCTATTTTTAATGTTTTTCTGTATATTGATCTGTAGTTATTGAAGTAATTGACCAAGAAGTCACAAGTTATGAAATATTTCCGCAAAGTGTGTAGAGAGCGGGAAACTTTAATGACCCTTGTGATCCAAGGCTGCCCTTTCTTGTTTTTAATGTTAACAACTGGAAATGACCGGTCAAAGATTTCTGTAATCCGACTATGGAATTCTTTTAGGGGGTCACCAGAAGAGGCCACACCTAACCAGCCAATAGTCAAGCAGTTCTGAGAGATTTTTCTTACAGAATATCCTCCCCCTTCTCGTTTTTTGTGGAGCCTTCTGTACATCATATGGTATGACACACAACATCGCTTCGTGGTCAGAGAGACCCGGATTCAAAGTAAAACAAGAGACATTACTGACACCCGAACACACATAATCTGAGATAGACAAAGAATGTTGGGTAATTCTTGTAGGGGAACCAACATGCATATTGAGATTAAAAGATTGAAATAAGTGTTTCAATGCAAGTGTATGACAATTATCCTTACAACCAAAATCAATATTAAAATCACCTGCCAATCATCAGTGATAATTGCCTCAAATAGCTTTGGTATGTGTGAAAGTAAAGAAATACCTCTATAATTCTTTATATCACCTTTATCACCAGATCTAAAGATTGACAAGAGAGCAGAAAACTTCCAAATTTCAGGAAAGGAAACTAAATCGAAGGTTCTCTGAAAAATTATACAAAGAGGCTGAGACAATGTCTGACAACATCTTACTAATAGAATAGTGGGGATTCCACTTAGACCAGCTTTCTTGGAGAGATCGGGGCCCTTTATTTTATTACAGATTTCTGCCTCGGTAAAACAATACGTTGATAGTAATTTTCCCGAAGAAATCCAAATTGGGGCGGTGAGAATAGCAGGACTGAAAGTGAGTAGCAATAGCATTTGCGATGTTATTTGAACCAGTAATTTCCTCACTGTCTTAACTCATGACATTGGGCAAACTGGAGTCCCTTCTTAAGTGACATACAAATGTCTAAAAATATTTTATGTTTTCTGGGATAAGTAATTTAGTTTGTGTGACATGTGTAAGATAACACATAGCGGTGTAAAGTTTGACCTCACGTCATATGCCATAATATGCTAAATAAACGACATGTTGTTCGGTCCTTTTATATTTTGTGTATAGGCGATTCTTTTGCCCAATAAGCTTTGTTAAAGGAGGGTCAAAACATTTTGGATATTTACTATCAACAACTTCGTGGGGACATATCTATTAATACCCTGGAATAAAACCTCATAAATGATGAGCACCAGCATACTACTGGTTATACTATAAATGTAAAAGAAACTAATTTTTATAAACTAAAAATCAGAGAATCTATTGAAATTTTTAAACATTCAAAAAACAATAGAGATACGGGTTACGGTCTACATCACACGTGGAAACCAATCTTAACACAGAGTAACGATTCGGCAAGCACAAGCATTCTCTAAGACAACACGTTTTTCGGGGTCCACAGACCTCAGAATGCAAAGATCTGTAAAAATCTCAGATTACAATACTTTTAGGTAAATAGAAAAATCACGAATCCCTCCCTGGCGTCCGCACTCCAGCGATCTGTCGGCGGCAGGCCACAGCGTCGCGGCGCTTACAGAGGACCGACGCTTCCTAGAGATCGGTCGGCTTTGAGAAAGACCCGGCGCCCCGTCAGCCACGCCTATCCGTTCTGGAGGACCCCCGCAGCTAATTCGAGCCTTTTATTGCGGACGAAGCAAGAAGAATACGTAACAAAAGAAAAAACGAGAGGAAGAGGAAAAATTGAAAAGAAAAAGCCGGAAAAATAAATGAGGCTCATTGAATTATTAAAATATTATTATTATTTATTAATAATTTAGAATTCAAAAAAATAAAATGAGTTTTATGAAGGGTTATAACATTATTATTGGGTCTATTATTTTCATTTATATATATATATTTTTTAATTATTGACGCCCCTTGACTACCTTTTGTGGGGACACATTAAAAATGTGGTGTATAAAATTAAGCCGAATGACCTCGAGGATTTAAAGGAGCGAATAGAAATCGAATGAACACGAATCGAGGGGGCTGGCATTGTTTTTAATGTATTAAATTTTTCCCACTGTCAGGAAGTAAATGGACAACATTTTAACCACCTTACTTAGTTGCATTATTCAAACTTACTCAGTTTCATAATTAAAACTTAAAAAATATAATTGTGTATCCATTGACCAACCTCATAAACAGTTGTATTTCAGAGAACATTTTCCCAACCGCTTTGAAGGTAGCTAAGGTTATACCCATTTATAAAAATAAAGGCTCAGTTGATGATCAATCAAACTGTCATCCAATATCCTTACTGCTAATGTTTTCAAAAATTTTGAATCACTTTTAAAAGATCAAATATATTCATATTTTGAGATTAACACAGCGGTAGTTTGGATTCAGAAACAATAAATCAACAGCCCCGGCTATAAATTAAAAAAAAACCGCTTCGACTTTGCTGGAGGTGCTATGTTTAGTTTACGATTTTCCTACTACGTTGCCATGACAACGCGTTCGCGATGACGTCGAGCACATGGACGAATCTCTCGGTAAATTGCTAACGCAGCTAAGGTTATACCCATTTATAAAAATAAAGGCTCAGTTGATGATCAATCAAACTGTCATCCAATATCCTTACTGCTAATGTTTTCAAAAATTTTGAATCACTTTTAAAAGATCATAATATATTCATATTTTGAGATTAACACACGGTAGTTTGGATTCAGAAACAATAAATCAACAGCCCCGGCTATAAATTAAAAAAAAACCGCTTCGACTTTGCTGGAGGTGCTATGTTTAGTTTACGATTTTCCTACTACGTTGCCATGACAACGCGTTCGCGATGACGTCGAGCACATGGACGAATCTCTCGGTAAATTGCTAACGCAGTACACTACACCCACGTGTCGTTCAGTTTGGGGTGGATGTTTACTTTTATTTTCGCGGATTTCGCTGCAACCGGTTAGTTCCTTTGCAGTTTACTTGACTGTTTTTTGTTATATGTATTTATGGTGTTTACAACTTTATTATTAATTTACAATATTGATGAATCCCATCACGGATGTGGTTTGCATTTTGATGGAAACTCCATCTAATCGATGGAGGGAACAAGCCGTGAAGAGAGCAGCGAGTCAATAAATAGGGGGAATTTTAAAACGCTTTTAGATTTATTAATATCGAGAAGTTCCTAAGAACTAAAAGATCATCACGAAAAAATTATTCAAAACGAAATAATTGAATGCATTTCTGATTATTTAAATGATCATGTAAAAAAATGAAACAATGAACACACAGTTTTTTTCTGTGCAAGTGGATGACACCAGTGATATTACGCAAACCTCCCATTGCTCCATAATTTTAAGATACGTTAATTCAGAAGGTTCAGTAGTCGAGAGATTCTTAGGATTTTATAATGTCAGCGCCGATAGAACGTAGGAGAATTTATATTTTCTATTGGATACAATTTTGGACCAATTTGACTATAAACATAATAACATATAACAGGGCAATGTTACGATGGCGCAAGTGTGATGAAAAAAAAAAGAACAAGCGCCGCAGGCTGTATTTGGCCATTGTCTTGCGCATCGTCTTAACCTTATGATGCAGCAAAGTTTAAAAATATTTCTAAATGTCGAATTTTTTTTGCAAGTCAAAGTGGTATTCCTTCATTTTTTCATCACTCAGCCAAACGAACGTATGCTCTTATATCTGCATCTACGAGGCTTATACAAACAATTACAGAAACTCCTTGGTCTTCAAATTCGAAGTTAGGAAATGTGATTGTTCAAGACTGAAATAAATTAAAAGACGTCTTTGAATTTATTACAAACAGTGACAAATCTGATGAAAAATCAATCCGGCTTGCGAGAGGATTTTTAGGTGAGATGAACGATTTTGAATTCACGTTTCTAGCATTAGTGTTCAATGACATTTTTTCAATCACGGACATACTATTTGCGTTCTGCAAAAAAAATCGCTTGACATTAATTTTTGCGTATCCAATATAAAACGCTGTCGTGAGGCGGTCTGTAAAAAAAGAAATGAACATTTTTTTAATACCATGTCTGATAAAGGAAATTCTATTACAGAAATAAATCATTACAAACGCGAGCTTGCTAAGCTTTCACCTGAAGAAATTAGGGCTAAGTATAGAACCCTTTTTTATGAAATATTGGACCATATTTTAATGGAAATGACACTAAGCTTTTAAGACTGTGAAAAACTTACATTTTCATGTTTGGCTAAATTTCCGACTATCCCGTTTGCAAATTTGTTACAGTTATATGAGGAAATATTTTCAAAAAGTCAACGACTTAAAAATGAGCTTGGTCTTATTTTTGCCAATGACAGTAATTAGAATATATCGCTGCAAGAGCAAGTGAAAAAAATTAATGAAAATAACGATATTTTAACCAAAGCATATAAAGTGTTTTCCCTTATTTTGACAATACCGCCGACAAGTGCTTCAGTGGAAAGAAGTTTTTCTTGCCCCAAACGCGTAAAAACGTATTTAAGAAATACAATATCTCAAGAAAAACTTACTTCTCTAGGCAATATTTCAATTCAAAAGGAATTTTTGCAGGAGATTAGGGTAACTCGTCCATTTTATGAGGATGTTATAAATAAATTTGCTGGTATGAAGGATAGGAGAATTAATTTAGTATACAAAATTTAGTCGTAAAGTCGTAAAAAAATATTATACCCCTTCCACATATAAAAAAAATTCTGGAAAAAAAATTATTACGATATTTTCTTGCTTCATTTGCACTTCACTTACTTAACATACGATTTTTTTCTGGATTTGAACAATTTTTTATAAATCATGATTTATATAATTATTAATATTTTTACTTACTAATCCCCTCTACTACGAACAATGATTTCTTAAATCACCAAAGCCTTGAAATAATCCGTTTTACATCATTGTCATATTTTTTTCTTTAAAATAACGACCAAGAAACGACACGCAACCTTGTGGTCTCGGAAAATCATATTTATGGCATTTTATTACCTTTTCATTGTATTCAAAACAACTATACGGAAGAGTACAAAGAAACAAATCTGAAAAGGAAACACCCCGAACAGAATCAATTCCCGCTGGCCTAAAAAAAAACCCATTATTATCACAAAACAACGCCTCGAGCGAACGACGCCACATCCAGCTGAAATATCAATGATAATAACCTAGCGACAGCCCCATAAATAAACAACTCTGCCCATAAATATTTCAGCGCGCTCAGTTCGAACTAACAAGCACGGGGGATTAATAAAAAATTCCACTTATCTATTAACCGGGGGCTTCCCGCCCCGCAACGTCGCCGCCGTTCTTCGGGCCCCCTCGTGCAAATTTAAAGCCCCCCCCGATCGGTCCTCCCCCGCCCTTTTTATAAATTATGGCCAAGAATCCACCCCAAGGCTCGTCCTTGTCGTCGGGGACAGCAGAGGCCAGAATCGGCCGCTCTGCGTGCTCCCTCTCTGCTCTGCCTGCCTACATAATACATATAGACACACTTCTGTGTTTACACAAATTACTATATTTTTTCTTCTCGCGACGTTGCCGCTTCTAGCAGGAGACAAGTCTGGGTATTGTAACACAACATAAAATTGGAGGTCCGTGCAGTAATCCCTAGATTCCGAAAAACATGTTTTTTCTGTTCATGGCATACCTAAAAAACTACTAACTCAATTGACTTCAAATTGAAATGACCTGGTAACATTTTGGTAAAAATCCAACATGGCGGCCTAGAGAAAACTTAATAGATTGATTTAAAATTGTTGGCCATAACTAATTGTTTGCCATAATAAATTAAATGTGATAAATCCAACATATGTCAACCTGATAATCCCGTGTTATCCTTTGGGGAGCGGCGTTTGGTTAATCTCGCAGCATAGCTTCCCCTAGACCTTCCATAGTCTCTTTTGTGTCTCTAGCTTCGTTTGTACTCGATATTCAGGTACCAATGAATTTTGCGTTGAGTCCGTGCTGGCTCCGGCAACTCTGCGCTCATCGTGAGTATGTCCCAATGATGTTGTGTTGGGAAGACTTGGGATCAGGAGGTTGTTTTGGATGCAGGCCACCCTTGGCCTCCGCCTGACCTCCAGGTGATTCCGCACCCGTCTGTTTCTTTTGGGAAATGACTACATCTTGTTTAACTCTATGCCTGTTTGATTCTAAGGGCGCCATCTGTGTTGTCACGGGTACAGCATCGTTTACTTGCTGTTCTTATCTAGTAGTGGTGATGGTTGTATGTCAATTGAAACGTCGCTTTTTGGAATAACGTCACGCACAAGGTAAGTGTTTACGATGCATATGTTTTTGGGGGGTTGAGATAGGTTGGGAATAGACGTAAAAGTCAGGCTCTTACGTCTATTCCCATCGGAAAACCTCCTAGCACTCGAACCTATTTCTTTTCTGCCCCTTTTATCTCAGGAGAGCCCAAATTATCAATTTGAGTATTTCTTGTCAGTTATCCCGATCTCCAGAGTTGTCCTAGAAAGATATCGGGATACTCTGTCAATCTGCAAAAGGAAACACCGATAACACTCGTTCCTATGGAATATTATGGGACCTGGTGCAGTGGAGTGTCGAACTTATGGGAGTCCCACTTTATCCACGTTTCTTGAATTATGCTATGGGAATAGCTCAACCCGTTCACCTCAGGGGATGTCTGTCAGTGTATCCCCGATCACTTGCAGTAGTTATCTTTCTCACTTCACTTTTCTCGAAAGTAAGCCGAGCGCTCGGTGATGTTAACCAAGATAAGTGGTATGGTATAAAAAGTGCAAAAATAATCGGTCCCTTCTTCATGGAAGACACATTAACTGGAGAAAAGATATTTGAATTTTTTAAAGAATTGTCCCAGCTATTGCAGAACCATTTCCAAATAATTGTAAGTTTCTTACTTTACCTGCTGTATTAAAATTTTTTTTAGGTAATGATGAATGTAAATGAATGAAAATAAATGATGAAATATGGTTTCAGTAGGATGGTGCTCCACCATTTTGGTCGAAATGTTCAGGAATATTTAGACAATGTTTCTTTTGGAAGATGGATTGGACGTAGGGGTATTTGTTAATGTACTAAATGTTTTCCCACATTATTTGACCAACTGTCAGGAAGTAAATGGATAATATTTTAAACTATGTCTTGTTTTAACGATCCGGTTTTGCTTTGACTGTAAAAAAAGAAGAAGATTTGAAATGTCTTCTAATTCGCCACCATCGAACAACAGTTCTTCTAATGCTACAGGAGCCAGCATGCGTCAGACTATAGGATTGACGTCCATCGAGAAGCTATCTGAACAGATTGAAACTCTGACTCTGATAATCAATAATCTGAAGTCAGAAATCTTAGATCTAAAGGAGATGAAAAGAGGCCTTGAGTTTTTGAACGAAAAGTATGAGGAAGAAAAAACAAAACTAAAGTGTGTATGGATACGATTCAAGAACTTAAGAGTGATAATCAGAATATGAAAACTGAACTTAGACAATTAAAAAACGTGATCCAAATATCTGAGATTAAAAGCAAAAGCAACAATGCCGTTCTAGCAGGTCTTTGCGATGATCCCAACGAAAATGATAATGAATTAAAAAGAACGTCGAGTGACGGAGAATGACTTGACATCAGTGAAAAAAGTCATTGCTAAAAATAATAAGCCCTTGATCATAGTAAGCTTTACGTCACAGGAAAAAAGAGATTTGGTAGTCAATTCTGATAAGAGGAAAGAGTTGACTTTGTCAAAGTATCTAATAAATGACCAAAATGTACCTATCTATCGCAAAGAGGAGTTATCCCATGCTCAGTATAACATATTCAGGAAAGCCTTAAGTCTAAAAGTAAATGGATATAAATTTGTTTGGCATCGGTGTGGAAATATTTATGCTAGAAAAAATGAAGGCGAGGAAACAGTGCGCATAAAGACCTTAGAACAAGCTGAAGAACTGTTGAGCTCTGCTTAATTAAGTTTAATAGAGCTATTGTGATGGTACAATTCAACATTCACCTAAAATGGCTTTTCACGATCACTCAATTTTTGATCTTGATAACCAGATAGAGGTCGTAACCATACCTGATCCTTTTCAGTGTCCAACAGTTTTCGATGCTGGAGGGCACATATCCGCAATCACACTGAACATCAGAAGTTTAAGAAAAACTTTGATAACTTTCTTCTGTACCTCAACTTCTTAAGGAAAAAAACCGGAAATATTAGTCTTAACAGAGACATGGATCACTGAAGAAGAGGGAGAACTATTCAATAGAGATGGTTATAATCAATATTGTTCCTTTAGTGGTAGACGCTCAGGTGGAGTTGATGTGTAGCTTGCTTCTGATAATATAGAAATTAGTGAATTTACCTCGTTCAGCTGTAAGGTTGTGAGATGTGATTGGAAGGCCAAGAGCGTGATTATTGTTGATGTTTATCGGTTCCGCGACTTCTCGGTTCAGAAATTCAATTCAAAATTTACTAATCTGTTGTCGGGTATTGACTGTGCAAATAGTATAGTTTTAGGAGACATGAATATAGATCTGCTTGTAAATTCGCGTGAAAGTAACGATTATAGGGAGGTTGTTGCGGAAAGTCGATTTGTCTCTTGTGTGTCTCAGGTAACACGACCTAGCCTCCAGGGATATGGTGATTACATGCATAGATCATGTATTGTTAAATAAAAACATAGATGAAACCACTGCAAAGGTTTACATCATACAATCCTGCATCACTGATCATTTTTTGGTGAGTATTACATTTGATTTTAACATGAATAATTTATCTACCGTTCACAACAAACAAAAAATTGATTTTAACAAACTGCGAAAATTACTATCAGAAAAGGACTGGGTTTCAATATATGGGGAAACAGACGTCAACCTAGCGGTAAACAGATTTTACTCATTGTTAGAAAGCTCGGTTGACGCATCACAAAAGGCGCTTAATGTAAGCTCAGCTAAACAAAAAATTAAACCATGGATGACAGACGGGCTATGACAAAGCATTAGGCATAGAGAGGTACTCTACAAAAGATTGAAAAAAATACTATTAGATCTAAACTTAAAAACTGAGTCCAATACTTATAGGAATTATTTGCACAAACTTATTATTACTACAAAAAAAACATACTACTCGCATCCGATAAATGTAAATAAAGGGGACATGAGAAAAACTTTGTTCACTTTGAACAATAGCATTGGTAGTAGTAAGAAAAAAAATACAAATATTGTTCTCCTGGGTGACTCAGGGGCTGTAACGTACCTAAGACGGTTAGCAATTCAATTGTTCCAGATGGTGGTTTGAATAACTGCTCACGAACAGACTATTTTCGATGCAGGGACTCCTTAGCGGTACCGCACGGTGATTTTAATTTGGTTTCTGATGTAATAAACTCCTTACCATTGAATAAGAGTAGCGGTCTTGATAATATTGGTGCAGGTGCATTGAGAGCTTAACACCATTATAGCTCCGGTTGTGGCTCACTTGTTTAATATCTCGATTTCTCAGGGAATTTTTCCCGTACGGTTTAAAAAGGCTTTGCCGATTCCAGTATTTAAGCGAGAGTAATTACCGTCCAATCGCCTTTCTTATGACACTTTCAAAGTTTTTTGAAAAAATTATGATTCAGTTTTTAGTAAAGTTTCTTCAGAAACAAAAATTCTTTTCAGAAGATCAATACGGATTTATCAAAAACCGCGGTACTGACTTAGCTCTTCTTAAATTCAGCAACGAAATATATTCTGGGCTAAATAAAAACTTGAAAGTGTCAGCGCTTTTTATAGATCTCAGCAAGGCCTTCGATACTCTGTCTCATGAGGTGCTGATGTCTAAACTAGAAAGTACTGGTGTGGGAGGCCCTATTCATGCGTGGTTTCTGAGCTACCTTACAGGTAGGGAATATGTATGCATGTGATTGTAATGTTATTGAACAGTGCTCTGATATACGTTATCTTGGTGTCCATTTTGACACGAACATGTCCTGGAAGGTACACAGAAAATACTAGGAAAAAACTATTGTATGTCCTTGCGAAAATAAGATACACTTCACGTCTTCTACCCAAACATGCATTATTGCTCCTTTACAATGCTTTAGCACACTCAATTTTAACACATGGAATATGCGTGTAGGGTGGCACTTATGAGACAAATCTATTACCGTTTACTGAACAAACAAGTATTTAAAAATCTTCCTACATTCTGGGACCAAAGATTTTTAATAAATTACCTGTCAGTTTACGAAGTCTCTTCGCCCAAGATACTATAAGCCTAAATTGCTTGAAGAAAAAAATTAAAAATATATTCTTGTCTTCTGATATCGCTGAATTTATATAAACTAATGTTTAATTCATATTATTCTATTAGTCTAAATAGCCTAAGTGTATTATATATCGGTTAGGTTATAGTTAGTAAGTGTACTTAGGTTTATTATTTACATATACTAGAATAGCAAGTGCATCCTGGGCTCTGTTTTCTGTACCTATAAAACTTTCAGGATGCAAATTGCCTCTGATTGTCTAATATAATTATGTATTGTAAATGGAAAATAAATAAAATAATAATAAAAAATATGATAATTCTTCGCTGTGTTTTTTAATTTGGGGTAGGGATCCAAAAAGAAAAGTCAAATATTCAAAAACGTCTACGTTTCGCAATTTATTATTGCATCTTTACATAATAAATTGCGAAACGTAGACCTTTTTGAATATTTGACTTTTCGTTTTGGATCCCTGCCCCAAATTAAAAAACAGCGAAGAATATTTTAAACACCTTACTCAGTTTCATTAATTTATTGTTTGTTGTATTAGGTATTTCTTTTTTGTATTGTATTATTTTTATTGTTCTTTTCAACTTACTTTTATATTGTTTTAGTAGCAAGATGAGGAATTATTGTGTTTTCCAGTCTGTCTTTACAATTATAAGAAATTTTTTGTTAAATTTACTTACGGTAGATTTACTTATTGGATTTCTATTAGGATATTTGTCGAGTCTTGTTGAGAGTAAGTATTTCGGATTTTATGATTCTTTTAAATTTTAAACGAAAGCCTGTATCTTATGATACAGATTAAAAAAATAAAATTTGCGGATGAAGCACATTTGACCCAGAAAAAAAAATAAAAACTGACCATGTTCCCTATATTTTTTAAAACGTTGCAGTGCAAAAACTTTTAATATTAATAATAAGGTATTAGAAATAAAAAGAAACTTACAGTGTTGCCAAATGTCCTTACATATCTTGATTTATGACGTAAATATTTTAAACATCTCTACATTGCCAATGATGATTGCCGATACCGATTTACCGACTGTATCAAGATGGCTGCCAGCTCTTCTGGCAGCTTTTCTACTGTACGGGTTTTTATTTCATGGCTTTAATGATGATGTCTTCGGAGCCTAACTTGGTGCTAACCCTGTACTGTTTCACCTTGTGCTACTAATGACAGCGTTTCAACTATACAACAAATTATTATTAACAACCCTAGTAAATAGTAATGAATTCTTCACTGAAATGAAATTAAATTTGGCGACATTGCTTCTTGAATATGAGAAAATGGCCGATTAATCATGAAATGTCAAGTTAATTCTCTGCTTAAGAATTTTTAGGTTGAATAACATTATATTTAGTTGATACACTTTTAACATTAGTTTTTTAAAAACTTAAATTGAAAACACTATATTGTATAATAATATAATTAAAGTAACAGTAGACGTTTATAATCATATATAGTGCCTTACAAAGTCATAACCATTTGTCAGGCTTTTTATGGTTCACCCGCAATTTTTTTTGCTGAAGTGTTTTTATTTCGAAGTAAGCTCTACAATGAATCATTAATAAAAATGTTAACATCTTGTAGGTTTCGCATTCTATCCCAATAACCCAGTATAATTAAAATTTCAATTCTTTAGGTTTCAGTTAAACGATCTATTTTTGTAAATCAACAAAACTGACATTGCCAAAAATATCAGGTAACCTTTCGTGTGCAGATATTTTAACAAAAGATAATACATTAAATTATGGATATTAGACCCTTATTTTCGCAAAAACTGTTGACTTTCATAAAAAGTGCTCTTAATAAAAAGTATCGAAAATTTCACGCAGATTTTAAAAAAGTAATATAATATAAGGTGTTACATTAAAAAAAATAATTTTCTTTTTATAACAGAAAAAACGGTAAACTTGGCAGCAATGCGAAACTCTCCCTTGGAGCCGGCATAATTTCATACCTGAGTGTACATATTTTCATTAAATTCAGATAAGCGGTACCTGAAGGTGTCCGCTTAAGAGACATTTCACTGTATTTGGAAAATATACATATAACCAAATAATGGTTCATTTCACTTTTCATTCATTCATAGAATTTAATTAGAAAACAGTCTATCGGTCTATTATCTTTTCTGTCTTTCTTTATGTTCAAGTACTAAAATTAATGGCGCCCATAACTTAAAGGCTGAAATCAATACAAACTAAGGAATCGCCTATAACTCGCCTGAGTAGCCTTAATAACCGGTGTAATAAATTAATAATTAATATAATAATAAAATAATCTACTATAACTTCAATAAATAATTAATTTTTTTATTTTTATTATTTAATTTATGCATACCAAAAGACATGCTGATGCAAGATTTGTATGTAACTTTTAGCACACTTTAATAAAACCTTTCTCTGTCATAAGTATATTATTTCTTAATATCCAACGACAAAATGGGCAAAGCGGCAACATCTTCCGCATACGAGGGACCATTCAACATCAGATGACGTAAACTGACGGCGGTCGATACCGAGAACGGGATGGGAGGGCGCATGCGCGAGTCTAATTTAAATTTTATTATCACGTGTAGCTGAAAAGCGCCCGGGAAAATGAGTGTCCCGAAATCCCGAAGGAGAAATGTATTTTTTGCTGAGGTTTTACTTAGTTTAATAAAGGCGGACACCGCAAAATATTGTACAACTCAACGACTCTGATATTTGGCATACGTGTATTTTGACCAGAAAAGCTCATAGCCGCAGATATCGTGAAGAATTTCTGATTGAAAAGTGGCATCTAAAATATTGTAATACGAGCCCTGTCTCAGTGGCGATGGCCCTACTATCAAAACTATGGTTTTTAAAAAAATTGCTATATTAACGAAACAGAGAGTAAACAGTTACAGAGAAAAACATATCTTACAAATTCAAAAAACTGTCGATTTAAAAAAATCAACGAGACCAAATCACAACAAATTACCACTGAATTACATCGCTTTTTCAGACATAGTGCCAACCGAAGGGTAATCCACTGACGAAAAACAATAAGAAAACACTAAAAAATACCAAGAAAATGCTCATATTTAATAAGTGAAATAAGACTTAATTCTATATCATTGACAACGTTGCCATGTCGTTTTTAATTTCCGAATTTTCCACTACTAATTTTTGATATTCTAAATGGGACACCCTATATATGGTTGCATATTTTCATTCGTTGCGACATTCCACTCTTGTGTCATTTATGTCATTCTGACAATCAAAGAAATTTTTTTATTTAATTTATATTTTACAATCTAAAGTGCTGTGATTTGGCAAAAGCAACTAACTTACGTGCAAAAAAGCATGGAAAAATAAGATTTTTCATATCTTATGCACTAAACATCTTTTATACCCGTTTAAAAATCGCTTAAACGTGTTTTTTAGAAATACTCAATTTTTTTAACGGGAATGAGGGTGGCTCATCGAGTTAGCTAGAGATATTTTTTTGCAAGTAATTTGTTGTTCATATATATATATATATATATATATATATATATATATATATATATATATATATATATATATATATATATATATATATATATATATACAGGGTGTCCCAATAGTGGGTTCTCGGTTGATATCTTGATAACGGATAGCGATATAAAAAAAGTTCAAATGCAAAAGTTGTAGAACGATACGGGCTACATAACCTAAAATTATTTTCATTTATACAGGGTGTCTCAAAAATCTGTAGCGAAGCAAAGTTTTGTTTTTTCTTATGGGATACCCTGTATATTTTTGCATATTTAGATTCTGCTCGTGATTCTACACATTTTTTGTATAACATGTCCTATGTCTAAATCTGATAGTTTTTCTAATATCCGCCATTTTGTAAAAAATTATGAATTGCAGTGCCTTTTTCCAACGACGTGAGCCGTTGGCTTTTTGATATAGGATTATGATTTTTGGCAGGAACATTAACAAAAGTATGGGTTGACTTTCAACGTGAACAAAATTTGTCGGCGTTGTACAGGGGGTCCTAGATAAGTAGGAGAAATTAAAAAAATTAAAAACATCATATCTTTATTTTTTTAAATGGAATGTATAGTATTTTAATATTTTAGACTATTCGTGACCCAAAACCCTATCTTTCGATATAAATATATCCTATACCTATTTGTCATAGTTTCCGAGATTTTGACATTTTTTTATTTTTTATTTGGTTTTCAATGGTAATCGCCTTAGAATTTGCTTTATTATCGAATTTATAGAATTTTCCGAGGAATTCAAAAATGTAATAATATACAGGGTGTTCCATTTAAAATAACAAAGTTGATATCCGAGGGACACTTTTGTATTTCAACTTTTTCTCTGTTATTAAAAATAAACGAATTAAGGGGGTGGCAAATCTCGGTGAATCACCCTGTACATTAATACACAGTAAAAATGCCGAATTAAAAATTCAGTCTACTATTTTTCTTTTTGTAAAAAGGCAAATAATTATTTTAATTAAAGAGACACAACAGAAAAAGAAGTCCTACAATCACTTGATTAAATGTTCAATATGACCACCATTTCTTTCAACACACACTTGTAGCCGATTCACAAAGGAATTGTTAACTCTATACAGCATCGCGTCATTGATATTTGTACATGTATTTCTAATTCTCATTTTCATATTCTCTATGGTAGTGGGTGGCGTTTGGTAAACTTGCTCTTTAACAAAACCCCACAAGAAAAAATCTAGTTTTGTGAGGTCCGGAGACCTTGCCGGCCATGATACTGGACCTCCCATACCAATCCATTTATTTTCATAATTCGCGTCTAAAAATTTCCTCACCTGCCTGCTAAAATGTGCCGGAGCGCCATCTAGTTGGAACCACATCCGCATCACTAGATTCAAAGGTATTTCGTCAATCCACTCCTGCAAACTGTTTGCAGTAAATTTAGGAAAGTGTCTCCATTACCTCTATTTTCGAAAAAATAAGGTCCAATGATACGGTTACCGATTATACCAGCCCATACATTAAGAGACCATTTATGCTGGTGATCCAAGGGGGTAATGAATCTGGGGTTTTCAGAACTATAATAGTGGAAATTATGTCAGTTGACGTATCCATTTTTTTGAAATGTCGCTTCGTCAGTAAATAAAATGTTATTGAAAAAATCATGTTCTTCTCTATTTTTTGCCAATGCCCAAGTACAAGTCTTCGAATATGGTATGGGTGAAATTTATGTTTTCTAATTATTCTATTTGCCGTAGATTTAGCAACACCTCTCTCCTTTTCTAACTGCCTACATGAAATATGAGGATTTTCAATTAAAGTTTGCATAACAAGATATTCAGTTTCTTCATTGGCGGATCTTTTCTGCCTTTCCAATTTTTGTTTGTAATCGACACATCCAGTTCTTTCAAATTCGTTCGGCATTGCTAAACCGTTGCGCATAAACTCTACTTGCTAAAAAACAATTTTGATCACTTGCGCCTAAAACATAAATCATGTTAATCAATTCTTCTCTAGAAAAATTCATTTTGAATCAATTTGAACACCGTTACTACACAAATACAAGAGTTTGACATTTCGCCATGACATTTTCCCCGTTTTCGTTTGTTTTTACTTTAGGATTGCCTAAGGCATCTTCGTACATTAAGTTCTAACTAAATGTTGACACTACCTACGCTTTTATAATAGCCAAAATAGTAAATATTTAAGAATAGTTGGTAAAATATCTGTTCTAAGTCTTTAGGTCGCGATTCTTAGCACAATATTATGAGCACTTGTAGTGTATTATAATTAGAAAATTCGATAATAAATTCTAAGGCGATTGCCATTGAAAACCAAATAATAAATACAAAAATGTCAAAATCTCGGAAACTATGACAAATAGGTATAGGACATATTTATAACAAAAAATAGGGTTTTGGGTCACGAATAGTCTAAAATATTAAAATACTATACATTCCATTTAAAAAAATGAAGATATGATGTTTTTAATTTCTCCTACTTATCTAGGACCCCCTGTACAACGCCGACAAATTTTGTTCACGTTGAAAGTCAACCCATACTTTTGTTAATGTTCCTGCCAAAAATCATAATCCTATATAAAAAAGCCAACGGCCGACGTCGTTCGAAAAAAGGCACTGCAATTCATAATTTTTTACGAAATGGCGGATATTAGAAAAACTATCAGATTTAGACATAGGACATGTCCCATAAGAAAAAACACAACTTTGCATCGCTACAGATTTTTGAGACACCCTGTATAAATGAAAATAATTTTAGGTTATGTAGCCCGTATTGTTCTACAACTTTTGTATTTGAACTTTTTTTATATCGCTATCCGTTATCAAGATATCAACCGAGAACGCGCTATTGGGACACCCTGTATATATATATATATATATATATATATATATATATATATATATATATATATATATTATAACACTTCATAAAAATATTTTATTTTTACATAAAAAAACGCCATTGGCCATGACTTCAGTAAAACAGCTCGTCTTTTTAACATTTTGAGAAGAAACTCGCAAATATCTCCCCAAATGCTCTGAGAGGCGATACACATGAATGTGGATTAAAAAGTAGAATAAATGTCGCGGATTCTGACCAAATTAACGTAATGATAACTAAAATACATCGAGTAGTCGTGACCAACATACAAAGTAAAGTGTTGCTTATTTTGCAATGTTTTGTGGTTCCTTTTCATATATTAATAAACTAGCGGGTACCCGCGAATTTGTTCGCGTATATGACTATATGAAAGGGATGTAAAGAGGTACTTGAATAGCCTCATTTGAGTACCTCTTTATATACCACGTTTGTTGTTGCATTCTGTGGTTGTAAAATAGCCAAACTACTACGCGAACTTACGGTAGAGCATGCGACATAGAGTTAACCAATCGTAGCGCAAATCTACTTCAGCTCTACTTAAGGATTGCCCTTGAGCTTTGTTAATTGGCACGGCGAAACAAAGCTTTAAAAGAAACTGTACACGTTTAAATTGAAAAGGATAGTATGACGGAATTAAAGGGATATAAGGGATCCCAGACCAAGGACAGAAATAATAGTAGACTCTATTACATTGTTGTGTAATGTTTTAACCTGTAGCCGAGTTCCATTACACAATTTGGCTGGTTTTAAATTCAGAATAAGCATCACTGTTGCCCCCACTTTTAAAGTTAACTCATGAGGAGGGAGTCCTGAAGGGTTTAGAGAGTGTAGGAACTCGACAGGATAATTAACCATATTTTCTTGGTCTATAACTACATCTATTGAGTAGTATGTTAATTGTGGAGTAGTAATTTTTGTCCAATAAAGCTAGATTTATTTCATCTGCTGTGCTATTTTCTGAAGTTAATATAGATCGTTCTTTAAACCAAGAAGCGGTTTTATTTTGACAACTTTCAAGTCCACTATAAACATTTAAGGGGTAGTTTCACCCCTTAAATGTTTATAGAATCCCTTCTTGTTGAATCTCTGCACTCTAAAACCAAGCTTTTTGCACAAGCTCAGCTTTCTACGACGAACGGTTTGAGAAAGATCGCAAATAAATTTATAAAAAATCTTAACATATGTAATAAAATAAAATAAAAAGCACGTGTTCAAGTGTTTTTCCAAATAACTAAGTGTTTTTTAAATAACAAATATAATTTAAAGGGGTGGGTAAAATATGTAACAAAATAAAATGTAAAGCTTATTATGTTCAAGCGTTTTCGGCATAACAAATGGCTTTTAAATAAAATATATTATAATATTTAAGGGATGGTTTTACTCCTTTACACACATTGTATGAATTTTTTAAAAATCCTAAAATATGTAAAAAAATTAATTAAAAAACACGTGTTCAAGCGTTTTTTCGAAAAACTAACTGGTTTTTAAATAAAAAAAATATTGTATTATTTAAGTGGTGGTTTCACCCCTTTGAACATCCTGTATGAATTTTTAAAAAATCCTAAAATATGTAAAAAAAATAAATCAAAAAACACGTGTTCAAGCTTTTTTCCGAAAAACTGACCGTTTTTTAAATAAAAAATATTGTAATGCGTGGTTTCACCCCCCCCTGGAATTTGAGTTTTGAAAAATCCCTTCTTATCGAACCTCTACACCCTAAAATCAATCTGTATGTCAAAATTCAGTCAACTAAGTCTTTCATATATTAGTATAGATTAGTTTTACGCAGTCAGAGTTTTTTAAAACCCATACATGTTTTAGCAATAACTCCGAACGCTGTCGAAAATCACAGAAGAAATTGATTTCGTACAGTAACTGTTTTCAATTATATCACGGATATTAAAAACCAAAAGAAAAATAAAACTGAAAATATTAAATTAAAAGCAAATTAAAATGTAAATTACCCAGGAACTAGGAAAAGGCTAACGGATGGCATGGCGGCCGGCGCGAGCTGGCAAGAAGGCAAGAAGAATAATTAAATTAGTTTTCGAGTTGTGCGGGGCAGCACCTGCCGGCCTCCGTCGTCGGCGAACGACGACGACACCTGCATGCCGATTCCCGCTAATCGCTAAAACAATGTAGAGAAGGGGGCTTAGGCGGCCCGCACCAACACGTCCAAGAAAAGTTCTTATATATCAACAGTTTAAGTTACTTATTCGTTTTTATGCAAACCGAGATGCAAACAGTACTTTTATACATGGTGTACTGCTACGGACCACTCCAGGTATGGAGTCGACCGTAGTACTGACATTCGCAAAGTGAGGTTAACAATTAAAAACTTGAAATTTCAGTTCTCAACAAATATAAATTACATACACATTTTTAAATAAAACAGACTTCAAAAAAATTCACCAAAAAGTGAAAAAAAATCGGTAATTGGTTTTTACCCCGAATTGAATAAGACTATTAGTTTTTTTCAGTTCATTCCTATGTAACACTTGATTTTGTGCAAAATTTGAGGAAATTGGATAATTAGATTTTTCATTAATAAATTTTTTATCGTTTCACTAAACCGCCATCTTGTTCCGGCCTACTAGATTTATACCAAAATATTACCAATGTGGTGAATAGTTTTCAAGCTATGCTGCGAACTGACAGACAGACAGACAAACCGACAGCGGCACCAACGGAATTGATAAAATATTTTTTTACCGTTGCTAAAACCTGAAAATATATAAAATCTGCTGGTGATTTTTTTTCACGATTATATATACAGGGTGATTCATGAGGAAATGTCAATACTTCAGGTATGTATTTAGGACCCAAAAATAAATATAAGTCTATATAAATGTGTGTCCGCAAGTCCTTCGTTCTAGAGATACAGGGTAATAAAATTTTTAATTAATTTTTCTATTTTGTAAATAAAATCTATGATAATGTAAATAATCTTAGTATAGCTCTTAATTGTAGGAGGCGCTACCTACATGCCTTTCTACTCCTTCGAACAATCAGAACTTTTTGGTACAGCCCTGTATTACATTTTTGAGTAAAATAAATTATTGCTTTATCATTTTTTCGTCAAAAAGGTATACCTGTTAAAAGTTGAAACGAGCAACCATTTTCGAGATATTTGGACTTTTTTTATCAAATGCACATAAAGAATTCATATGTTGGAAAAAAGGTAGAAGTGTACCTTGCCTGATAGAACAATTGCTGGTTGACGTTGCCATCTTTTTTCCTGTTACTTAGCAATAGTAATGTCAATAATTATTAATAAGATCAAATTTTGTCACTGTCAAATTCTGTGCCGAACTTTTATTACCTGACAATAATCATTTAAGAAACATTAGATCTAAGTACGTCATTATGCCTGCGAAATTCTCATCGTAAATATGCAGATATGATATTCGTCTATGGCTTCTGTAATGGGGTCTCAATTCAAGCAGTCGTAGAGCACCAGCGTCGTTTTCCAGATAGAAGGGTACCAGATAGAAGAGTTTTTCAACAAGTTTTCGCTACTGCTGGAGAATCTGGGATGTTTCTAAGTGCGAAAATTGTATCTGAAAGAGAATCGGGACCTGACGTTGAACTAGAAGAGGCTATACTCAATGCCGTGGAAAATGATCCAAGCTAAGCACTAGGCGAATTGCAGACACTTATCAAATTACACAATTGTCTGCTTGGAAAAATCTTCACATTAATTGTTTATACCCTTTTCATTTACAACGGCTTCAAAATTTGCAGGAGGCTGATTTTGAGTTGAGAATGCAATTCTGTAATTGGATTAATGAAGATCGAATATTGTATATGTATGTTTTATTTGCAGCACACTAAAGTTTACTTGTAAGAGATTTTTTAAACCAAAACTTTCCATACCGATGGATTGGTCGGGCTGGTTTGTATAATTGGCCACCCAGATCGCCAGACTTTAATCCTTTGGATATACGGTATATTCCACTAAATTAAATACAAGAGACGCATTACTGGATCCGATAACAAAAGCAACTAAGAAATGCACAAAATGGCAGCATTTCATTTTTTAACTCACAGGTTAGTTAATTTTCCATTAAGTAAAGAACGTTTTAACAATGAAATGAATCGGATTAAAAATATAGCTAAAAGTAATGGATATAATGATAATGTACATAAATTAGTAAATACACATAAGCATAAGAAAATGTTAAAAGATGCCACTACTCTTCAAAAACCTGAGGCTCTCAATAAGTTCATAGTAATTCCATACGATCCCAGATATACGAGAGGTCTAGAAAAAGTATTTAAAAACGTAGGTTTTAGAGTAGCCTACAAAACGGAGAACAGTTTGAAAAATCTCCTTAGAAACCCTAAAGACAAAGTCGACTTGAAGGAGAGGAGTGGCATCTATGAAATTAACTGTAATGACTGCGATCTAAACTATGTTGGGCAAATTAAACGCTCCATAACCATTTGTTTTAAAGAACACATGGCACATTTAAGATACGGAAGAACAGAAAAGTCAAGCGTTGCCCAACATGCTTTGGAAAACAATCACTAAAAAGGAATAAATAATGTTAAGTTGATTAAAAATGTATCTAATAATAGATTATTGGATGCATTTGAGAGTATAGAAATAGTTAAATGTGGTAAGAAAGCACTAAATAGAGACAGAGGGCCTATTCCCTACAGTCCCCTCTATTGTTTACTTGACAACGGTGCAGTCGGGTGCAACCAAGTGTGACCACATTTACCTATACATATTCTCGATTAGCATAAGTTACTTTAGCTTATATCATCTGCTAATGATGCTAACTTGGTTAGCGAAACGCGCGTGCAGAACGTAACAAGTTATGGTGTAGTGTGTTTAGAACTCTGGTATTTTAATTTAATAATAATAATTTTAATAAAAATTAAATACGTTTAGTTTATGTCTGAGTCACTGAATACACACCTCAAAAAAACGTGTTAACCCTTCACTTAAAAGCTTTTGTGCCAAGATGCGTTTAAATTTGGACAAAAGTCAAACTTAAAATTTTGCCATAAAAAATCACAGGAATCATTTATTTTGATCAAAAATGTAAAACAGGGCTTTATCAAAAAGTTGTGATTGTTCGAAGGAGTAGAAAGACATGTAGGTGGCGCCCCCTACAAGTAAGAGCAATACTAACATTAGATTCGAATTCGTCATACCAAAAAAAAACCCGGATAAAAATTTTTACCCCAATATTTATCATAGATTTTATTTAAAAAATAGAAAAATTAAATAAAAATTTTAGCACCCTGTATCTTGAGAAAGAAGGCCCTGCGGACACATATTTATATAGACTTTTATGTTTATTTTTGGGTCCTCAATACGTACCTGAAGTATTGACATTTCCTCATGAATCATCCTGTATCTTGTTTGGCCGCCATCTTGAATTAGTCCCACAATTTTACTAATTCATCTAGATACCAAAATTAGTTATAGCACACAATTTGAAATAAGTAGTTTTGGTAGGCTGAATTTTTAAATATGTCGTCATTTTCCTTCTTTAGTTCGTACCGAAATTTTACCAATTAATTTTAATACTTGATTTGAGATAAATTGGATAAGTAGATTTTTAGCAATCATTTTTTTAACATTTCACTAGGCCGCCATTTTGTTTTGTCATTCTGGATTTTTACTAAAATGTTACCAAGTTATCGCCATGTGACCCCTAATTTTTGAGCAAAGTCGATCGGGTAAGTAGTTTTTTAGCTATGGTATGAATCCAAGATGGCAGATAAAATGATTAAGGGTCATACGGGGATGTACCTGGTAATATTTTGGTAAAAATCCAGTATGCCGAAGAAGATGGCGGTCTAGTGAAACGTTCAAGAAATTATTACTAAAAAACTAATTATCCAATTTGCCTTAAATTTTGCACAAAAAGGGTTATATACAGGGTGTCCCAATGGTGCGTTCTCGGTTGATATCTTGATAACGGATAGCGATATAGAAAAAGTTCAAATGCAAAAGTTGTAGAAAAGCAAAGTTGTGTTTTTTCTTATGGGATACCTTGTATATTTTTGCATATTTAGATTCTGCTCGTGATTCTACACATTTTTTATATAACATGTCCTATGTCTAAATCTGATAGTTTTTCTAATATCCGCCATTTTGTAAAAAATTATGAATTGCAGCGCCTTTTTTCAAACGACGTGGGCCGTTGGCTTTTTGATATAGGATTATGATTTTTGGCAGGAACATTAACATAAGTATGGGTTGAGTTTCAACCTGAACAAAATTTGTCGGCGTTGTACAGGGGGTCCTAGATAAGTAGGAGAAATTAAAAAAATTAAAAACATCATATCTTCATTTTTAGACTATTCGTGACCCAAAACACTATCTTTCGTTATAAATATGTCCTATACCTAGTTGTCATAGTTTCCGAGATTTTGACATTTTTGTATTATTATTTGGTTTTCAATGGCAATCGCCTTTGAATTTGCTTTATTATCGAATTTTCTAATTATAATACACTACAAGTGACGCAAAATTAAAAATTCAGCTCATAATATTGTGCTAAGAATCGCGACCTAAAGACTTAGAACAGATATTTTACCAACTATTCTTAAATATTTACTATTTTGGCTATTATAAAAGCGTAGGTAGTGTCAACATTTAGTTAGAACTTAATGTACGAAGATGCCTTAGACAATCCTAAAGTAAAAACAAATGAAAACAGGGAAAATGTTGTCATTGGGAAATGTCAAACTCTTGTATTTGTGTAGTAACGGTGTCCAAATTGATTCAAAATGAATTTTTCTAGAGAAGAATCGATTAACATAATTTATGTTTTGGGCGCAAGTGATCAAAATTGTTTTTTAGCACGTAGAGTTTATGCGCAACGGTTTAGCAATGCCGAACGTCATCCTCATAAGGTATCATTTGTCAGACTCAAAGAACGATTTGAAAGAACTGGATGTGTCGATTACGAACAAAAATTGGAAAGGCAGAAAAGAGCCACAAATGAAGAAACTGAATATCTTGTTATGCAAGCTTTAATTGAAAATCCTCATATTTCATGTAGGCAGTTAGAAAAGGAGAGAGGGGTTGCTAAATCTACGGCAAATAGAATAATTAGAAAACATAAATTTCACCCATACCATATTCAACTGGTACAAGAGCTGGATCAAGTCGATTTCAATCGAAGACTTCAATTTTGTACTTGGACATTAGCAAAAAATAGATTTTTTCAATAACATTTTATTTACTGACGAAGCGACATTTCATAAAAATGGATACGTCAACCGACATAATTTCCACTATTATAGTTCTGAAAACCCCAGATTCATTATCCCCTTGGATCACCAGCATAGACGGTCTCTTAATGTATGGGCTGGTATAATCGATAACCGTATCCTTGGACCTTATTTTTTCGGAAATAGAGTTAATGGAGACACTTTCCCAAATTTACTGCAAAACAGTTTGCAGGAGTGCATTGACGAATTACCTTTGAATCTAGGGAGGCGGATGTGATTCCAACTAGATGGCGCTCCGGCACATTCACATTTCAGCAGGCAGGTGAGGCAATTTTTAGACGCGAATTATGAAAATAAATGGATTGGTAGGGGAGGTCCAGTATCATGGCCGGCAAGGTCTCCGGACCTCACAAAACTAGATTTTTTCTTGCGGGGTTTTGTTAAAGAGCAAGTTTACCAAACGCCACCCACTATTATAAAGAATATGAAAATGAGAATTAGAAATGCATGTACAAATATCAATGCCGCGATGCTGAATAGAGTTAACAATTCCTTTGTGAATCGGCTACAAGTGTGTGTTGAAAGAGATGATGGTCATATTGAACATTTAATCAAGTGATTGTAAGACTTCTTTTTCTGTTGTGTCTCTTTAATTAAAATATTTATTTGCATTTTTACATAAAGAAAAATAGTAGACTGAATTTTTAATTTTGCATTTTTTACTGTGTATTAATGTACAGGGTGATTCACCGAGATTTGCCACCCCCTTAATTCCTTTATTTTTAATAACAGAGAAAAAGTTAAAATACAAAAGTGTCCCTCGGATATCAATTTTGTTATTTTAAATGGACCACCCTGTATATTATTACATTTTTGGATTCCTCCTCGGAAAATTCTATAAATTCGATAATAAAGCAAATTCTAAGGCGATTGCCATTGAAAACCAAATAATAAATACAACAATGTCAAAATTTCGGAAACTATGACAAATAGGTATAGAATATATTTATAACGAAAGATAGGGTTTTGGGTCACGAATAGTCTAAAATATTAAAATACTATACATTCCACTTAAAAAAATGAAGATACGATGTTTTTAATTTCTCCTACTTATCTAGGACCCCCTGTACAACGCCGACAAATTTTGTTCACGTTGAAAGTCAACCCATACTTTTGTTAATGTTTCTGCCAAAAATCATCGTCCTAGATCAAAAACGGCCCACATCGTTTGAAAAAAGGCACTGCAATTCATAATTTTTTACGAAATGGCGGATATTAGAAAAACTATCAGATTTAGACATAGGACATGTCCCATAAGAAAAAACACAACTTTGCTTCGATACAGATTTTTGAGACACCCTGTATAAATGAAAATAATTTTAGGTTATGTAGCCCGTATTGTTCTACAACTTTTGCATGTGAACTTTTTTTATATCGCTATCCGTTATCAAGATATCAACCGAGAACGCACTATTGGGACACCCTGTAGAAATGAACTGGTAAAATTTTGGTATGGATGTAAGATAGCAAAACAAAATGGCGCTCTAAAAAATTGTTCATAAACGGATATTACGAGAAGAACGGCTCTTGAGCCTACATGGACTGATTCGTTGTAAGTATTTAATTAACAGAATATTGTCCGTTGGTGCGGGCAAACTAGCAAGTAAAACCCATTTGTTGTACTATTATTCTGAAATAATTACCTGCAGAAATGGTTTCCATGTTATATTATTATTTTAATTTTAAGCAGGTTGTGCCAAAAAAAATCTTATGATACAACAAAAACATATTATGGAGGCTACATGTAAATATATTGTTTTAACCATCGTTTTATGTATTTTTCTTTACAAATAAAGTCCTTCGTCCAGCAGCAGCAGCAAGGGATCGCCACCTGTTTTATACATATCGCAATGGAAAATGTATCAGCCAGGTTGTGGGTAAAAATCAGTTTTATAACCTAGTAGCTAATTTTCTTCAACTTGAAAATGCTAAATCATATACAGATCATTCATTTCGAAGATCGTCTGCTGCACTTTTAGTTGAATGTGGGGGAGACTTGATGACACTAAAGAAACATGGCTGATGGAAGGTCGCTGAAGGGTATGTTGTATGAATGGGTAGCACACATAACACCTTTTTTTTAGTATGTACTTACCAACACCAACAAGCTTACCAGTAAGCTTCCATAAAAGCTCAGTTCTTACCTGAAAATGAAAGAAAATAATTTCAGTTTTACAAAAAAAATGCATAACACTATATTAAGATATTATAAACAAAGAATAAAAAAAACGAATCACGTTACACGCAAATTTGTTTTTACCCCGCACCACAAGATTCTTCGAATTTTCATGGCGCGAAAAAATTAGGAAAGGTAAATAGGTTATGGGCAACATAGTATACTAACAATAAATGAACCGCAATTACTAAAAAACCTACGGGTCTTTTTATTTCAGTTTACCGCAATTACTAGTATCCTGTAATCCACTCTCGGTGGACACAATGTATGATTCTTGGAACTTAAACGAAAATTACAACCCGGCGAAGACCGCAATATTTTTTTCAAAAAAATTCTTGTCAAATAATGAGGGTAATTGAAATATAATTAAGGTTGTGATGTCCGGTCAAATGTAATCGTCCAAGATGTTCCACAACACAAAGTTAAAAATAACAAGGCGATGAGCGTTAAGGTATAAAAAGATTCGTCTAGATCCCGGGAGTGTTCCTAATTCTTAGAAACTAATTCAAAGGGCCTAAAGGGATAAAGCGGTGATAAAGCATTGGCGTGTTGTGTTATTTTCCATTTCTAGTAAATTTATTACTAGTTCCATTAAACATAGTTATGTTTTTTCTTCTCGGAGAATACAACACACATTTTATATGAATTTCAACAAACGTTTCCTTTTATACAAAATTTTCTAAGCTTTGCCCATTAAGACGTAAGTCTTGGTAGTCCAATTAGAGGTAAATAAAGGGATTAAGGTACAAGATAAGGAAAACACGTATTCATTTTTGTAGATATAATCCTCAATATTAAGTATATTCTTTTAGAATTTTATTTTATTTTTGTACATGTCCTGTACTCACACTTTTTAAAAATATCGTCATCCAATTTTAGTCCGGTAGTTTTCAAGTTCCTTGGAGGGCCTTTAGTTGAAATTAATTGAAGGTACAGGCCTACTCAGTTTTATTATATGACGATAACTTATCTCGGAAGAAAAAAGGGATGTGGGACGGTAAAACGGTTCATCATTTTGCACGCAGGTTCTTCAACAGGATTTCTCCCAGGTGCAAGTTTACTGTTTCCTTCAACATCCAAAAGTATGGACTACCATGATAATATGAACTGTGAACTGTTTGAAAAGTGGTTAAAAGAACAACTGATTCCAAATTTAGGTGCTCCATCTTTAATCATTCTGGACAATGCATCTTATCATTCAACAGTCTTAAATAAACAACCTACTACATCCTGGAAGAAAAGTGATATTTATGACTGGCTAATAAAACAAAAACAAAATCCTTTACCCAATATGCTGAAACTAGAACTTCTTTTAATGGCAAAATCTATTAAAAAACCAACAATATATGCCGTAAATGAAATATTACGGGTAAATGGACATGAGGTTTTACGACTGCCGCCATACCATTGCCAGTTTAACGCAATAGAAATAATATGGGTTGGGGCAAAATCATATTACGAAAAAGACGTGAACGATGGTCTTACATCAGATGAACTGCAAATTGTTTGGCAAGATTCATTAAATTATATTACGCCGGAGTACTGGAAGAAATCTGTGGAACATACGGAGAAATTAATATGGGATTGGTGGAATCGAGAACGAGTCCTAGACGTTGAAATATCACCAATGATCATTGCGCCATTTGAGGACGACTCAGAAGATGAGGACTTTTTAAGTGATGATGATATTTTTAGTCTATAATATCAAAAAGTTTCTGAAGGATTATATTAGTCTTTGACGTGTATAAATCATACATTGCATTATGAATATCCATTTTTGCATTGTAACTTAAGTCTTTTGCCTTTGGATTTTTTCGTATACATTTCTTAATCTTCTTCGGAAGTAAATTGGGTTTTTTTTCCATGCACAAGTTTCTGTACATTCCTTATACCGATTCTTAGAGCTTTTGCCACTGGCTCCTGAATATTAGCAAGTGAATTTTAATTTAAATTTTTTTTTATTATATTTGACACCATTTTCTGCTTACTAATATATATATGTATATATATATATATATATATATATATATATATATATATATGTATATATATATAGGGAATATATATATATATATATATATATATATATATATATATATATATATATATATATATATATATATATATATATATATATATATATATATATATATATATAGGTATTGTTTTGTGTCCCATATATATATTTTAAAATAAGAAAGATGGTACCGGTCCACGAAAAACTAGACACCCTGTAGATATAAAACATACATACGTAAAATAAAACTTCAGATTACCTCAAACAACTTTTGTTTTTAACTTTTTTTTGCTGTCTTTTACAGGTTCCGAGATAACATATACATGTTTCTCATGTGCCCTTCTCTTTTTGATATAGTATTAAATTGTCAAGAGTAGAATGCACATATTGTAATAAAATATTATAAGTAAATTACATTATTTTGTACTTTTTAATGCGTTATTGACAAAAGCGCATTTTCTAGTTTTTTTAAACTATAATTTATTTTTCTTCTAATCAATCCGTCTTCGGGTCGTCCTAAACGCCTGCTTTGTCCGTTCTTGCTCGATTTTCCGAATCAACAAGCAATAAAATATTTCTTTCCGTGGTCGTCCCGAAACTCCTAAAGCCGACGACGGAGACTCTGCGGAGCGTCGAGGCGGTGTCGGCGTCGTCGTCTTCCGACCTATTCTCCCTTTAAAGGGCCTAATTATGTTCTGGTTAAAAGGGGATCCCGATTTTCTCCGGGGTCAGGTCGACAGCCCCTTCGCCCTCCGTTTTGTTGTATCGTTCGGTGTTCTCCTACGCTAATTTCCGCGTGCGTGCGTATATGTAGGTCGATAAAATCCAATTGATAAAGGGGTAGGTATAAATTAATTAAGGCACTCTAATTCCATTTTTATCCGACTTTAAAAAGGACGTTCTTAATTCGACCTTATATATTTTTACTTCCCTCGTAAGGATTGTTGCCTGCGTAATTCTTACTTACAGGTTAAAGATAAATTTTACGCTCAAAATGACAGTCTTCCTACGGGATCATTCCTATCGCCTGCGGTAGTTAATATTTACATGATGGTGCGAAATAGTTATTACATACATTACCTAACTATGTATTAGCAAATGCAGTTTGCTGAAGAGAGTGAAATGAAGTATGTTAAATTTTTATTTACTAAAATTGATTACTTCAGATTAAATTTGATCACAAATTGGAAGTTTAAAATATGTCAAATGTAATTTTCAGAATCCCCAAGCTGCAATTACCTTAGCGACTTTCAAAAATAGTTACAAAACGCACATACATGTTACATTTATTCATAAATAAAAATAACAATATATTTTTAAATTATTATTTTATTAAACAATTATTTATTATTGGTTTGACCGTCCCTCCTAATAGTTGTTGTATAATTCTCACAATTACACATAAAATTTCTATAATTTAATAAGACAATTCTATGCATATTTAATATTTACTTAGATGGTATGTACAGTGTCTACACTGACCTTCTTACAGTCACGTCAGTTGAACCTTGCACGTTCTGATGACTATACATAATATAATGTTATTAAATTTTACTATTTTGCATCATTGAGATCGCACGCATTGTTTAATTGATAGTTGTATAAATGGAATGTAAATCTTAGAATAAATCAGTTCGTTATTAACCACGATAATTGTTACTCATTTACTACGAACAAATACCTACTACGTCCTACATCGTCCCGCTGCTCATCTCAAGCCGAAGCTGAGCAAAGCTATTGGCAAGCAAAGCTTGCACATTGGTCCTTTGAGCCTTAAAGCCGTTCTTCAACCGAAGAACATCCGTCCAATATACACAACCGTGTATCCGTCCATCAACTTTATCGTCCGTCCATCTACAAGCAACCAAAACCAACCATATAATCACAGTTGTCAGGAAGTCTGTCGTACATGGCAAGAAAAAAGCTGAACAGAAACCAAAGAGCTAAGAAACGTCAAGAAAAATTAGAAGAAATCGTTATAGCTTCTTTAGACGGAGTTGACATCAAAACGCACAATTCAGGTTTGCCAGTCACGCCAACCATAGATAAAAAACCGTTTGAATTCGTAACCAGGCTAGAAGCAAGATTTAAAGAGCTTTTCGGCGAATAGCTTACCACCAAAACCTGTTTTAGGGTGTCGTTGTCTGAACTGAGTAGGGTAACGTGAAGAAGCACTCGAAAAAACTAAGTGGTGGGAAAAAGCAAAATGCCGTTAGCTTCACTCGCACACACAAATATACACGTTACTTAATAATTGGTATTTTCCTTGTTGCCCAGTTAGCGCTGGCGAGGGGAATACTAAAAGGAATAAATAAGATATACCTGTGCCAGTTCACGCTGGCGGGCATATATTATCGTTTCCACGATTGAGTATCACACACAAGCAAAGGCTTTTCCCCGTGACCAGTTAACGCTGGCGAGAAAAATACTTTAAGGGTTTAATAAGGTATTCCTGTGCCAAGTTCACGCTGGCGGGCATATATTATTGAACTCAGCTTAACATACAACACAAACAGACACTACTTGCAAACTAGCCGAAAGTAAACAAAAAACAAATAAACAAACAAAATATCCCGTCCCGTCTGTTCAAAAATTCATCATGTCTGCGGAAAGTAAAATGAATGAGCTTGTTCAAGAACAAGAAGAACTAGGAAAACAAATAATCCAGCTTATCAGCAATAGCAAGAAGGACTCTTCTTTGAGAAAAACTGAAACATATATAAAAGACCGCATCGCCACCTTAGAAAAAATATGGAAAAGTATCCAGAAAAACGACAAGGAAATAAAAAACCTAAACCTCATCGAACATGCATATTTTACCAAAAAATATGACAACCAATTAAAAGAAAAATACGAAGAAGTATTAAACTACCTAAAAACCTGTCCAAAAGCAGAAACACCTTTAGCAAGTTCCGCCGATCCCTTGGCGGAAAAAGAACAAGAACACCGACTGAAAAAACAAAACTTGGCTGCAACAACTACAAACCGACCTAAACCAAATTGAAACGGAACTAAGCCAAGGAAAGTCCAAATCTCGCTATAAGCTTCACATGGAAAAAATTAAAAAACAATGGGATGCTATTCATCAACTGCATGAAGAAATAATGATAAATGAAACAAAGTTTCAAAACAACTATTTTGTCAATAATACTTATGCAGACACTCTTGGCCAGTACGAAGAAATTCTGGAAAAACTAACTTTAGAAGCTCAAGAAAATATCATGGCCCAAACTCAACAAATCGTGGTGAACCAGCCACAGCAAAAGTTAGCAATTCCAAAAGTCGTTATCCCGATCTTTTATGGATGATATGAAAACTGGTCTAATTTCTTCGATATATTCAAAAGAGTAATTCATGAAAACCAAGCACTGACCAAGGCCGAAAAGATGCACTATCTGAAAACCCACACACGGGGAGAAGCAGGCAAATTGATTCAACACCTTGAGTCAACTGAAGCTAATTACGAAACAGCATGGGAGTTATTGCAAAAGCGATATAAAAACAAAAGGCTACTAACATTCCAACTAATTGATAAGATATTAGACGTACCAACGGTTACAAAAGAAGACGCACTGAAACTAAAACAACTACACGACACTACAAGAGAATGTCTACAGGCGTTGAAAAACCAAGATGTAGAAATCGATACATGGGGTCCAATGGTAATTCGAATAATCCTCAGAAAATGGGATTCTGAAACCAACCGTCTATACGAACAAAATCTTCAGAAGCCGCATGATATCCCAGAGTTCGAAGAATTTATGAACTTCTTAGAAAGACGATTCCAGTCATTAGAAACCATTGCCGTTAACGTCGCATCAGACAATAACAAAAAACACAGTAACGCTGGTTGTCTATTCTGCAAAGATAAACAACACATGACATGAACTTTTGGCAGTGGTACACTGCCAAAAGTTCAAAACGCTTTCAGCAACAGAAGAAACGCAACAGGGATAATTCAAATATCTCAAGAGTGTATAATTCAAACCAAACAAAACATACTCACGCCTAAACGAAGCACCACCGTTCCAGTGTTAAATAGTTATTCCAAAGCGGTCCCAAACTTATTAGGCAATGCGATCCACCAGAAACAACTAGACATTTTACCAACCGAGCCAGTGTTCGAACTGACAGACAGCCTTCATGAATTGATAAACGATCAAGAACACCAACAAGAGCAACTACAGAACATTCTTTGGCGAAACATTCACCATCATTCCATAGCAATTAGCAGCATCACTACAATTATCATAGCCATTCTTATAATTGCAGGATGGTATACAGCCAAAATCATTGTAGCACAGCATCAACAGAAGAAACGCAACAGGAAACCAGATCACAGGACCACTCAAAACGAGGAATTTGAGTTAAGATCTCTCACTTCATCCATCGGAGACAGGCCGCAGAATGTATAATTCTCACAATTACACATAAAATTTCTATAATTTAATAAGACAATTCTATGCATATTTAATATTTACTTAGACGGTATGTACAGTGTCTACACTGACCTTCTTACAGTCACGTCAGTTGAACCTTGCACGTTCTGATGACTATACATAATATAATGTTATTAAATTTTACTATTTTGCATCATTGAGATCGCACGCATTGTTTAATTGATAGTTGTATAAATGGAATGTAAATCTTAGAATAAATCAGTACGTTATTAACCACGATAATTGTTACTCATTTACTACGAACAAATACCTACTACGTCCTACATCGTCCCGCTGCTCATCTCAAGCCGAAGCTGAGCAAAGCTATTGGCAAGCAAAGCTTCCACAGTTGTAATAAAACGCGAACCTTGGGAAAAGTTAAATGCGCTACACTATTAGCTGCGCGCGGAGGTTCTAACGGTCTCGTTGCGTTCGTTAGGCATAATAAAATACGCTATACTAAGCTAGGTTGGGCAGTCCGAATTGCCCTGATTACCTTAAAGCTTGACGAAAGTACCCGAAGATTTCACAGCTACCGAGCGGCAGCCGAACGTGATAGGAAATGGAATTTGGGTCATCAGCCGGTCTCTTCTCATAATTCGATCGATCGGTCGCGGCATCACGTCGGCATGCGGAAGTTCAATTGATCAGAGGTCGCGCGGTCGATATTCTAACTCGATATTGTTTCGGACGTTTTTAATCGATGAAAATTGATTTATATACTATTTTTTGTAATATCTATTTTTATTTTTATGATTCATGTGTGAGTTGGAAATATTCAGGAAATAAAATGTTGGTAGTAACTAGTGCAAAAAAATAAACAACTAAAAAGTGCTTACGAACTTAATTTTGCAAAAATAACCAATTTTAAGGTGGTCTATGTTTGAGTTGTGAATGTAGAGGAAATAAAATGTGGGTAGTGCAAAAAATTAAACAACTAAACTAACGAACTTAATTTTGAGAAAATAACCGAATTCGAGGTAAGTGGTCGCAATTTGCTAGCAGTTAGTATACGACAAACTAGTAAAGACAAAAATAAAGAGGTTCATCGAAACTTTCACAAAAGTATGTACGATTTAGCTAACTGGATATGTGGTTGTGAGGTCTCTAACTCATTTTACTGTTATGTTTGTTTGTTGTTTTCTAAAGACTCGTCGGACTCATTATGGTGCAAAACCGGTATAAAAGACTTAAAACACTTAAAAGAAAAAATAAAAAACATGCGTTTTCTGCAGATCACATGAAATGTTCGGTAAACTGTGCTACAGTCGGAAGTGTTGATATTAGCACTCAGCTAGATGCAGCTTATAGAAAATCCCTTAGAGATTTTAATGAAAAAGTATCCAAAAATCGTTATATTTTCGAGCTGGCACTACGTGGCCATGATAAAACGGCTTTGTCTGAAAATCCAGGAGTTTTTCGAGGGCTTATAAATTTTATTGAGCAGTTGGGCTAAGATAGACTATCCCCTTTAGTAATGTTAAGTATCGAGAAATCATTTATAAAAGGAATGTACACTGTTAAAAATTGGGTTAAAATTAGATAATTTTAACTGTAAAAATAATTAATGGGTTCTATTATTCTACCTTAGTTAAAATTTTACTTGTTATCAATGTTTTACTATTAAAATGTGTTTTACACTATTGCGTGTAAAAAAAACATTTTAATAATGTAAATGTGTAAGTACTTTGCGAATTTACCAAAGATCTGTGAAAGTACTTTACCAAACATCCTTGAAAATTCATTATGCATCCAAATTTTACTAAAAGGTTGGTGTATGTTTCATGAGTTGTCATAATTTTACCCTACATGGTATGTAACGCTGATCAAAAGCAAGAAAAAAACAAAAGAAGAAATTTTAACATCCAACCTCACATTTTTATTATCCTTATTCATTAATCGTTTGGCAGTGCATGGCTATTTTTAGGTTTAAAGTGTTTCAGTGCGCGTTTAAGTGTAAAAAAAACAACAAAAAATCGGCGGTGATAGTAATATTTGAGTTTAAGTGAAGTATTTATGTGAAAATTAGCTAATAAACATTAGATGCTTTATTGACTATACTATAAGATTTCCATAAAGAGACCTGATTTCAATAATTTTAGTTATCATCTATTTTTGTTTAGTTTTATATCATAAAATACATTTTTTAAAGCTAATTGTGTGTTCTTTTGTCGAATAAACCATACCTACCTATTTTTGTGGGTAACAGCATGCCCTATTATGTTTGTTTAAAAGCAATTCTCATTTTCAAGCTGTATATTTGGCAGATGTGTTATTTAAATTTGTTACAAATGGAAAATTAGAACTCAAACCACACTTAAAGCAGCATATTTTAGCAATAACTTCAGCCATAGTACTAAAACGCTTACGTTATAACGCTGTTACCGATCTCTATTTGTGTCATTAAAAAAATGAAAGAACGAGATTTTTTATAACATTTTAAGTCAACGTGACTTTAAGGTAAGGTTTATTATTTTTAGTTTTGTAAATCTCATCACAACATATATAAAGTAATGTTCTTTTCCATCATTTTACTTGAGAAAGCAGGTATTTTTACATAAATTCTATAGAAATTTTCAGTAGTATATTTAGTGTCTTTAATTAGTTTCTATAATAAATTTGAGTGAGAATTATTATTCACTAAAAACTAACTTAATTGTATTCAAAGAAACAGAATTTTTAAGTGTTTTATGCGCAAAATTTAAAAATACCAAAAAATATACTAAAATAGTACTCCAAAAAATACAGTCTCAATAATTGAATTTTTACTTCAAATTTGACGGAAATTTCAACTGTAATTTTACCTCTATAAATGTATTGTTAGAGTTACTTGCTTATTTTTACAGTTTTATAGGTAGGTTCTGGACGCGGGTAAAACTTAAACTGGATGATTTTTTGCACTGCCACTTAAAATATTGTTGTATAATTTTTTTTTGTATGTAATTGAGTCGTTAATACAGTGTGTATCAGCCAAATGGAATAAATTCGATAATAAATAAATGGGGGCGTGTTCGGAAAAACGCTTGGACCCGTCGATTGGTATTTTTAGTTGCTCATTTTCTCCAATAAAAACTTTTTATACAGGGTGTGTCCTGTAACAGTGGTCAATGCCAACTTTCTTATTTCAAATGCAACACCCCGGATATTATTTAATTTTTGGATTCTTTAGGAGATTCTAAACATATTTTATGTTCAATGTCCTATACCTATCTTCAACTATTTCGGCAATATTAAGTGTTTTCAAATTTATTTTTATTTTATTTATTTCGAATTTATTATTATTCATGAAAGTGGCTCTGGTTACTGAACTATTTATTTGATTACAAAAATTCGCTACAACACACTCAATACTTATTTACCATTTAGGTCTTCATATTTAGAATGTAAGCAAAAACCATTTTAGCGTTCCTTTTTATTGATATGGAACAAAAAGAGCCAGTTTTGTTTACTTTTGTGTAAAATGCCTGGCCTTTCTCTTTGCAAGACAGTAGTTGTCAGTGCCAGTGTCATAGTCTTTTGAATTTCGTTAACTGCATAATACCTAATATCAGAAAAATGGTTCATTTAACAGAAATGCATAAAATAAGAATTCTACAAATGATTGGTTATGGAGATAACGCACGAACACAAGTGGAAGTTGCTCGCTTATTTCATGAAAAATTTCCAAATTTGCCGCATATATCTCAAGGGACAATTAGTAAAATAGAAAAGCAGTTTCGCGAGCTTGGACATGTGAGGCAGATAAAAAAAGCAGCTGCCAATTCAATAAATGATGATACTAAATTGGATATTATGCTTGAGTTTGAGGAAAACCCACATATTTCTAGTCGACAAGCCGCCGCAATGTTCGATATTAGCCATTCGTCGATTATTCGAACATTAAAAGAAAATAAAATGCATCCCTATAAAGTGATACCAACTCAGGAGCTCATGGAAGACGATTATGATAAGAGAACTTATTTTTGTGAACAAATGATGACTATGTTAGATAACAATGTTATTCAATTAGAACATGTTTTGTTTTCGGATGAGTGCACCTTTACACTTCACGGTCATGTAAATCGTCAAAATTGCCGCTATTGGTCTAGGGAAAATCCTCACTGGATCAGCGAAGAACATACTCAATATCCTGAAAAGGTTAATGTTTGGGCAGGAATTGTTAGGGATCATATCATAAGCCCCTTTTTCATTGACGGCAATTTGAATGGCGATAATTATTTAGCACTGCTCCAAAATAATGTCGTGCCAACTTTGACAAATTTGTATCCGGATCCAGCAAACCCACAAGTTCCAGCGAATATGATATGGTTTCAGCAAGATGGAGCACCGCCCCATTACCAAATTATTGTCCGGCAGTACCTCAACGGAATATTTCCAAATCGGTGGATAGGGAGACGAGGATCGATAGAATGGCCAGCGCGATCCCCTGATCTGACGCCATTAGACTTTTTTTTATGGGGACATATTAAAAATGTTGTATACAAAACTAAACCCCTCGACTTAGCTGACTTAAGAAGACGAATAACGCTTGCGATTAGATCGGTCACGCCTGAGATGCTAAATAACGTTAGAAGAAATTTCTATTTAAGATTAGGAATTTGCCAAGACGTTCGCGGCGAGCATATTCAACAGTTCCTAAATTAACTTTTTACTTTTGTTTATACATTATGAAGAAATAAATAATTTTATTTTTTTAATCTTAATTTTTGCAATAAATTTGAAAACACTTAATATTGCCGAAATAGTTGAAGATAGGTATAGGACGATGAACATAAAATATGTTTAGAATCTCCTAAAGAATCCAAAAATTAAATAATATCCGGGGTGTTGCATTTGAAATAAGAAAGTTGGCATTGACCACTGTTACAGGACACACCCTGTATAAAAAGTTTTTATTGGAGAAAATGAGCAACTAAAAATACCAATCGACGGGTCCAAGCGTTTTTCCGAACACGCCCCCATTTATTTATTATCGGATTTATTCCATTTGGCTGATACACACTGTATATTCCTCCGCTACTGTTGATGACTTCTAGCCTCCTAAACGCTTTACATCGGTAAGTCCTTTTCCAGAATCGGCCAGAAAAGTTGCAGATGAACGATGAAAACTATACCCCGTGTAAAGTTCAAGGTTGGACAATTTTAGAAATGCCGCAATGTCTGCTGTGTACTTCCCTATTTCAAAATTTATAAAAAAACGTTGATGCGTTGATGGTGGTCGTAAGGCTATAAAATAGTAGATGCTATCCATTGTTAATTTCGTCGGATATAACAAGAGAGCGTGAAGTGTAATTTTTTGAATCCTGAATTTTGACCGCAATTAAATTTTCCTTGTCTTCAATGTCAACTGTTGCTGGTTTTGCTAATTCCTCTCTTCTGCAGGCGCCTGCAAGCCTAAAGATAGTCGCAACTTTCAACAAAAGATATATATCATCTGGCGCCTTATTCATGAAATCCGATATATTTTCTTTTGTAAAAATATTTGCTTTCTTTGGTTTGAAGTCAACATTTTGTTTTTTGATAAAAGCATTTAATTTGTAGATTACCTATATTGGTGAAGGATGACTTTACATACCCCGATATTTTCCACTGTTTTGGTATTGTTTTGATGTATTATCGTAAATTAGACATTTCTTAACATATTTAACGTTGGTTGATCAATTTTTTCTTTTCAAAACACTAAAAACTTGTTTTAATCTCCTTCTTCAGGAACGGTTTTTACCCCCACTCAACAAATTTCCAATTTCTTCATTCTAACATTTATATGGTAGAATACAGTTTGTTCGCTTTTTAATTTGCGTTTATTACTTTGCCCCAAAAATTGATGTTGCAAATGTTTTCCAGCTAATGTAGATACTGTCGCTGTTACAGCAATTACAGCAGTGTAGATTAGTGAGAACTAGGTTTCGGTGCCCTGTTGGCCGTTGTTGTCGGGAATGTTCATTACAAAAACATAGCGTTAATCCTTTGGGCAAGGCTTTTCGGTGCCTTGGATGCCGCGGACGCTATTCGGTAATGAAGGGTTCATATTTTGAACAATGTAGAGTGCCGGTACGTACAGTACTTTTTTTAATGTGGGAGTGGGCATGCGAGGTTAGATCTGGGTGTGCATCTATGTCTGCTGGATGTAATCGAGGTGCTGTTATCCAGCAGTATAGATTTTTTAAAGACGTTTGTTCGTGGAAATTACTCAGGAGGAATGACTTGTTTTTATTTGGTAAGAATAGAATCATTAATAATATATATTTGTTTAGGTTAATTTTGGTATGATTTTTAAAGACTCTAAACCTCTGCGGCGCTGCCGCCATTCAAGCAGCTGACTTTCAGTTTTTTTTTTCAACAAATCATAAAAGATTGCCTTTTGGTTAGCTCTGGTTAGGTTTTTTTTTTGAAGTGTCGTAAAAAAGTGATTTTATATTAAAACAAGAGTTTTTTTAACAAAACCTATTAATGTTGGGTTAGCTCAGGTTCGTCTATAAAACTATCATTCAAGGTAAAAATTACTATTAATGCCATAAAACCATATTTGAAAGTCGCGCGAACTTTAAAGTGGTGTGATTGTTGAGTCCCGTATGCAGTTTAAAATCTTGTTTTGAGTTTGATGTTCTCGTTTTTACGTTCTAGGTGGTGTTGGTAGACTGGTACCAGAACGGTGGCTTCTGGGAATATACGATGTAACGGCAGGGCGAGGTTACATCGTGTTTGTTCCAGATAGGTCTGCACTTACCCTCCAAACCATCATCGCTGAACATGTGTTACCTGGCAGAGAAATGTGGACGGATTGTTGGCGTGGGTACCAGGGCCTTGCTAATTTAGCCGGTGTCTCCCCTTATGTTCATAAAACTCTCTCAACAAATTTCCAATTTCTTCATTCTAACATTTATATGGTAGAATACAGTTTGTTCGCTTTTTAATTTGCGTTTATTACTTTGCTCCAAAAATGGATGTTGCAAATGTTTTCCAGCTAATGTAGATACTGTCGCTGAACGATGACTTGTTGTTACAGCAATTACAGCAGTGTGGATTAGTGAGAACTAGGTTTCGGTGCCCTGTTGGCCGTTGTCGTCGGGAATGTTCATTACAAAAACATAGCGTTTATCCTTTGGGCAAGGGTTTTCGGTGCCTTGGGTGACGCGGACGCTATTCGGTAATGAAGGGTTCATATTTTGAACAATGTAGAGTGCCGGTACGTACAGTACTTTTTTTAATGTGGGAGTGGGCATGCGAGGTTAGATCTGGGTGTGCATCTATGTCTGCTGGATGTAATCGAGGTGCTGTTATCCAGTAGTATAGATTTTTTAGAGACGTTTGTTCGTGGCAATTACTCAGGAGGAATGACTTGTTTTTATTTGGCAAGAATAGAATCATTAATAATATATATTTGTTTAGGTTAATTTTGGTATGATTTTTAAAGACTCTAAACCTCTGCGGCGCTGCCGCCATTCAAGCAGTTGACTTTCAGTTTTTTTTTTCAACAAATCATAAAAGATTGCCTTTTGGTTAGCTCTGGTTAGGTTTTTTTTTTTGAAGTGTCGTAAAAAACTGATTTTATATTAACACAAGAGTTTTTTTAACAAAACCTATTAATGTTGGGTTAGCTCAGGTTCGTCTATAAAACTATCATTCAAGGTAAAAATTACTATTAATGCCATAAAATCATATTTGAAAGTCGCGCGAACTTTAAAGTGGTGTGATTGGTGGGTCCCGTATGCAGTTTAAAATCTTGTTTTGAGTTTGATGTTTTCGTTTTTACTTTCTAGATGGTGTTGGTAGACTGGTACCAGAACGGTGGGTTCTGGGAATATACGATGTAACGGCAGGGCGAGGTTACATCGTGTTTGTTCCAGATAGGTCTGCACTTACCCTCCAAACCATCATCGCTGAGCATGTGTTACCTGGCAGAGAAATGTGGACGGATTGTTGGCGTGGGTACCAGGGCCTTGCTAATTTAGCCGGTGTCCCCCCTTATGTTCATAAAACAGTAAACCACTCCCGAAATTTTGTAGACTCCCAAACGGGGGTTTGTACAAATCATGTCGAAGGATATTGGTCGCGCCTAAAACAGTTTTTGAGACGTCTGGGAGTAATGCAGTCTCCATTTATACCTGAATATATTGACCAGTCCATGTGGTGGCTGGTTTATGGGAACACTGCATCCTCTCGGTTTCGAAATTTAATCGACCAGATTTCACAAAAATATCCTTTTTAACTTTTGTGTTTTTTTTCAAGTGTGTGTTTTTTTTTGTGTTTTGTTAATAACTTTCTTTTTGACATTGATTGTACCTACTTACCGTGGCATATACTTCAGGAAAATCAGGTGAGTTTGGCAACGTCGCAATAATTTCCTTTCTGTATTCTATCTAAAACCTCATAATGTAGAGTTTTTGCATTGAAAAGTACTGTAAATTGTGATGTTTTTTTATTTTTTTTTCCGAAAAAAAGTGTGTTTTGCAAGCAACTTTTGCTTTTAATCTACTCTATACAGCATATACTAATGTTTAAAATTAAAAAAAATTATATTATATTATATTTTTTTTAACTTTTAAAACGCTCTTAAGCATTGAGTATTTAGCTCATAAAGTATTTGGTCTAAATTCTTTGCCTTGAAAATAAGCTAATAGTACCTCTTCTTTAACCGTTTTCACACCTTTTCCTTTGGACCATTTCCTGAACAAGTCGTAGGTACTGCTTTTCACACTTCTGTTTTGATTTTACTGGCAGTAGCTCCAAATTTGCTGATTCCGCGGCTTTTAGTACCTCTTCTGGTATTCCTTCATCCGAACTATATATTTTAAGCAGAATTACTTTTTTTGGGCCTTTTTCGAATGACTGAATGTTTGTATTTTGGTTGACATAGCAAAATGACTTAGTCAAAATTGCAAGGTGGCAAAGAGAACTTATTGGTGTCTTATTTGACAGTGACAAGTAATAATACAGTTCGTTTAATTAGTTATCAAATTATGGTAATCTAATATGGAGTAAATTTCGCTAAATTCTCTACAAGCGTAACAAAAAATACGATAATCTTTATTTTTTGAATATTATTTAATGCTGAAAACATTAAAATATCTAAAAGTCCTGTTTAAAGACGGTAATTCTGCGAATAAAAAGAATAAAAAAGTGTGCGCAAAGTTCAACTTTGCGCAAGCATATGAGTGCGCAAAGTAGTCACTTAGCGCACGTTTGTAGAAAACGTAATTTATTTATTTAGCAATTCGACCTATAAGACTTTAAAAAACAAGTTATTTTGAACCAATTAAAGAATGATTTAATGATTTATTTTCGTGAACTGCTATTTCTTTTCTAATTCTGATTACCTTTTAATTAATTAAATTTAGCTTACGCTAAAAAAATAAAAAAACGCAGTTTTAAACACAATCAATTTAACATCTATTTAACTGAAAATCAGTGTATAATAGTGACAAAAATAAATGTTTAAAAGTAAATTTAATTAACTCATCCAATAATACTTCTATTCTAGAATTTAGGTGACAAATATTAGCAACTGTTTGTTTATTATTTATTAATAAAATATTCTTACTGAATCCCGTAGGGTTTTAATTCCACTTCACTGCACCTTTTCCAAGTGTAATTCAGGAAAGGTCAAATGAATTTCAGAAAGGGTCAGGTGTAATTCAGATTTTTCAGCAGAATATCAGAAAAGAGCAAATGGAATTCAGATTAGTCGAATGAATTTCAGAAAATTTCAATTGTTATTCAGATTTGACAACTGAATTTCAAAAACGATCAAATGTAATTTAGAAAAGCTCAGTAGTAATTCACTAACTATCATGTAAAAGAAATACACCAATACTCATTCATCTATGAAAACAGTTTATTTTCAAACATTTTAAACAATATTTTTATAATATAACGAAGATTCAATTGCCTACTGACATGTTTTCCATGCAACGCATAGCGTTGTGGTGTGCTGTGCTACAGGACCACAATCTCCTCCAACAAAAGTTGGTTTTGCTTGGTCCACAGCTTGTTCTAAGTATGTGAGTCATTGTTCACCAACTTTAACTCCGTTCTTTTAGGTGTGGGCTTGAAATATATTTTTTTCTGCAAAAAAGCAGATGCAGGACCCCGAGAAAAAAATTATATGGAGGGGAGGGGATCGAAGCACAGACAAAGTTAGCACTGACACCCAATTTGTTTTTAATCAAAGAAGTTGGGCTAATAGTGAAGGTATTCATTCATATTAAATGTACCCGAAACTTTTCAGAATAGAATAGAAAATAGCCGAAGTCTTTCGACCGGAAAAGCTGAAAATTATGCAGCAAAACTGTCCGGAGACAGCCGGAAGAAATCTTTTAAAAATCGGACGAGCCATAAGTTTTGGCAAAGTGGAGGAGAGCATATTGCACCAAAACTTATTTTAACTTTCCGGATTTCGGATAAAATTTATGTCCGTTCGCTTTTCGGATCGATAATAATACGCTTTCTGGCAATACGACGTATGCGAGTATGGAAATAGAGAAATCCAGCTTTGAATTTATCACGAAAGACGACAAACGTCCCGTGCATTTCAGTGTTATTATACAGGGTTTCTTAATAAAATGTATGCGGATCAACCGCTGCTGCATATTCTAAAATTATTTTTATTTATACAGGGTGTTCCATAAAACCGCGCCGTACTAAAGTTGTGTTTTTTAAATAGAACTTCCAATTTTTATTGCAAATTTGGATACCTTGGTGTCTGTAATGGACCGTTTTCTGGACATTTCACTTTTTCTAAAAAAATTGAAGTTAGATTAACGCGATGCCAATAGGCATTAAATGTGCTAACTAAAGCCACTTGTGCAGCTTCTTCTCCTTTCTTGGTTCTGAGCAATCATTAATGGAATTTGGAGTCTCTAAAATCATGGATAACAAGATTTCTTCAAATGGCACTACCTAACTTTAATTATGCCATTGAATATAGAATTTTGTAGGCTTTCCAGTGATCTAAGATTGCCCTATCACGTTAGGCCATGACATTTTAATAACAAAGAACTGTCAGAGAATGTTGCTTTATTTACTTGTCATTTTCTGTATATTGCTTGTTGTTTTGCTGACCTAATAAAAACTAATTATTATTGGCAAAATGAATTAATCGATATGATTTATATTCTGGGAGAATGTTTTAAAAATCCCCTACTGGCGAGTCGCATGCACAAAGCGAAATATCCCCGAAAAATATATAATATAGAAAGTGTTCCTTATGCTAAACAAAATAGAGAAAAAACTGAAAAAAATGAGGAAAACGAATTTCGGGATATGTTGGCTATAACGGAAGATCCCCATGTAAGTACAAGATAACTTGCTCGGGAATTAGGAATCGGGTGAACATCGGTAAGAAGAATTATACCGAAAATAAATTTGATCCTTATCGAACACAGCTATATCAGGAACTAATTGATATCGATTTAAGACTAAGAATTAATGTTTCTCTTTGGATACAACAACAATTAACTGCAAATGCAAATTATGTGGATTCCATAACGTTTACGGACGAGTGCACTTTTCAACGGAGTGGATTAACTTTCATTACTACTCAAATATCTAATCCACCCTTATTTCGAATACACAGCCAACAGAGATGGTCAATCAATGTTTGGGCGGGGATTTTTGGAAATATTATCATTGGTCATCACCCCACCATTTAATTCCATGAAAAGCGGTTAGGAAGGGCAGGACCAATACGTTGGCCTTCGCGATCCCCCGACATGACCCCATTTGATTTTTTTTTGTGGGGGGTATGTCAAAGATAGGATTTATGCTAAAGAATCAACAACTGTTCAAAATATGTAAGAACGAATTAGAAATGCTATCCCCATGTGTACATTCGCAACTCTTCAGTTTAGGAAAGTGCGTAAACTCTTTTTTCAACAACTGATTTTTCCATAAATCCAGTTTAAACTCAAATGCCTTCACAGTGTCAAGCAGGTTGTTGATGAGATTTTCTTTTTCTTGTAGTTTGGTGTTCAAGTCATTGAGGTGCAGCGTGATTTCCGTGAGAAATCCAAAGTCGCGCAGCCAGTCGGGGTCATGAAATTGAGGAACTGGTTTCCCGTTGGTTTCCATGAAGAAGGCGATTTCTTTTTGGAGTTCAAAAACGCGTTTTAGCATTTTTTCCTCTGCTCAGCCAACGAACATCAGAAAAATATATCACATCACCATACTCGGCAGCGTGATTTAATGAAGTTTTTACGACCACTTTCATCACCTCATCAATATTTGCAGATTTTGTTGATGAACGATACAATGGTAATGCATCAAAGGAACATCTTCGCAACGTCTCAGTAGTGTCATCAAACACTTATAAATATCACATCCTTTTGTAGTTCCTTTAATCGGAAAAAGGGCAGCCATCTCTTCAGTGATTTCAAAATTATTAACAATACCCCGAATAAATATAGCTAATTGAGCGGTATCGGTTAATTCTGTGCTTTCGTTGAGCGCAACAAAATAGTATACGAACTTCGATGCACGTTCTTTTAGTGAATTTTCAATGTCTGCTGCTAACTCTTTGAATCTTCTGACGACAGTAAAACCGGACAAACTAACTTTAGAAACAAGTTGTTTTTGTAGCTAACCTTCACGCTTGCTTCATTGCTGCTTTTGAAAACTATCTTGCTGTCGTTGAAGCTGACTTCTTAAAGTTCTCACTTTATCTTGCCGTAATTGTCCTTTGAATGTCTCAACCTTTGTGGCATGTTTTGAATCGTAATGTCTTTTTTAGTTGTATTCTTTCAAGGCTGATAACAAACAAGTACAACTCAGTCCACTTTTCTTGAAATATGCGCATTTCTTCACTAATTTATCGTTTTTTACTCGAAGCAGAAGCCATTTTTAATGTCAAGGTAGAAGAAACGAGTTTAATTCTCCGATAAAAATGTCCACGACAAAACTAAACTTGGGCGACTCCACGCCAACGAAAACGAGAAAAGAAACGAGTTTAATTCTCCGATAAAAATGTCCACGACAAAACTAAACTTGCGCGACTCCACGCCAGAATACAGTATCCACCTTACAAGCGTCAAAACACACTATACTCAACTCATTATAATCACTTATCTCACCCTTGAAAAGGTTTTGTATATGCAACCAGTTTATCGTATTTTTGATAGTTTTGCAACGATCCACACTCACCGCTAGTTGCGCTTTTGGACGAGTTGCCTTTTGACGCCAAACGGCCAATTTTGATCGTAAACGTAAACGTTAGTGTTTTTTGAATTTAAATTGGCTGTATGTGTTATTTTGTTGACACAAATTTTGGTAATGTGAAAGAAATCTACAAATCTCACAGGGTATGTGATCTACATTTTTCTGAATATATTCGCATGCCAGGAATGAAAAGAGGTTTAGGTTTAATCAAAGAAGCCAAGAACAGAATTTTCATGGTTCTAATCTCGTTTTTCATACAGAAGATAGAAAGTTTTCAAGAATTAGTTTTGTCATTTATATAGGATATCCAAACTTAACGCTTTTATTCAATTATACTGATTTAGAGGGCTTGAGGTTTTCAATACGACTCATGTTTATAGGCTTGCCTTAGGGAACATATCAAAGCAAACAATAACAATGCATGTGAATTATTTTTAGAAACTGATGTACCTAGTCCAACAAGCAACAAACCCAGTAGAAGTGGGAAGAACCACAACTAGAATATAGTGTTACCCGAGAAAATAAGAGTTGTTGTAGGATGTAGGTATTACTTAACAGTTAGTAACAAAAAACCGGTACATGTGAGTGATGTGCATAAAACTGTATGCAACTAATAATTTTACTAAGACTAGACTCTAATATTCATTTAGATACACCAGTTAGCCCAAAACTGGGAACTGTTTACCCTTAAAAAATGTAAGAAGCTTTTTTCTAATAGTAATTATTTTTAAATAGTGTTTATTTGACACAGTTCAATGCAATTCATGCATTACATTTAGGGTACATCACACATAATTCACGGGATCGTGAAGTCTGCTAGAGCTATAATAAAGATTTTTTTTTTGGGATTATTGGACATCACAAAACAAAGTAAATTTATTTTTATATACTACAAAGGTTTTTTAAAATGGAATATAAAGCCAAAATCTCTAGAGAATGATAAATTCACTTTCTTCTTGCCTTAACTCTTTGTTTAATAGGAAAATTACATATATTATGTGGATGCTATAAAATGTAACTTTGAATTTTTTGACTGTGTGTTGAGTTGGTTCGGCTAACAATAAGTCAGTCCTGGTCTTTTCTAGATCAAAATACTATATTTAATGCAACAGAATTTTTTTTAAACAATCCTTTTTTGGGTATGTCAGATAAATTTATGTGAGAAAGTTGCTTTCTGCATTTCTTGAAAATATTAAAAATAATGTGTTAGCATATATATCTTATTATATGTTTACGTGTTGTATGTTTTCAGATATGTCCGAGATATATATTATGAACAGCAGTAGTCCCAAAACAGAGCCTTAGGGTACTCTATTCTATACATCATAGCTCTCCGACAGACATCTATTGAATCGGACTTGGAAGCACCTTTCTTGTAAAAAATCTGAAATCCATCCAGTAGTGTGTATTATTATCAATATTGTTATATTTTCTCGTTTATTTAAAATTACATCTGTAGTTATATTGTGTATGATAGTATATATGGGAATGTACTCTAAGGGAGCTCATAACCATAAGAGTTTTAGCAAGGATTAATTCAGAGAAAAGTTACGCAATTTTGTTCTTAATTACTTTACATTTCTCAAAATTAACCATTATGTATTTGCGCATTATAATTAATTTTGGAGTTGAAACAAAACAAAGCAGAGACATGTTAATGTCATTTATTTATAACATTATTTTTTCGTTCTTTTTTTCGTGCTTATATTGGATTTTATAGTTTGTATCTTGTACCATTTGTAGTTCACTTGTTTATTCTCTAAGTACGTATTTGCAAATAAATAAATTTTAGTTTTGTTCAACAGTTTTATCTATCTGTAGCGAAAATTTTACAAGATCTAGGTGTAGAAATAATAGTAATAGTGATAGATGTGTTAATATACAATGGTAAATAAAACACAAACAAATGGTGCACAAGGTATTTTTTTATAATGTATCGATATATTTAAAGTTGAAAATTGATAATCCCTAGAGCATTTATTGTATCAGATAACATTTTTATTAATGAAGTACATGACCACTACTTATATACATTTTAAAAGACTTCTAATTTTTTATTGTGAGATCAAATTATAATTTTGAAATAAAACAGTCAAGATTTCAAGGAAAATGAGTATTTATTTTCATATGGAGTACGAGATTTTTTTATTTGCAGTGAGACATTTGGTGGACCTAAAGGAAATACGGCCTTCATTTATGTATCACCCTGTATCTTTGTAGTGGATTATCTTATTACCAAATGATAATTAATACAGGGATAGTAAAGAGAACGAAACTTAGGAAAGATATGAATATATATTTTTTAATTCGGATGTTTTCTCTTTATAGATGCACTTTTTAAAATAAAAACAAATTTTGAAAATTATGCCATAATTTTTGATTATATGGTTTAAACTTAAATTAGTTTTTTGAATTTAAGGATAAGTCAGGATACAGCATCAAGTTGAGACAAAAATACTGTACATGAATATTTCTTTTTCCCTAGGAATTTTATGCCTTATCTCGAAAATTAAAAAAAACCGGTGTTTGAACCATATTTTTAAAGAATTATCCGATTTTTTAAAAATAGATTTCATTTTATTGGTTGCATTTGAAAACAGAAAACTTTCAATTTAAAAAAAAATATCTGTATATATTTTCCAGGTTTGGTCCTTTTTATTTGCCATGTATTGTTAAAAGAGTGCTAATAAATTAACACACTACAAAGTAAGAGGGTGATACATAAATGAAGGCCATTTTTTCTTTAGGTCTATCAAATCTAAAAATTATTTGAATTGGGCGCGCGCGTTTAGTTTTAAAAATTCGCGATAGATGGCGCCATCGCTGCCTTCGGTTTGTACAGTTAACTGTAGAAAAAAAGTTAGGTATCTCGTAACTTTGGCAACAACCCGAGGTATGGACTAGATCCCTTTAGTAGTAATAATTTCTAGAATCATTAGAAATATTCAATAGACATGCAGCGCCATCTAGTGGATCGCGAGTTCACAGAGTGAATCTCTTCTAACTAGGTGGCGCTAGCGTCCTCGGAGTATCATTCACGTGCGGAGCGCGATACAGAATTTTCTTTAGCCTCTGGGAGCCGCAAGAAATTAGAAGGCGGGCCGTGGGTTGAAGACACTTGCTATAGGGCATTCTTTTCCAATCAATAGGTTCCCAAAAACATAGTTTAGCAAATCTCTGGAAATTCTAAAGGTATGCGGTGTCATCTTGTTGAAAATAGATTAAATTAAGTACATTTTCCTGCTGAAGCTGAGGTAGAAGAAGAACCCCCAACATATCGACATATGAAATAGAATTAACTATTGGGTTGGCAAAAAAGAAAAGCCCATCCCGTATATTTTTTGTTTAGAGATTCCATACCTAACTACTTTGGGCAAACATATGAAAAATTCTTGAAAACATCGGGGATGACCATATTCTGCAGTTGTGCTTATTTACTATGCCATTTAAATGAAACTTGTCTGACATTATAAATGTTTCCATAAAATTTCCATCATTTCTTATTAAACTTTTTATAGTTTCACACAAAATTTAAACAGTATTTTTCAAAAATCAAGATTTTTAAATTAAATCAGCCACTCATTTTAAAAAAATCACAAATGTAATGTCCCATGTTAAAAAGAGAAAAAAAACAATTGAAATAAAATACAGTCCATAGTTATATGCATACTTAGACTGCGTTATTAGTACTTAGTGGAATTCTGTACGAAGGAAGTTGTGGGTAAAGTCTAATTTACCGATTTTTTAAAAATCGAGACTGGTAAGCCACGTCCTTGTTTATCTAATTCCCCAAAGCCATTCAAAACATGTCATCGTTATGCACAGGCAGCATCCTCCCTATACCGTATCTCGCAATAACATTGCCCACCCTTGTAACTAGAGCTCCATCGTAACATAAATGACATAGGCCGTCTCTCTCTAGCGCCCGGCCTCTTATGCCGCCAAGCTCTCAGAACGAGCTCATTCTCCGTTCGGTCGACTTGTACATCTCCGGCTGAACAACCCTCGTATGAATGGACCGTGGCACTTACAAAATAAATTATAAAACAATATTTTGAGAGAATACACCCCTTTGTGTTCGGAGACCCCTTAATTTAATTTCAGAACAGGGTCGGAGAATGGGTCTGGTGAATGGAGAACAATTTTTAAGACTTTTAAAGGCGTATTTTGTATGTTGATTATAGAAAGAAACTAGTTTTTAAGAATATGCTCAATGTTCTATATAAAAGTATCCACTATAGTATCTAGAAATCTGTAATAGACACGAAAAAGAGTTTCATAAAAATTTGAAGTTCTTTTAAACTATAATGTTTCCATATACACAGGGTGTCCCTATTTTGCTGGGACGACATCAACTATATAACTTTAAATGGGACACCCTGTATTTTTGTCCATTATTTGTCAAAAATAAACATAAGTTACCAATTTAAAGTATAGTCGATTTTAGCGTAGTTTCCGAGTTAATTAAGGTTATGTATGATTTTTTGAAAACTGGAACTATTTTTCAAATCACTATAAAAATATAATTTCCAGTTTATAAGGCATCAATGCATATACAAAATTTTTTTCCACACCTATACAGGGTGGACTTACTACGAAACCAATCTTGTACCTTTTTAAAGTGAAAAAATTCGATTTTTTTTTAATAGAACATCCACTATGTTTTTTATTTATGCAAATGATCAAAAAAATACCTACTTTTTCATATGTATATACAGTGTGGGCCATTTTGTTGACGCATGTATTGGGATCAAGGAAACTATAATAACAGAATTTTATTGGTAATTTAAAAACGTTAGCGGCGCGCTTTTATCTTTTTTGGTTTTCGAGATATTTTGAAAAAACTAAAAAGTGCCATTTTCTGTAAAGCCCTGTAACTTCTTTATTTGTATTTTGTTTCAAAATCTATGCACTCTTTTATAGCCATTTTTTGTGTAGAAAACGGTTATTGCATTAGATTTTAATTACGACGTTTCGGTTATCCTCTACCATCACCAACTTTATTTTTTTCTTATGGACGCCATATTGGATTCGTGTTTCTTTAAGATAAACAAAAAAATCCTATTCATTGATGTATAACAAGTTTACGTTTCCTAAAGAAAAACCATTAAAATATTCAAAAATCGATTTTATTCTAGTAGGCTTTGGATCGCCACGATAACAATATTTTTTATTTTTTATAATGTTTAATAAATATTTAATGTGGTTGCAAAAGAACTTATTTTTAAAGATAGAAAGAAATACTATTTTTTTGTGAAAAAATAATAATAATTTGTCCTTTTAAAAGCCTCTCAAAAATATATAATAGTACTATTTTAATAAACAACAACAAAAATCCTAATTTTTATAATTACAAAAGAATACAATATTTGAAGTATATTAAACCGTATATAAAATAAGCTAGTTTTTTGTATTTATTTTTGTAAAAATATATTTGTATTATTATCAAGACATTTCATTTGAAAAACAGCTTGTTTTATATTAGTTTGTCGCTCTAAGATGTCAGGTAAGTGTAATTTTTTCTGTTGAAATATTGCTTAATTTTTATTTAGATATCCAGAAAGGAGGCAACCTAATATATCCACTTTTTATCGGATAAAAAAGAATTTACTTAATCATATAAACATATAAAACATATAATAAAGAAAATCGGGAGGCTGCGGAAATTACGGTTTTGGATAATGCAGAAGCTCTCTCTGTAGGGCCAGTGAAAAGAGAGATTCCAAAAACGGCCAATGCTTACAGCCAGGGGATGGGCGTCGGGTAGTCTTCTGCAATTGGTTTCGAGAAAGATGCGATTCAGGCTAATTCAAAAACTTCATTTTTAACGTGCGCCCACAAAAAGAAATCCAAATGTGTAATATCTGGCGACCTAGCAGGCCATGATGTAGGACCACCATTGGAAATTAATTTGTCGCCAAAAGTTCTTCTATGGGGATATTAATAAATCTCTAAGATTTAGGAAATGCAGAAAATTTTCGCTATTTACAAAATCATGTTATTTTGCTTAATTCCCTAAAACAAATACGAAAATTGTGGGCTGAACAAAATGGAAATCAGAACAGTTCATCCTGCTGAAACTTATAACAGTTGATGAAATTGTTACATAATAATTTATTGTGCTTGTGCATCTCTAATTGCTGGTAGCATGCAGGTAAAAAAAATGGACCTATAAGTCGATTACCTGAAAATACAAGATTATGTATAAAGCATTTTTAAAGCATGCAGGTAAAAAAAAAACCTATAAGTCGCTGCAAGATTATGTATAAAGCAGTTATAAAAGGAAAAATTTCTGGACAAATATACAGGGTGTCCCACTTAAAAAAACACAACTATATTACCATAAATGCCACATCAAACGTAAAAAACTGCATAAGCAGAAATGCCAAATCGAGTGCAACCTACGTTGTGCCAACACCCTGCTGCAACCAAATCCGGACACCCTGGATTCTCTGTTGCCCAATGGTGACGATTGTGTTTGTTAAAGATTCCACAGTTACTAAAATATGTTTCGCCAGTCCATATAACAACGGCACTGCTAAAATTTGTTAATGTACCAGTTACAAAAGGTAAGTCTCCTTAGAAAATCTGCTTCAATGAGCCCTTGAACAATGGTCGGCTTGTATGGGTGGTACTTATTTTGTCCTAGGAATGAATGAAGTTGGGTTTTCGGTAGTAATTTATAACTTGATTGTCACTATTGTTATTGTTTTTAGGCCTTGACTGTTAGAAACTTCCGCAAGTTCTTAAATTAACCACAAGTTTTGAAAAATACCTTTGGTTTGGTTGTTGTCTCTCTGGGTAAGTATGGGCGTAATTATGTAAGGCTATAACCGCATTGGTATAACGCAAAGCCACTTTTAAGAATTTAAAATAAACGGTAACAGAAAATAACTAAAAAAACTGTAACGCCAAAAAATCAAACAGTCCAAAACAAAAAAATAATATTGTTACCAAAGCGATTCAAAGCCTGCTAGAATAAATCGATTTTTGCCAATTTTAATGGTTTTTCTTTAGGAAATGTAAACTTGTTATACATCAATGAATAGGATTTTTCTTGCTTATTTTGAAGAGACAAAAATCAAAAATGGCTATGAAAAAGTGTTCATAGATTTTGAAACACAATACAAATAAAGAAGTTTTTTAGCTTTTTCAAAATATCTCGAAAACCAAGAAACTTAAAAGCACACCGCTGGCGTTTTTAAATTGCCGATAAAATTCTGTAAAACTTTGCCCATTTAATCATTTTTGTATCTCATATAGTTTCCGAGATCCCAACACATGCATCACCAAAATTGCCCACACTATATATGTTCTATACTTAAATTCAATGGTTACAGAAAATCTCGATTATTTGTTGAATATTGGGATGCTGCATACTCAAAAAAAATTATAGGAGGCCATGGAATGGATAATATAACAATTTGTTTTAAATTTGACAGTTTTCCAATTTATTGGTGTTTTTAGTGCTTGTTATTTTATTGAAATCATTTAAATTTAAAATAATTAGATTTTAAAAACGTTTCCTTGTATCGCTATTTATTTATTTTTATAAAATGGCTCAATATTCAAGTCAAAAGCGACTAAATTTGTGTAACTGTTGCATTGAAAATAATAAAAGTCCAGCACTTAAGATAAAATCGCCTAATATTTCCCATGGCAAGGATACAAAACAAGACAAATTTTGACAAAATATGCAGTGATTTATCAACTTATGGAGTTTTGAAACATAGAAAAAGGGCAAAAGCCAGTTCAATCGTCTCTGTAGATTTTCAAATGGAAGTTTTATTATATTTCATTGAATATCCTTTAAGAGATGCACAAAGGGATTTGAATTTTTCGATAGCCAGCATACATCGAGTATTAAAAGAAAACAAAATATCCCCATATAAGTTTCTTCCAGTTCAATTTTTAAGTGAAGCTGGATTAATTATCAGACCAGACTGGATTTTTGTATGCAATTGATGAACCTGCATTTTGAGAGAGGGATTTTAAATAAAATCCTTTGGACAGATGAGGCGATATTTTGCACAGCGGAAATGCATAACAAACAAAATACTCACTATTCTGAGACAAATAACCATTTGGTAAAGCAATTTAAAAGGCAACGACATCAAACTGTTAAAGTGTGGTGTGGTATTATAAACGAACGCATAATAGGACCTGTGTTTTTTGACCACTATTTGAATAGACAAACATTTCTAAACATTTTAAGAATTCAAATTATGGAAAAACTCAATGATCTTCCCTCGGATCTTCCGGAACATATTCTGTTTTGATTCGTAGCTCAGAAAAACTTAAAAGGAGAGATTTAAAAGTGTTCAGAGGTTTGAGGTTTATTTTGTACTGTGGCAATAGAATACGTTTAAATTAAACTGATATAACTGTTTTAAAAGACAAGAAGAACCATTAAATTGACTTACCCAATTATCCAAAGGGATGTTTCACAATCGGTGAACGATGGGCGAGTTTTCTTGACGTACCTCTGGTCCCGCTGAACGGCTATCAATTCACGTATTTTGCTTAAAACTTTGCACTAAAGTGTCTTGTCAATAGTTCACCACACGCCCTTAACCAAGCAGATGTAACCGACTTCCAAAAGGGACAGACAAGGGAAGTTTCGGAAATAGTAAAAAAATTAGCAAAGCATACTATTTCTCGAGAAAGTCTTGCAAAAAAAGCGTATATTAATTTTCTGGTCAAATCAGTGGTTTTACGTGCGCGAGTTTTTTGAAATAGAGATCTATTGCACACATACAAATAATATGCAAACGTCTAAAACTGAACATATTCGGACTTGGTATGTCAACAAGATAATGCTCCATACCACTGTGGAGAAGATATAAGAGGATTTTTAAACGAGCAATTTAATTTAAGTATATATATAGTAACGGTGAGATTCCATGGCCGCCGCGAAGTCCCGATTTGACACCCCCAGATTATTTTTTATGGAGCGCACTTAAAGATAGAGTGTATAAAAATCGAAACAATTATTCGAAAACGGACATTATGTGGAAAATCTATTATATAGTCATTTGTTTTAAATTTTTCCTGTGTTTCTATTTGCGTGTAATCTGTTGTTATGTTATCTGTTATTATATGTTGTTTCTGTTACTCAAGAAATTTGTTTCTAATATTAATTTTTAATAATGGTTTTAAATTTAAAATTTAGCAATAAATAAATATAGGATAAAATTAGGACTATCCATTCCATGGCCTCCTATAGTGTTTTTGAGTATATTCACGAAATAATTGATATTTCCTGTTAAATTGCGATTTTCTCTGTAACCTTTGAATTTGAATTTGCATAAATAAAAAACACAGTGGGTGTTACATTAAAAAAAAACGACTTTTTTCACTTTCAAAAGGTGCAAGATTGATTTCGCAGTATGTCCACCCTGTACAGGTGTGGACAAAAATTTTGTATTCCGTATATCCATTGATGGTGTATAAACTGGAAATTACCATCCAAACGTCCAATTTTAGATTTTTGCAACTTTTTATAGTTATTTGAAAAATAGCTCGTTTTCAAAACGTCACACATAACCTTAATTATCTCAGAAACTACGCAGAAATCGACTTTAGTTTAAATTGGTAACTGAAGTTCATTTTTGATAAGGAATCAAATAATGGACAAAAACACAGGGTGTCTCATTTAAAATTTTATAGTTGCTGTCGAACCAACAAAATTGGGACACCCTGTATACATTCTATTTTCTTCAAATTTAAACTTTTGTATGAAACTTTTTTTTGTATCTATTACAAATTCCTGCAGATAGTATACTGGGGTAATTTTATGTGGAATATATATATATATATATATATATATATATATATGTTGATTTTTACTTATTTTTTCGAAGGTTTATTAGGGCTCCTTGTTCAGTGGCATTTAGGTTTTGTTTTAGTGTTTTGCTTGATCTTAAAATTCTTGCCACCTCTTGTCGAATCTCCTCTGCTTTTTCTTCAGAGGAGTCAAGGACAGCTTTCACTCCAGCTATTATTTCTTCTTTAGGGATTTCCTTATAAGATATCGCAAAATTAAAACCCTTACTCAGTACGGATTTTTCACTTTCTGAGAGACTGTAGGATGATATATTATGTACTAATTTATCGACGTCTACTGATGATCTTTGTGGCTAACTCGACTTTTTTAGAAGATTGTCATACTTTTTCGAAAGTTTATCTGTCTTAATATTCTTATTTGATTCTGTTCGCCAAAAAGCCAAAGTTTCTATGCGATTCCACAATAAAGGCTGAATGATGTTACTTAGTTTAAGGTGTAACCTTAATAGTTCTTTCTCTGTCTCGGCTAGTTGTTTTCGAGCTTGATGAATTTGTTCTTTTAATAACGCCTTACTAGCATTTTGAAGTATGGTGTTAGTTTTTCTAGTTTTAGTATGATAAGACAACCGTGTAAAAGTAGGAAGTAAATCGCTGTCACGACACTTAATTTGAAAGGATAGTTCACATAAAAGATTAGTTTTCTTACCTCTCAGTTTGTCATACATCTTGATTGTCTTAAAAATCTCCTCCCCGTAGAGGTGTATAGTGTTGATTTTTACTCCTTCACGGATGGAAAAATACAATGTGTTTTCATTCCGGGTGTACATCCGTTCACTAATGTCGTTCTGAAAAGAACAGTTTTGCTGACGTTTCGCCAAAATCACATTTGGCATTTTCGAAGCTTTCTTTCTCGCGTCCGAATAGACGAATAGAGACTGAAGTGTTGGTGACTGCGACGCTTCCTTTTATACCCCCACTCGGGGCCGAAGGTTGTATCTGCGAAGGAAGCGTCGCAGTCACCAACATTTCAGTCTCTATTCGTCTATTGGGACGCGAGAAAGAAAATTGTTCTTTTCAGAACGACAGTAGTGAACGGATGTACACCCGGAATGAAAACACATTGTATTTTTCCATCTGTGAAGGAGTAAAAATCAACACTATACACCTCTACGGGGAGAAGATTTTTAAGACAATTAAGATGTATGAGAAACTGAGAGGTAAGAAAACTAATCTTTTATGTGATCTAACCTTTCAAATTAAGTGTCGTGACAGCAATTTACTTCCTACTTTTACACGGTTGTCTTATCATACTAAAACTAGAAAAACTAACACCATACTTCAAAATGCTAGTAAGGCGTTATTAAAAGAACAAATCCATCAAACTAGAAAAGAACTAGCGCAGGCAGAGAAAGAACTTTTAAAGTTACACCTTAAACTAAGTAACACCATTCACCCTTTATTGTGGAATCGCATAGAAACTTTGGCTTTTTGGCGAACAGAAATAAATAAGAATATTAAGACAGATAAACTTTCGAAAAAGTATGACAATCTTCTAAGAAAGTCGAGTCAGCCACAAAGATCATCAGTAGACGTCGATAAATTAGTACATAATATATCATCCTACAGTCTCTCAGAAAGTGAAAAATCCGTACTGAGTAAGGGTTTTAATTTTGCGATATCTCCTAAGGAAATCCCTAAAGAAGAAATTATAGCTGGAGTGGAAGCTGTCCTTGACTCCTCTGAAGAAACAAAAGCAGAGGAGATTCGACAAGAGGTGGCAAGAATTTTAAGATCAAGCAAAACACCAAAACAAAACCTAAATGCCACTGAACAAAGGGCCCTAATAAACCTTCGAAAAAATAAAGACATCACAATCCTTCCAGCAGATAAAGGAAACGCAACTGTGGTTATGAATACTCAAGATTACGTACAAAAAATGCAGGATATCCTACAAGACAATTGTTATAGGCCTGTTCCAAGGGACCCGACAACGTACCTAGAAAAAACAACTAAAAAAAAATAAAAAGTTCACCAATAAACCCCGAAATTGAACAAAAAATCATACCACGGGAAAAGTCGAGCAGATGTCCTAAACTCTATGGTTTACCAAAAATACACAAACCAGGAGCGCCTATCAGACCTATTGTTAGTGCTGTTAATTCGCCGCTACAAAAACTGGAGAAATACCTTTCTGAAATTATGCAACCACCTATAGAAAAACTCGGAGCATTTCACTCGAATTATACAAGATATCGTCCTTGAAAAAAACGATATCATAGCAAGCCTAGATGTCAAATCGTTATATCCCAGTATTCCCATGGACGAAGCTTGGACAAGATTGCTATGAACGAGGATTTCCAGGCACATATAATAGAACTCTCGGAGCACTGCCTCAAAAATACTTATTTTTCTTTCAACGGGCAAATGTATAAACAAATGGATGGTGCTCCAATGGGATCCTCGCTATCACCAGTAGTCGCGAATTTACTTATGATATACTTCGAGAAAGAAGCTCTTGAGAAAGCAAGTTTAAAACCCAAATTATGGATTCGTTATGTGGATGACATATTTATTATATGGCAACATGGTCATACAGAGCTCGAAAAATTTCTGACTCACGTAAATTCAATCAGAATACAATTCCTCTAGAATAGGAAAACAACAAACTACCATTTTTAGATGTTTTGGTCACAAGACTACATAACGGACATTTCGAATACACCGTGTATAGAAAACCAACACATACAGACAGATATTTAAATGCAAAATCACATCATCACCCAGCACAAATTCAAGCTGTGGCAAATACTCTAATAACTAGATCAGTGCGACTAACTGAAACACAGACGAGACAAAACGAACTTAAGGTAATATCTAGTGCTTTAAAGAAAAATGGCTACACAAATCTCACCATAGAGAAAGCTATTAATGCACAGGTTTCCTGAACAACGAACAACAAAAAATATGAACCGGGAAAGCAACGAGTAGTCTTACCATATGTAAAAGGCACAACAGACAGAATCGGAAGAATTCTGAGGAAACACAACATACAAACAATACACAAGCCACAAACAACTATAGGTAAACTACTCGGACACCCAAAAGATAAAATCAAACTGGAAAACCACGGAGTGTACAGTATTCCGTGCCAGGACTGTGAAAAGTTGTACGTAGGGCAAACCAACAGGCGAATATCAGCAAGAGTGGAAGAGCATAAACTCAGCAACAGAAATAAACAAACAACCTCAGCTTTAATCCTACATCATCAGGAAACCGGCCATAAAATAAATTTCGATGGGTGTAGGGAGATTGCCAATATAGAACATTATAGGACCAGAATAATCCGAGAAGCCATAGAAATTGAAAAACAAGGTGATTTTAATAAAAGGGACGAATCATTAAAACTACAAACAGTATGGAAGACAATAATCGACAAATCTAAAATCGCAAAAACTCAAGCGCAATTAGCGCAACAACAACAGCACCATCCGGAAAACATAAACAACGACCAACGCCTGCGCAGATATAACCTTCGGCCCCGAGTAGGGGTATAAAAGGAAGCGTCGCAGTCAGCAACACTTCAGTCTCTATTTGTCTATTCGGACGCGAGAAAGAAAGCTTCGAAAATGCCAAATGTGATTTTGGCGAAACGTCAGCAAAACTGTTCTTTTCAGAACGACAGTAGTGAACGGATGTACACCCGGAATGAAAATACATTATATATATATATATATATATATATATATATATATATATATTTATTAGTATTATTAGTGCATTACATAAGAACAATACTCTTGCATTTAAGGCAAAACTGTTGACAATTTGGGACCTCACGGCCTAAATTCCAATAAAAGTACAGGGAATTTGTTTAGACATATGCTGATTAATGATATTATCAAGAGGCCTTTTTTTCAACTGAAGTTCCAGCTATTCTTGAGCCTCTTGATTTATGCAAAAGCCATGAAAATCGTGCACTTTCAAGATACATGTAGACCCGATTAATTTAGCATAATCATATATCGAATAAACATCAATCAAAGCAGGTATGGTTGCATGTCTAGCTGAATCTCAAATAACGAACAAATATGAAGACTTTTTTTATTTCTTTTGAAGTACAAACTTTTTAGTCCTTGGGGAATGAAGCAAAACATTTTGTTCTTGAACTCATCGCAGAAACTAATAGGGTTAGGACAATGTCGCATCTTTAGTTTCACAAAAAATTATTATGAAAATCGTATCTTTATATCTCTACTCATAAACGAGAAACCTCTTAAAACACACGAAAATGGGACAACCTGTACAATGTATACTTACTTAACTCATTGTCCGTTTCCTCATTGCGATGTAATTTTTTTTAATTAGACCTCGTTTAAGTTCCCAACATAAAAGTGACAGCCATAAAGATGTGTTTCTCTGAAAATGTTAGACGACGCGTTAAAAACACGTCGACGGCCTCTCGGGTCATTCAGAAAGACGGTGTCGTAACAACACGCTGAACGTTTTTCCCATGAATAGTTGCGGCTAAGTGTGTTGTTCTTGTTCCTAGAAATAATATAAAGCAAAAGCATGCCGTTCTGGACAATTCACTGGACGTAAAGTACAAAATTTGTGAGGAACTTGAAACGGTTATGGGGACATTTATTTTTTTAACGATATTAGTTTCTTTGTCCTTGACAGCCTTAAGTGATTATAACATAGCTTGTGTTCGCTAATTGTAGTTAGTTTTTAGCGCTAATGAAATACTGGGTGTTCCATCCAAAGGTATCACATTATATTACGAAATAATTCAAAAACTAAGGAAGGTATCAAAACACGGTTTGGACAGGGTTATTAAGAATATCTTGAAGTTTTGATGGTGTTTCCAAATCTCCAAATTCATTGCGGTATTTTTTGAAATAAGTATTTATGGAAATACCCTGTATATTTTATCACCACAAGAATGCCTGACCTTTCTACTTATCAAAAATTGTTCTAATTTATTATTAGTTTATTTAGTTTATTATGCTGCTTTACCCTGAGTGTATGAATAAAAATAAGAGTTCATTATTTACATATTTAGCCACTGCCAAGATTACCTCACAGTATAAGGTCGATCGTACGACGATGCCAAGCCTAGCCAGAAACACCAATGTTATACCAATTTATATTACGGTGAATATGTTTAGACATAAGGCAATAAAATTTTCATACAGAGAATAGTAATGTTTCCAGTATTACTTTTCAAGCAGCATAAAGAAATTACGTTTATTGCAAAATAGTAAATTACAAACTAAAATACCCAAAGCCTCAGATCAGATTACACCAGTAACAAGAGTTTTAGTTAAATATGGCAAACCCGATCGACAACACCACATATTAGACCATCCCACTGTGGTCTTAGACTAACCCACTTTCATTGACAATGGATCCTTATAGTAAAAAAGTATAATAGTCTACAGTAAAGATTGTTACAGGGTCACGTGACCGGCGTGGCTTAAAAGCCAATAGCGGGTCGAGGAACTACAATAAATTTTTACATTAAAGAAATTAATTTGCTAAAAAATATTTTATTAGATACCAAGCTTTTTAATGTATTATTGTGTATTTGTTGATATGATTCAAATCTTCTAATTATATGTTGCCTTACTTCAAGAAGCAGCGTTCTAAAGGTGCGGTGACATTAGAACATTGATTTTTTAAATATTTCATAAATAAGTCTTATTTACTGTGTCTTGGACATTGCCAAACTAGGAGCTTTAGTGGTGCGGCAATGTGAGTTTGGAAAAAAATAGTCGTTTAAGTTTGGAATTGTCTTTTAATCACTAAGTAAACAGCTAGATTTTCTTTTCCAGGGGACATATTTAATGGAAGATACCTTATTCACTTATTTTGGGTCACATAACGTATCGACCAATCCGGTTCAGTATAATAGAACGTTTATTTCATCGGCGGTCATGTGAGAATCCTCAGAAGCAAAATGATACAAGAAAGACCTTGAGGTGATTTTTTTGACGATTACAATAGTTTTTCCTATCAGAGAATAAAAATAATTATAGAATATATCTATACTATATTAAAATAGTCAAAGGGCGTCTTACGCTCAAAAAAACGTACTGCGATTTCGAAAATCACTAGATTTTGGATGAAATCTGGGGAATTAATAAAGTTTTGGATGATTTCGCGATTGTTTTTAATTTTCACTTGAGTTGGGCCAATTTTTTATACAAGTATTGTCAGGTAAAGGAAATTAATTGGTGATTCTTTGGGTATTAAAAGTAAAAATGTGTTCATAAACATGTTCTAAACTGGTTAGAATTTAAGATTTTTTTTACTTTCCTCGCAAGAGGAATTCGCGATACAACATACAAATACACTGCACTTATTTTCCCAGTGATAAAAATAGTTGTAGCTTCAAGAGGTGTATCGGAGTTAAGTAAAAAAAATAGTCTGTCTAATCTCTTAGCATGGATAGTATGTCTGGCAGGTGAAAAGCTAAAGAAAAATTACCAATCAGTTTCCCTTATTTTCGCAGTTCTGAAAATTTATCAGATGGTAGTCTACAATGTAATAACAGTTAAAAATGCAATCTGGCTAATATGGAGTACTTCAAAAGGTGTGCCAGACTCGACTGACGCTAGTCAGGTGTGCTGAATTCTGCGGTTCGGTTAAATATGTGATATACCTACATGTTTTTCACATCGATTGGTTTTAAAATTTGTAGACTTATTCGTGATGGTCTAACGATGATCCTTTTGGCTCATTGAACATGATATCACTTCCGGTTTCACCAAAAATAAAATTTTATACCGTGAGTAACTTTGTAATTATTGGAGATATAAACATGTTATATTATTATTTTTTATAGGAAATTTAATTCTCTACAAAATCGATCTCTTGACATTTTGTCGTATCTTCCTTAGTTCCTGTGATATAACGATAATAAGGAAATTTGGATAAAGATTGAGTCTCGCACACCTTTAGACGTATATATCTCTGAAATCACATCAGATACGAGAGTACGACTAAGTGATTTTTTAGTAGAAAATTTGACTGTCTACAAAATAGGTCTCTTGACTTTTTTCCCTGAAAGCAAAAAAAAAATATTAGAACGCCAAAGTCTGTGAAAATTCGAGAAGATGGCTGAGAACTAATTCTGTAGAGAATTCAATTTGCAATAAAACAATTGACGAAGAATTTGCGAATCACTTCGGCACATTTCGATAGAGTTAATTCTGAAAATATCTTAATGGGCTGCGTCGTTTTCCGGCATATAACACAAAAAAGTGACGTTGGCGCCATTACGTTTCCCAAATATTACACACACGTCTTTCTTCCACAAATACTAGGGTCACACTGCCGCTGGAATGCTCCCAGCCAGTTACCCTTCGAAAATTACGCATCTAAAACCTAGTATACTACGGTTTACGTGGCCATGTGGCCCACAGGCCACAGCTGCTCAACTGTATATATAGCTATATCTCATATGGTATTACAAAACCAATGTAACTGACAAAGATAGGAAGACCAGGGACCAAGCCTTATACAAAGGCTCCGACCGTAGGTAGGCAACGCGCATTCCAGCGTCGTTATACCTGAATGCATACGCACGCCGCGCCGCTCTCTACCTACCCTTATTCCGCTATATGACTTGTGAGTCTGGCAAGGCTTTCGTGACTGTAAATGACAGCCAGACGCATATTTTCTGTCAAATTATAGTATAATCTACCATGTGACAAATTTTCAAACCCAGAAAAATGAGAATTTTTTTCTATTTTTGCAATTTTGAAGATGCCGCCAGACTCATTTGCCAATTCTGTAAATCAGCCAGACTTATTTTTAATGATAGCTTATAATTGTATCAATATATACGTTGAATTTCAAGCGTGGGAATATAAGGGTTACGGATCCCAAAAATCAGTGCAATTTTTGAATCCGAAAAATTCCAGCCAGACTTACTTTCCTCCACCTGAGATAAGCCAGACTGCTATTTTCATAAATGGTATGCTCTATTGTAGTGCACGTGACAATTTTTTTACTGGGAAAATAAGTCAACATGGTTTTTTGATTTTTCTATTGAACCCACCTGACAATTTTAGCCAGGCTCAAAAATTGTTGTTTTGTGTTACTAAGAGAACAAAGTAAATCATATACTGTAACTGGGAAAATAAGTACCAAAAAAATTCACTGCCTCCTGGACTATAAATGAGGGGGTCAGATGCCAAGGGGTCCAAGTCGATTTTTTTCAAAATGGGGCCAAGTACAAAAATAAATACTAGATACGTAACTGTTCTTAGTGGCAAAGAGATCCAAGTAAAAAATACACTTTAATGCTGCCATCTATGAGCTAAATGTTTTACGACACACCCAAATCATGAGTTTAGTTAGAGTTAAACAGGTCCAAGTATACTTGGACCTCTTTGCAACTTAGATATTGTCGAGTTTACTTGAGGTCCAAGTATACTTGGATCCCTTTGGATCTTAGATATTGTCAACTTTACTTGACAGTGTGCACTTCGTTGAATGTTTACATCGTAAAAAATAGTGGATTAAGTTAGTTTTTATTGGTAATATGGATACATCAGACAGCGAAAGAGGTAGGTATTCATTATAACAGATAAACTATATTATATTATCTTAAATTAAGGCAAAATTTAAAAATTAGATTTTTTTAGGTTATGATAAAAAAAATATTTTTGATTTCTATTTTTTTGCCTGGTTAGCTAGTATTTTTTCTTGACGTTGTTTGGCTCTAATGTTTGGTTCTTATTTATCTAAAACACACAATTTTAATGACACGATTTTATCTTTCAGGGCCATTTTCCGATAATTCTGATGAGGATAGAGAATATATCCCAAGTAGCAGTAGTAGTGATGGTGAAGGGCAAGCTTTGCTTGAGGATACAAAATCCAGAAAACGGGTCCGTAAAGTTAAGACATGGAAAAGAAATTTGGCAAAATTGAAAAGAAACAGTGGCCAGGAATATGTTGGTCGGAAGGGCGAAGTACATTACGCGAAATCGGTGAAGGCCTATAATCATACATGCAGATACAAGTGTACGGACAATTTTTCGGAGGAAACAAGAAACACGATTTTTAGTGATTATTGGAACCTTGGAAAAAAATCTAATGGCTGGGATTTGCAGACTGCTTTTATTTCGTCATGCATTAAAAAGAATCCTTCTAAAATGCACAGCCAAAACGCTACTTTGCGAAAGAATATTAGCATTGCGATGACACTTCAAAATAAACGTGTCTGTAAAGACTTTTTTTTAAAAACTCTAGATATCAGCCGAAAACGATTCTATAACGTGACACAAAGGAAAAAAGAATCTGGAGTTTCCCATACGGACCAAAGAGGTCGTCATGTTCCTGGTAATAAAATAAGTACTGAGTCTTTGAACTTAGTAAAGGAGCATATAAACTCTTTTCCGAAATATATCAGTCATTATACCAGAAAGGACAATCCAAATCGCAAGTATTTATCCGGTGACTTGAATGTATCGAAAATGTATAAGCTATACAAAGAATTTTGTGCAGAAAACGAAGCTCACCCGTTAAAGCTAAGTAAATACCGTGAAATTTTTAATACTCACTTTAACTTAGCTTTTCACAAACCATATTCAGACACATGTTCAAAATGTGACACATTCATAACACAAAAAGCCGCTCTTGGTCTCGAGACAGAAGAAGGCTCCCGTATAGCCAATGAACACGATCGTCATCTACGTCAAGCTGAAGCAGCCAGAAATTTGAAAAACGCCGCCAAGGTATTAGCCAAGCAGTCTCCCGAAAGACGTGCGATTTGTTTTGATTTACAAAAAACTTTGCCTACACCTCATTTAACGTGTAGCAAGGTATATTACCTGCGCCAGTTATGGACTTACAATTTGGGCATTCACGATTTAGGATCTGGTGTTGGTAACATGTACATGTGGCATGAAGGTGAAGGTTCCAAGGGATCACAAGAAGTTATGTCATGTTTGCTAAAGTATATTCTAAGTTTGTCAAAAACAGTGACTCACATCGATGCCTTTAGTGACAACTGTGGTGGGCAAAATAAAAATAAAAACATAGTGAAATTTTGGATGTATATTGTGCAATATACACACATTGAAAGTGTTCACCACCGTTTTTTGGTTTCCGGACATTCTTTTATGGAATGTGATCAAGATTTTGCTGTGATTGAAAAAGCAAAGAGACGTCTAAATCACATTTTCGTTCCTGAGGATTGGGTTAGTTTTGTTGCTGGAGTGAGTAAAAAATTCATTGTAGTAAAAATGCAACCTGAAGATTTCAAAACAATATCTCCCATGGATAACTTACTAAAATCAAAAAATAATGTTAAAGGACTTAGTAAAATGCAGTGGCTACATGTCAAAAAAGAACATCCATTTAAACTGTTTTTTAAAGAAGTTTATAATACAGATTTACCCTTTGAGGAAATTGATTTTTCAAAAAAAGGTGGCTTGCGTGGTAGACCTTCTACGAGCATTCTTCTACCTCCACTTTATGAGAGACCTCCAAAAATAAAAACAGCCAAATTTAATAACTTGAAGCAACTTCTGCCTTATATACCCCCAATACATCATGCCTTTTATGAATCGCTTAATCCGGGACCAGGAATCCGAGCAGGAAGCGATAATATCGGAGAAGAGGGTGAAATGTTCCGGGACGTGATAGACTCAGATACCGAGTGAAAAAATTTAGTTTTTTGATGTTGTTCTATTAGTTATGTAATATAATATTCAATAGCTTTTTTTTAACCTACTTCTAAAAAAAAACAAAACAAAAAAATTGGCCCCGTGCAAAAGTACCGCCCTGTAAATTAAAATTAATGTTAAAGAGTTCTAAGTTTATTCTCAAAAGAGCATAAACAATAATAAAATAATGTAAGAAAAAAAATGTCTTCATTTTAGCACTCTAGATTTTTTTTCAGAACAAATACTTTAACTTGAAAGATCTCAATTTTATTATTTTTCTACTTGGACCCCTTGGCATCTGACCCCCTCAAATAATCCCCACAAATGTTAAAATCATCCGTCCGACCTGTTGACATTGTCATTTTGGCACCGCTATTTTGAATTTTTAAATGCTGACACTCTTAAATTTTCCTAGGCACCAATTTTCAGTTTAATCTACATAAGTAACAAAATTCGTCGGCCGTATTGACGCCTCCTTTTTGGGTTTCTAAACGCTGACTAAAAAAAATCGGATTTTTTATATCCGAAAGCGTATGCATGTCAAATTTAAAAATAATCGGTAATGGTAGTGGTGAAAAATCCATTACAAGATTTGAACCAGACATACAAACATATAATCAGATGAGTAGGAAGCCAATAAAAGCGCGTTAAAAGCATTGATTTATAGTTTAAAACTCTAACAATAGTATTCGCTAAAGAGGTTTAACTTTAGACAAGGTCTAACTTGACAGTTAAAGGGTTTAAGATGACATTTTTAACAACTGAACAAATAATTTTTCTTAATGTCATAATTACAAAATGACAGTGACATACGGCAAACATAACTAAAAACTAAAGTTTAATAATATATAAATAACTAATTTCCTTTTAGACTTATTGGTTTGATTTTAATAGTGATTATTAAGGAATTAAGGAATAGGTAAAAATCCTTCCTTTTGTCAACGATAATGAGGCATAGTCCATTTCTTCATTTTCGTACATCAAATATTTTAACAGGTCGTCATTTTGTTTCGCCATATTGAATTCATACCAATATTTTTTTGTATCGGACGTAATTTATGTGGAAAATTAAATAAAATTAAAGTTAATTGAGTAAGTGGATTTTTTAGCTATACCGGAACAGCCCGACCGACCGACAGTAATGGAAAAACATGAGGATCTGTAAAAACCCGGAACGATAATTTTTTCACGATTAATGATATTTCCTTATGCGGGAAGTCAAAAAACTCACGCCGTCACTGGCATTCGTCAACAAATGGCTACGGCTCACAGTGGGCCAGAGGGACCCTGTGATCTTGAAAAACTCGAAATATGTTTAAATGACAAAAAAAAATTTCATAAGTATTTGAATAATGAAAAATTGATTTTTTTGAGTTTATTTGACATTCATAAAACTTATTATTAAACAGGGTAATCTCAAAAATATCTATATTACAAAACAGATCAGTCGTTTGAATTGACTGAAGTTAACAATGTATTGATAAATAATTTTGATAAGAATAACCAAAATTCAGAAACGATTTTTAAATTATATTTTATATAATTTTATATAATTTATATATTTATAAACCTAGTAACAGTGTGTGTGAGAATTTGATTAACAGTTGACAAATTTTTTTATTTTTCATAGACTTTTATTCCTAGTAAAACAAATAAATATTAACTATGGTTTAATTATTGATTCTTTGCTGTTACGTCATAATATGGCAACCGATGAATTCCATAAGATGACGCTTGGTGACATTCATGACGTAACGGCAAAGAAGTATCAGTAATTAAACTTTATCATTATACCTATAACAGTAACACTATATAAACTTATATAGTTCAATTTTTTTAACGTTCCCCTTTTGACATATGACCAAATATGACATTATTGACATATTTATATTAAAATTTGACATAATAATTGTCAATTAAAGGCTGTCAAAGGTCAAAACGGGGGAACGGTATAAAAATTGAACTATATTTATTTAAGAACAAACAAATAAAACGATATTATTAACAATAGAATAAAACTCATTTGTTAGCAAATAATATCGACAGTTATTCAGAATCACTGCTACTGTCACTACTGTCACGGTCGTTTAAAGATGATGGATTTGGATTAAATGATTTTAACAAATTTAATGCTTCTGGAACGAGTTTTTTCTTTACCGGCAATTTAAGTTTTCGTAAACTTGTAATGAAAGGATCGGAAGAAATCAACAAATTGTGGAAGACATCAATATTAGTTTCCACTCTGCTCATTTTTCTTGAACGATGTTCCCTGTATTGTCGATATTCTTTATTTCGAGCTTCTTGAGCCTCCTCCGATAATTGACCAATGGGCACAGGACATGATTGGATGATTTCTGCTCCATGGAGAAGAATTTTATGTATAGTGACAGGCATTTTATACCATGGATACAGATGTACAAATTGTTTGGCGTTTTCTAAGGAATACGATTTAAAACTGTTTATATCAATGTTAAGTCCGCTGGCAATTACTTGTAGGATTACAAAAAAACGATATAATAAATTTTGATCTAAACGTGTTATTTCGGCAGAAATTTTGAAATTTTGAAAAAATTTTCGAGCGGTGTTACCGTCATTACTTGTCCCCACCCCTTGTTTTGTTTGATCTATAATTATACCTAAACGATTTCTAAAGTCTTTCTGAATTCTCTCTTTTTCTTTAATTTTTATTTTATCTTCTCCACGAGCCTGCCATTTTTGTAAACTTAACCTGTAACTTATTTTGAAGAGACATTCAAGACAGCGAATCCACGCGTGTAACGTAGACATACCAAAATTTAAATATTGTTCCTTAATCGGTCTCTTTAAAATATCATCTATGGAATTCATTTGTGACGGTGAGGCCCCACAAATATAGCACGTTTGAGAAGATGTATCTGTCAAAGCACTGACCATTTTATCATCAATCATTGACATGATTAAACTATGATTTATGTTAACAGACACATGCTCACTCAGTACAACCCGAGTTTCGACCAATTTTTGTATTTCTGTATCCATACTTTTCAGTCTTAGATACTTGAATTGATTCTTTTAAAAACTGCATTTTTATAGGCCTGCACTAAACAGTGGAAGAAGGCCGCGAATTTTGCCATACAAGAACTTTCTCATTTTTTAAATTTTTATAATATAATTCTAACGGAACCAAACAGGACAAAAGTAAATTAGTATCAGAAAACTCACCCTGAAAACCTTGCTTATACTCTTTTTGCCCTGAGCTACCATCACAACCCCACTTACTCAGCAAAGTAAATGTATTAGTATTTTGAGGAAAATTATCGGAGGAGAGGTCAAGTGCCAAGAACAATCTGGATACCGTATGATCCAGTAAAGATTGTAATGTGACAGAGACAGAGTGTTCAGTAGCAGTGATTTCTGTTGGATAGCAAGATTGTTTGGCCTTTCTTACAATATTGTATGATGGATACAAGTTTACATTACTTTCTTTTGCATTGTTTCTTAAGAGTTGATACTGACGCTTGGAAAGATTTGTATCTATTATCAAAGATAGTGCTTTTTCTGGAGACATCTGGAGCGGTGAACTTGTTGTATTGTTTTTATTTAATACTTTTAAATGTATAGCCAATAGACTTGCAGCTGCTGGCTTGCCGGAACCCCTCAGACCCATTTCTGCAGCAAATACGAGCTCATCGGTTTCACATTCTCGCAGTTTCTCGGTTCTCTTGTACTTTCCACCATAACTTAATCTATTAAATGGTACGTTTGGTCGACCCAAAGTAGAATTTTTTGGCTTGGTGCACGTTATTGTAATATTTGTTTCCAGCCATGCCGCATGACTTGTCAAAAACCTATTTGCGTTTCTATTGGCCGCTTGCCATTTTTTTCGGAATTGAACGAAATAATTATGTGCCAAAGATTTTACCCGTTTTTGGTTCTGATCTCGACAATTTGCACATAAAATATTAGATAAGATATCTTCTATGGCACGTTCTTGATGACGGGATTCATATAGTGATTTTATCTGAATTGAATGTCTAATTTCTAAAAAAAAAGCGCCATATTTTACAAATTTGTTAAAAAGAATATCTAACTCAGAAATAGAGAAATAAAAGTACAACGAAAGTGTAAAATCACTTAGCGATGTATTTGAACTTGGCCGCCATCTTGGTATTCAAAATTGTGTGTTTTCAGAAAATATAAAAATTAAAATGATATACTTAGTTATCTAAAAAAATATTTTTTTGAAAAAGGAGCAGCTAGGAGCAGGATTTTATTATACAGCAAACATTATGAGATATTAGTAGAACTTTTAATAGTAAAAGGTAGTCCTAACAAATGCTAACATTTTAAGATATTGCTTAATAAAGTCAGAAAATAGTTTATTGTGATATTTTTTTATAAGCTGAATGCTGATTATGATCTGGTTGTCTTTAAGAATTAGTTTATCAGCGTCAAAAATGGATAAAAACTCACCTTCGATGGTTTCTTGCATTTTAATTTTTGTAAAAAGATAATTATCTTATAATAACTGCTCGATTTTTAGCCGACAAAACTATTAAAATATCATATAACAGTACAAGAATATTACTGACAACAAACTTTGAAAATTATTTCTGTCATTACTATGACAACCACTCGACTTGTTACACTTGTTTCCGAATCTTCATGGCCTATTTAACCAATTTGTGATAATAAATAAAGGCAAAATACGAAAATGATTTTTGGACTTTTTAAATAGTTTAGGGTATTTGTGGCCCACAGTGCGGCTTAGGCATGGGCGATCCCCACTTCTTTTATCGTAAACATTGGTCGATAGAATGTGAAAACTAGGGGAACCATGTTGGCGCATACCCCTAACGTGATTTATGAATGAGTTGTGATCTCTACTTTAATTCTTACTCAAAGGCTTTAACTATCCACCGGCCATGAAATTTTCTGTTCACAGATTCTCGAGCAATCACCGAAAGAGGTGAATTGAAAGCAAATCTTTTTCTGTAGAATAATTTCTTTTGCTAAAATAGATAATAGCAATAATGTTTCGTTTAATGCAAATTGTATACATTGGAGTTATAAACTGTTATAAAAAAAAAGTTTTTCTCAGATTTTTGTGTGCCCCCCAATATTTTGGTTCTACAACCGCCACTGTGTGATAATGACAGTGGAGAAAATCCTCAAGAAAAATCCAGTCAAAGCCATGAAAGCAAAGAAATCAATCTACCGTTCTTTCTTTACAGCAGGCAAAACAAATCGACAGAAATGGCCGTTTCCCGTCCATTTTACTTGACCTAAGGTTAAGCACTTTAATTGACTTTTGACTCGTCGTCCGTTTTCTCCCTTGCGGAAGCGCCTTTTTAACGGGAAATTTACGACGGTAAATTCGACGCAATTACGAGTTCAACCGACCACATGGATAATCGCGGACATACACGGTGTTTTAAAAATACATTGATAAACTTCGGGAGATGATTAGGATAGCAAATCCTACTAAACTATGGTCTCTGGTAGTTTCCTTACCGAGATACAGGGTGTTCAAAAATTAATAAAAAAAATTCACAGATCTTGCACCTAAGGCAAGTATCCTACGTATTGAAAATACCTAACACAACTTTTAAATTATAATGTGTTATTCTGTCTTTTATTTTTTTAAAGGTTATAATCTTTTATGATTATTAAATATGTACATATTATTATCACATGGATGAAGAAGTGGTTAAAATTAAACCAATACGTATAATATATATATATATAATATATATATATATATATATATATATATATATATATATATTTTCTAATATCCGCCATTTTGAAAAAAATTATGAATTGCAGTGCCTTTTTCAAACGACGCACAGACGGGCAAAATTGAAAAAACCTGGCCAAAACTTAAACGATGATATGTAGTAATAAAATTTCCTTAATGTGTTTATGAGAAATAATATTGTAAAAACTAATTAACATATTTGTCAATTGGCTACTAATCTGGTGGAAAATTTAATAATATAATAAATAAATACTTGACAAAAACATAATTATGTGTATAAAACCGAATTTAAATTGTTTTAAAAAATACTGCCTACATTTTACTGTTTTTATATTATTTAAAGTCATCAACGGCGTAAAATTAATAATTAATAAACTAATAACAGCATCATTTATTCTCAGAAATAATGTCGCATAACTAATTATTGTTTTTAATCCCCGGACCCGGAGTCTGAGTCACTTGAGCTATTAATTTCTGAGTCTTCATTAGTAGTATTAGTGGCAGATCCCTCTGGACGGGGGCTAATAATAAATCTAAGACTTCTTTTTCGAATGACTTGGACTTTCGCCTTGGAAGTTTTCGCATGCTTAATATGACTGGATCAGACGATATAAGCAGTCTCCAAGTTTTGTTGCCTTGAACACTTTCGGGAAAATCCTTCTCTATACTTCTTAATGTCTTTATTTAATGCCTTCTGGGCCTCGTCAGATAATTGTCCTATAGGCAATAAAAAAGATTCAATAATATCTGACGAGTTAATTAAAATTTTGTGGACCGTATTAGGCATGTTGTATCAAGGATATTTTTGTACAAGTATCCTAGCTGTTGTTAAAGCATAATCTTTAAATTTTTGTATATTTATACGGTATCCACTAGATATAGTTTGCAAAAATATTATTATTATCAGTGGTATGATAGCTCAATTGGTTAGGGCGATGCGCTAGACACGCAGAGGTGCGGGTTCGATTCCCGCTCGTACCATAACTTTTGCTACTGATCATATTTTTCTAAAAAAAATCACTATTTTCACAGTTTAACAAACTGATTAAAATACTTCTACTTAACATCTATGTTGTTGAAAAACTTGGAAGAAGCCCCACATATATAACACTTTTTCGTGGATGTCGTAGATGAAGCTGCATTACACATTTTGCCATCTACCATTGTAAAAAGTAAGTTGTGTTCACAATGTCCTTGTGCCTACACTAATGGAAGTAGGTGTAAGGTTTTCTACTTCATTCTGCATGGTATTTATTTCTTGAAGTGTTAAATCAGTGCCCAGTGGTCTCATGTATAAATTGAATTCTGATTGGACGAAAAGCGGGGTGAGCCTGGACGTGGATTTTGCCAAACTATTTTGTTTGTAGATTTATTTGGATCGTCGCATGTTAATAGAAGTGGCACAAAGGATGTTAAAAATATACTGGCATCCGAACGTTCATCGCTGTCAAAATTTTGCTTGTATTGGCTATACCTAAGTGTCAAACAAGCAAGTTGAGGTTCTGTTAATGTTTCCAATACATCTTTTTGCACCTCCACTATACGATGGGCAGTATGGTTTAGTAAGGCTTGTAATTTTACTTCAGCTTATTGATTGTAACTGCATCCCGATTTGGGTAACAGCGCCCCTTGGCCTCCTGAATCTTCTTATACGATGGAAAACGTTTTTTATCTTCACTCCTTATGATCTGATATTGGTGTCTATTTGCTTTAACAAATACTGACAATGCTTTATCACCAGATAGCTGATCAACTTTTTCAGCTCTCTCTTTATATGCCTTTCTATAGTTCTGGGCCCTTTTTGGGGTTGAAAATTGTACATCTTTTATAACAGCTGCAGCATCTATACTTCCTTCAGCGCGCAGACTCATTTGAGCAGCATACACAGGCTCTGAGGAACTCATTGTTGATCTAACATATTCGGTTTGTCTTCGTTTTGTTCGTTCGCTACTAGTCTGGAAATTAACAGCAGGGCGACCACCTAAACTCGCTGTAGGTGATTGCACAAAAAAATTAAATTTTAAATTTGTTTCCAACCAAGTTTTGTTTTGGGCAAAATATCTTTCTTGTATTGGGCAGTCTTATATTTTAATTTAAAATCAGAAAGAAAATGTAAAAGCTTTTGTTTAATTACATTAGATAATACTTCAGGGCAATTAGTTAGATCTTTTACATACGAATGCAAATATTCGCAATTAGCTTCAATTTTTGTTGAATTGCATGTCAGTATTACTTCAGAAAGCGTTCTCATACTTAAAACAACATTTTCATCCGGATCTACGTCCCTTGATCCTGAAATAAATAAAAATAATTAGCCCTAAACGATTTGAAAGCGATAAATTGGGGAAAATTCCAAGTGACACAAAACAAAGTTGATTAAGTTATCTCAAAAAGGCAGACAAAAGCGGAAAATATTTTTTCTCCATTTACTATTTAAAGTATTCAAGCTACACAACTTTCCAGAAAGTTAAGCCCGGAAGATCCCGGAAGTTTACTAAAATATTAACAATAAAATTAAAACTATAATTTTGCACTACTCCAGAAAATTATTTCTGTATAAAATACACATAATTAAAAAATATTATTATTTTATATAAATAGTATAGCTAAAGGTACTACTTACCACCAGGAGTACAATCCATTTTACTTTGAGCACTATAATGTCTACAATATGTACACAAAAACAGCCAATATTTTTTCGCAAAAACACTTACGCGAACAACATTTAACATTCAACTATTGTCACCGTATTCAACGAAAAGCGCCATCTACGGAATTTCTAATTTTAAAAATCCCAATGATCTATTAAAGCCCCTAGACGCGTAAAAGTGTGAAATGGCAATCTTCCCGAATTGGGGTTCTGGCCAGCTTTTTGAAATTTTGCCCGTCTGTGCGACGTGGGCCGTTGGCTTTTTGATATAGGATTATGATTTTTGGCAGGAACATTAACAAAAGTATGGGTTTACTTTCAACGTGAACAAAATTTGTCGGCGTTGTACAGGGGGTCCTAGATAAGTAGGAGAAATTAAAAAAATTAAAAACGTCATTTCTTCATTTTTTTTTTAAATGGAATGTATAGTATTTTAATATTTTAGACTATTCGTGACCCAAAACCCTATCTTTCGTTATAAATATGTCCTATACCTATTTGTCATAGTTTCCGAGATTTTGATATTTTTGTATTTATTATTTGGTTTTCAATGGCAATCGCCTTAGAATTTGCTTTATTATCGAATTTTCTAATTATAATACACTACAAGTGCTCATAATATTGTGCTAAGAATCGCGACCTAAAGACTTAGAACAGATATTTTACCAACTATTCTTAAATATTTACTATTTTGGCTATTATAAAAGCGTAGGTAGTGTCAACATTTAGTTAGAACTTAATGTACGAAGATGCCTTAGACAATCCTAAAGTAAAAACAAATGAAAACGGGGAAAATGTTGTCATGGCGAAATGTCAAACTCTTCTATTTGTATAGTAACGGTGTTCAAATTGATAGAGAAAAATTGATTAACATTATTTATGTTTTGGGCGCAAGTGATCAACATTGTTTTTTAGTAAGTAGAGTTTATGCGCAACGGTTTAGCAATGCCGAACGTCATCCTTATGAGGTATCATTTGTCAGACTCAAAGAACGATTTGAAAGAACTGGATGTATCGATTACGAACAAAAATTGGAAAGGCAGAAAAGAGCCGCAAATGAAGAAACTGAATATCTTGTTATGCAAACTTTAATTGAAAATCCTCATATTTCATGTAGGCAGTTAGAAAACGAGAGAGGTGTTGCTAAATCTACGGCAAATAGAATAATTAGAAAACATAAATTTCACCCATACCATTTTCAACTGGTACAAGAGCTGGATCAAGACGATTTCAATCGAAGACTTGAATTTTGTACTTGGGCATTAACAAAAAATAGAGAAGAACTTGATTTTTTCAATAACATTTTATTTATTGACGAAGCGACATTTCATAAAAATGGATACGTCAACCGACATAATTTCCACTATTACAGTTCTGAAAACCCCAGATTCATTATCCCCTTGGATCACCAGCATAGATGGTCTCTTAATGTATGGGCTGGTATAATCAGTATCCGTATCATTGGACCTTATTTTTTCGAAAATAGAGTTAATGGAGACACTTTCCTAAATTTACTGCAAAACAGTTTGAATCTAGAGAGGCGGATGTGGTTCCAACTAGATGGCGCTCCGGCACATTTTAGCAGGCAGGTGAGGCAATTTTTAGACGCGAATTATGAAAATAAATGGATTGGTAGGGGAGGTCCAGTATCATGGCCGGCAAGGTCTCCGGACCTCACAACACTAGATTTTTTCTTGTGGGGTTTTGTTAAAGAGCAAGTTTACCAAACGCCACCCACTACCATAGAGAATATGAAAATGAGAATTAGAAATGCATGTACAAATATCAATGCCGCGATGCTGAATAGAGTTAAAAATTCCTTTGTGAATCGGCTACAAGTGTGTGTTGAAAGAAATGGTGGTCATATTGAACATTTAATCAAGTGATTGTAGGACTTCTTTTTCTGTTGTGTCTCTATAATTAAAATATTTATTTGTCTTTTTACATAAAGAAAAATAGTAGACTGAAATTTTAATTTTGTATTTTTTACTGTGTATTAATGTACAGGGTGATTCACCGAGATTTGCCACTCCCCTTAATTCCTGTATTTTTAACAACAGAGAAAAAGTTGAAATACTAAAATGTCCCTCGGATATCAACTTTGTTATTTTAAATGGAACACCCTGTATATTATTACATTTTTGGATTCCTCGGAAAATTCTATAAATTCGATAATAAAGCAAATTCTAAGGCGATTGCCATTGAAAACCAAATAATAAATACAAAATATGTAGAATCACGAGCAGAATCTAAATATGCAAAAATATACAGGGTGTCCCATAAGAAAAAACACAACTTTGCTTCGCTACAGATTTTTGAGACACCCTGTATAAATGAAAATAATTTTAGATTATGTAGCCCATATTGTTCTACAACTTTTGTATTTGAACTTTTTTTTATATCGCTATCCGTTATCAAGATATCAACCGAGAACGCACTAATGGGACACCCTGTATATATATATATATATATATATATATATATATATATATTTAAAAAAAATTATTAAAATCTATACAAAAACCGTGGCAATCTAGAAACTTAAGTTTGGGTATTAACATATTGTAATATTAAAAAATTGCTTGTATTTCATATTATATAAAAAAATATCTGTAAAAAAACGTGACAATCTAGAAACTACCCTTATTTTATAATATATAAAAAAGAGGATTACAATCCAAATAAGAAACTAGGCAATCTAGAAATTCAAAGCTTGGGTATTAAAATATTGTAATATTTAATAAATTGCATATTATATAAAAAAAAACCTATAAAAAAAACGTATGTAGTAGTCAAATTTTACCTAGATTTGAAAATAAAAAAAATTCCCATATGTTGCGGACTTTACCACTGGTGGTGACACTGTACATCCCAACATAAAATTTACCGTCTATTTAGAGTCCAATAATTCAATACATTTTTTGGATGTCAAAATTACCAAGCATCCTCAGATTGGATTTTTAAGTATATAGAAAACCTACACATACTGCTTATCCTTTAAGAAAACTTAAATCATTCTTTTTGTTTAAATTGCCTTTATTTTATAGTTTTATACAGCTTTGACACTCCCTCTTTCAACTGAGCATCGACAAGCGAAATTAGAACTTATTAAGCAAATCGCAATTAATAACGCATACAGACCTTATCTCGTAGATAAAATAGTTAATAAAATCAATTTTAAAAAACTGAAACGCCAAGCTTTTCCCACTGAACTTTTTTAAAAAACCCAATAAATATTTGTCTTTTCCTTATCTAGGATGACGCTCCGAAAAGATAGCTAACATCTTAATTTAAAACAACTACTAATAACAAAGACCACCAAAAAAAAGTGGAGTTTATAAACTTAGCTTTAATTCTTGTGTTGCCTCATATATGTCGGCATGACTTGTAGACCTAGAAGTCAGAATTAAAAAACACCTCAATAGACCATCCACTTCTGCCGTGGGTTTTCATATTAAGTTTAATAAACACCAGTTTTCCCCTTTAAAAAACAGCAAAATTTTACTCAACATCAACTCAAGAGGTTCAAAACTTAAGCCTTATGAGGATTTGGAAATAAATAGAAATTCTCAGAAGAGCCCTAATGCACTTATTAACACACAGGTTAATTCTTTATGTTAAACCTATTTTTTTCATTTCTTGAAACAAAAAATGTCACGCCAGGCCTTCAACTTAATAGTTAATAAATTATCTATCTAATAGGCCCATAACCACCATAAAAAAATACACATTTACTACAAAACTTAAATAATAAAATAATATTTCTACATTTTCACAGTAATACGTACTTTTCTGAAAGGTCGTATATTAGTCTGCATACGAGTTTTTACATTTTTTGATTGTTTTTACTTATTATTTTTTGTCACTTACAGTGTCAGTCCTGATAATACCGAAAGCTCTTGACAATTTGAATTTATTATACCCAAAACGACACTTTTTTATTATTTTTAAAAGACGAGGTATAATAATAGCCTATTTTACTACTAAATAAATTCTGATAAATTTTACAAATGTAGTTTTTATTATAAAAATCAGAGTGACTTGAAATTCTAGTCAAAAATTAAGGGTCGTATGGGGTAATATTTTGGTAAAAAGGTAAAACAAAATATAGCAAAACAAAATTTTATTTATTTAAATTATTTAATTTATTTAATTTATTTAATTTATTTAATTTAATTTATTAATTTTATTTATTTTATTTATTTTATTTATTTTATTTATTTTATTTATTTTATTTATTTTATTTATTTTATTTATTTTATTTATTTTATTTATTTTATTTATTTTATTTATTTATTTTATTTATTTTATTTATTTTATTTATTTTATTTATTTTATTTATTTTATTTACCGAATAAAGCAGCTACAGCATTTAAGCTAGTTACAGATACCTCTGTTAATATACTAAACTAAACAGTACCCTAACTATACTAAAAAGTTCAATCCTGAGCCTGAGAAGCAAACATTTTTTTATTTATAAGGTCAATAAATTTACTAACACTAATGTTGTGTATATCTATATCGTTAGCATAAATATTAAAATAGTTGGACATTGTATATACTGGTGAAATTCTATAAACATTTATTCTAGGAAAGTCCACATAAAATGTCTTTGTATGTCTTGTTCTAGAACTGGTTATCAAAAATGGCAGCTGCATAAATATTAAAATAGTTGGACATTGTATATACTGGTGAAATTCTATAAACATTTATTCTAGGAAAGTCCACATAAAATGTCTTTGTCTGTCTTGTTCTAGAACTGGTTATCAAAAATGGCAGCTGGGAGAGAATATCAGGACAGTCTATTCTATTAGTTAAGATCTTGAACACATACAAGAGGCATGTTTTTATTCGTCTATTTCCAAAGGATAGCCTTTCAAAAATATTTAACAGATTAAAGTGGTTATAACGTGGTTTCGGATAGTAACTAAATTTTTTAAAAAACATATATTTTAAAAATTTTCTCTGTATTGGTGACCAAATCAAACTTGCATATTCTAATCCAGGTAACACAAGACAATCAAACAACCTTAAACAAACGTCACCTTTAAAACTTTTCGTAGATCTGATGATGAAACTCATGATTCGAAGGGATTCATTAATTTTATTCATGATAATGAAAAGTTTAAATTAGTGTCGAATAACACTCCCAAATCTTTTTGAGTAGAGGTTTGCTCAAGGGCCACCTCATCAATAAAATATGCTTTGTTCACAATATTCCTTTAAGTACAAAAGACATTGCTAAGCATTTTCTTACATAATATCCTCCTGTAAACAATCACAGTCATAGTCATTTATCATCTTTATAAAGAGTTTAGAGTCATCCACAAACAGAAACTTATTAGAATGCTTAACAACTCGGCATATATCATTAATTGCTATTAGGAAACAAAATGGCGGCTTAATAAATAATCAGGGGCGGCTATTCAGGTGAAGTAGGTGAAGTGCTACTTCACCAGGAAACATAAACAAGCAAACATCTAACTATATTTATTATATATCTCTTAAAATTTAAGTTTTAACATTCATTTATTCACCTAATTGGCAAAAAATAAACTGTACATCTCGAATAAATATTTTACTTGACCGTTGGCGGCACGTCTTTTTAAAACTTTCAATTGAACTTTATTATAACAACTATAACAGTGGCGCAAACCGCTTCGATTTTGCTGGAGGTGCTATGTTTAGTTTACGACTTTCCTACTACGTTGCGATGACAACGCGTACCCGATGACGTCGAGCGCATGGAAGATTAATGTTAACCAGCGCCATACAACGCTCTTGGTGAATTGCTAACGCAGGACACTACACCCACGTGTCGTTCAGTTTGGGGTGGTTGTTTACTTTTATTTTCGCGGATTTCGCTGCAACCGGTTAGTTCCTTTGCAGTTTGCCTGACTGTTTTGTTGGAAACTCCAGTTAATCGATGGAAGGAACAAGATCAGAGTTTTAATCGTCATCCTGGTTTTCGCCGTACAAATGGTTATGTAGTAGTCAAATATTAGAAAAATTGTTTTGCTGGCCTTGTTGACTAGTTTCCAATAAATATTCAGTGTGGAATAAGGAAGGATTTGCAGGTATGTTAAATATATGAAGGTCTTTACATAAACATGAAGACTCAGCGGGGCATTTAAAATGCGAATTAATGCTAAAAACATTTGTAAAAAATCAAAGCACTATAGCTGGCACTTTAAAAGAAAATGCTAAACTATATAAAATACATTTTAACGAAAACGTCCGATTAAATAGGCTATTTATGTGCTTGGTAATTAACGCAGTTTTGTACCTGTACAAAACAGGAGTTAGTCTTTCGCGGCCATGATGAGAGCAGCGAGTCAATAAATAGGGGGAATTTTAAAAAGCTTTTAGGTTTATTAATATCGAGAAGTTCCCAAGAACTAAAAGATCATCACAAAAAAATTAAAAATGTTTTTACTGGTGACTCGAAAACTATTGAAAACACACAGTTTTTTTCTGTGCAAGTGGATGACACCACTGATATTACGCAAATCTCCCAGTGCTCCATAATTTTAAGAAACGTTAATTCAGAAGGTTCAGTAGTCGAGTGATTCTTAGAATTTTATAATTTCAGCTCCGATAGAACGTCGGAGAATTTATATTTTCTATTGGATCAAATTTTTGACCAATTTGACTATAAACATAAATTAATAGGGCAATGTTACGATGGCGCAAGTGTGATGTCTGGCCATCTAAATGGCCTTCAAAAAAAAAAAGCGCCGAAGGCTGTATTTTTTCATTGTCTTGCTGCTATGAAGGATAGGAGAATTGATTTAGTATACAAAACTTAGGTAAGTCGTAAAAAAATATTCTACCTCTTCCACATATAAAAAAAATTCTGGAAAAAAAATTATTGCGATATTTTCTTGCTTCATTTGCACTTCACTTACTTTTTCACTCGCGAGCCGCCACTGTAAAATATTTAAAAATCTATCCTGAGAAAACTACTTAATAGGCTGATTTCAAATTGTCTGCTATAACTAATTTTGGTAAAGAGATAAACTAGTAAAACTGTGGTTCTAATTCAAGATGGCGGAACAAAATGGCGTCCAAATAAAATATTTGTAATCGTCAAAAAAATTACGCAGGGTTGTATGCCTGTCTGTCAGTTCGAGGCTTAGCTTAAAAACTACTAGATTGATTTGAAATTTCAGTAAAAAATTCAGGGATTTTTGGAATTATCAAATAAGGTTTAAAACTGAAATATACATACCCAAAACCCTCGAAAATGACATATTACTCGATATTTTACGAAAACTTTCAATTTTTATCCCCTTCCTTTTTCCCTCTGTAAGTAATCCCAAAGTAAATATATTATCACGTAGGTTGCAAGTGGAATAATCTCTATAACCAAAAACCCATAAAAATACATTTTATGCGATTTATTTATGGAGAATACAATTTTTTTTCATTTAGCCCCCCATCCCCTGTCCAGATCAAATAAAAAATTGTTAAATGCGAATAAATAACAAAAAAAAAACCTAATAATTAATCTGTTTTACAAAAATACGTTTGAATTTCTACTACGCCGCCCATGCTTGACAATGACTGTTGACGGATATTTAGTTTTTAGGTTGTTTCAATTTACTTTAGATACACTTTACTATACAGGGTGATTCATGAGGAAATGTCAATACTTCAGGTACATATTCAGGACCAAAAAATTAACATAAAAGTTTATATAAATAAGTGTCCGCAAGGCCTTAGTTCTCGAGATACGGGGTGTTAAAGTTTTTATTTAATTTTCCTATTTTTTAAATAAAATCTATGATAACGTAAATAATGAAGTGAAAATTTATATACGGGGGTTTTTTGGTATGACAAATTCGAATCTAATATTAGTATTGCTCTTACTTGTAAGAGGCGTCACCTACACGTCTTTCTACTCTTTCGAACAATCATAACTTTTTGGTACAGTCTTGTATTACATTTTTGACTAAACAAATTATTCCCTTGCCATTTCTACGTCAAAAAGGTATACCTGTTAAAAGTGGATACGAGCAACCGTTTTCGAGATATTTGGATTTAAAACAATTTCGGCGCATGTAATTTTTTATCGCAAAATTTTAAAAGTTTGTTATTTTGCCCAAATTTAAACGCATCTTGGCACAAAAGCTTTGAAATGAAAGACTAACACATTTTTTTGAGGTGTGTATTCAGTGCCTCAGACATAAACTAAACAAAAGGTATTTAATTTTTATTAAAATTGTTATTATTAAGTTGTTATTAATAAAATCTAGGTTACGTTTTATAATTTTCAAAAATTTCACCATTTGCTTCTAAGCACAGGTCAGCTCTATGGTGTATAGCTCGGGTTGCTCTGTGGATACATTCGGGCGCATTTCTTAGTTTTGTATTTACTTTAGTGGAATATACCAGTGATTTGAACCATCCCCAAAGACAATAATTCAAAGGATTAAGGTCTGGCGATCTAGGGGGCCAATTAAACGGACCTCCCCGACCAATCCATCGGTTTGGAAAGTTTTGGTTTAAAAAATCTCTTACAAGTAAACTGTAGTGTGCAGGGGCTCCATCATGCTGGGGAACATCTTCTAATAGATTTCGCAAGTGATTTTCAAGAAAGTTTAAATATTTTTCTCCTGTAAGACTACCGTCGATTATAAATGGACCAATTAAATGACCATTTAAAATTCCACACCACACATTAATGCTAAATTTATGTTGGAAATTATGTTCTACTGTAGCGTGAGGATTTTCATAGGACCACCGGTGTTCATTGTGAAGATTATTTATACCATCACGCGTGAACTGTGCTTCATCAGTGAACAAAACATACCTATACAACCTTCGATCTTCATTAATCCAGTTACAGAATTGCATTCTCAACTCAAAACCACCCTCCTGCAAATGTTAAACCCGTTGTAAATGAAATGGGTATATATATATATATATATATATATATATATATATATATATATATATATATATATATATATAGTATCTGCAATCCGCCTAGTGCTTATGCTTGGATCATTTTCGACGGCATTGAGTATAGCCTCTTCTACTTCAACGTTGGGTCCCGATTCCCTTTCAGATACAATTTTCGCATTTGGAAACATCCCAGATTCTCCAGCAGTAGTGAAAACTTGTTGAAAACCTCTTCTATTTGGCACCCTTCTATCTGGAAAACGACGCTGGTACTCCGCGACTGCTTGAATTGCGACCCCATTGCAGAATCCATAGACGAATATCATATCTGCATATTCACGATGCGAGAATATCACAGGCATAATGACGTATTTAGATCTAAAGTTTCTTAAATGATTATTGTCAGATAATAAAAGTTATGAACAGATATTGACAGTGACAAAATTTGACCTTATTATTAACTGACATTACTATTGCTAAATAACAGGAAAAAAGATGAGCAACCCCAACCAGCAGTTGTTCTGTCAGGCAAGGCACACTTCTATTTTTTTACAATACATGCATACTTTATGTGAATTTGATAAAAAAAATCACATGCGCCGAAACTGTTTTAAATCCAAATATCTCGAAAACGGTTGCTCGTATCCACTTTTAACAGGTATACAATGGCAAGGGAATAATTTGCTTTACTCAAAAATGTAATACAAGACTGTACCAAAAAATTGTGATTGTTCGAAGAAGTAGAAAGACATGTAGGTGGCGCCCCCTACAAGTAAGAGCAATACTAATATTAGATTCGAATTTGTCATACCAAAAAACCCCCGTATATCAATTTTCACTCCATTATTTACATTATCATAGATGTTAAAAAATAGGAAAATTAAATAAAAACTGTAACACCCTGTATCTCGAGAACTAAGGCCTTGCGGACACTTATGTATATAGACTTTTATGTTTATATTTTGGTCCTGAATATGTACCTGAAGTATTGACATTTCCTCATGAATCACCCTGTATGCTTTTTAACCTGTCATCTGTGTGTGGCGGAATCGTTACGAAGAACTTCCGGCTAAATAACCGTTTTTTCCATAAAAAAACATACTCACTACACACAATATTCATAAACAATTAAAACAAGTTTTTTTAATAAGTTATTTACATATTCACAGAACATACTTTACTGCATAAATTACTTTTTACGACTTGTTTATTTATGTACCATATGGGCTGCCATCAATGGCACCAATACTTATAACCGGTGTCCCAGAATGGAATGCACTTCTTGTTTTGATTTTTTATCGAAACTAATAAACGCATGCGATAACCATAAACAACTGAAACTACTATTTTTGCAAATTTAGGGAAGGTACAAGGGAGAGAGGAGCCACCTTTTTTTTTTGGCGTTAAGCTGATCAGTCAGTCACTAATTCTGTATAAGAATAGATACTTAAACGAAAAAGAAAGAAAAAGGAATCATATTATATTCACTATTTTGTGTTGCATGTACATACCTAACATATCCTAAACCCTAAACACATATTATACACAGGAATACACGCTTCACGCCGTGGGGTCTGTCACGGCGACCTTTTACAGACAAACAGGAGGACCACTAAAAGAAAAGGAAAACATAAATGGAAAGAACAAAGGAAAAAACCTAACCTAACGTATCTAAGAACACATAAGTGCAGTATAAATTTCTATTTTTTGTTGGGACAATAGATTAAGTAGATTAAAAGGACAGCTAACTTTGCATTCATTAATTAGTACTCTAAAAAGTTCCTCAGTGTAATCAGTATATTTACTACATTCAAAAAAGATACGATTAAGGTCACACTCAACATTACAAGTATCACGTTTATCTGAGGATAGAATATGGATTTTTTCTAAATGTGCTGGATAACTGGCATGACCAAATTTAAATCGAATTATTGTTGTTATATAACGTCTGGATACTATTAGGTCATTATGCCAATGATGTTTTGGGATGCTCTCATGAATAAGTGAGTAACGTGTTGGAGTATTTTTACAAAATGTTTGCCATTTTAAATTCCATTGGTATAGACTTAAAGATCGAAGTAATTTATGTGCATCATTTAGAGTTATTTCATGACCAATTGGTATACCATTAATAATGCTGTCTTTAGCTAGAGAATCAACGTACTCATTTCCACTTAAACCTGTATGTACCTTAACCCGCATAAAATTAATACGTTTATTGCACAATGTGTTTAATGTCGTAATAATTTTTTAATACTCCATATTATTGGATTAATTTTATAAGTCCATGGCTTAACATTAGCTAGGGATTTAAGGACAGACATAGAATCAGATACAAATGATAAAGTTTTTGTCATCATATTTTAATGTCACTTTAAGAGCTTCATAAAAAAACACGACATCTCTTATCAACTTGGAATTTAAATTCAGCTTTTATTTGTGGAATATAGATAGCTGCTCCATTTCCCTCAGACATTTTGGAGGCATCAGTATATATTAAAACAGATTTTTCGAGTTTTGTAAGTTCTTGGTTTAAAATATGTGAATTTAAGAAATTATCTGGGAATGATGCTTACATTACCTCTTGAATAGAGCTATGATAATCATAATCAGAAGTGCAAAAGAGCAATATTGAATTAAGAATTTTGTTACATTTCCTGTATGCCTCACAGAGCAGGGGAGTTTTTTTGGTTCCAGTATTTATTTGTTAAATCACATGTATTTAGTTTAGATATTTAAGTATTGAAATATTTGTGTTTAACCAGCTTTTTGTATTTGTTTTTTTAATGAAACCCCTAGAAGCTCCTATTCCAGTAGAACTGTGTCAAGGAGTTTTTGCATACTTAAGGGTTTGCTTTAAGAAATAAGAGCGGCTCCAGGGATTTTATTTAGATATTTCTTTTAAGAAACGAATTGCCGATATTCTGTTGTCACATTTTGCTAAAAAAAAATCTGATAAAATCAAAAAGTTATACCTTATTTAAAAGGGCTTTTTTTCGAGACACCAAGTATTAGAGATTCGACTCAATATGGGATAATCATAGTTCCATATGCGTCAGCTTTTTTATGGTGCAGGTCCCTAAAATGCCGTCAATTAATGAGAAAAAAAAATACGACAAATAAAAAACGATAGAACTCGAAAATGTAGTTATGTTAATTTCAAAATATGTAATTATTTATTTATAAGCCTATGGGTGAAAGCTGTTATTAAAATGAGCTGAGCTCTGAAATTGTGTCATCAAATATTAAACGAATGCGTATTTTGTGGTAATAGTGTTTTTTTAGTATGTACCTATGTTAATTCTAAAATAAAATTTAAATTAATAATGTTGATCGTTAGTTCTTCAAGGATCGAAAAATACGATGTAAATTCCCCCGTTCACAACAGTCGTTCTAAAAAAAAACCGTTTTGCCCAAAATGACATTTGGTATGTTCGAAGCTTTGTGCGAATACGACTGAAGGAACTTCACTATTCCTAATAAAAGGAAAGATTTATAACGTGGGAAGTTTTTTTAAAGCAAATTTACCGATTTTTTCATTTTAATAAAGAGAAAGTCGAAATTATTTTTTTAGGCAATGTATTTTTTTTTTTCTTGAACGGCACAGTCTGGAGATATAACTATTGTTACTAAAGTAGTGAAAATCCTCGCTGGTTTGAAGAGGATACAGTCCTCAGAAACTAATAGTATTGCAAATAAGGTAATTGGTCCTTTTGTATTAATGAAACTCTTACAGGACCTGAACTCGACGATATTGGCTATAATCCAGCTTTTCAGCAGGAAGGAGCTCGCACTTTTATTTAGTCGTTAGAGAGAAACTTAATGAATTTTCTGGGCGGTGAATTGGGGATGTCGTCGAGCTGTTGAATGGCCAGCACGGTCGGCGGACCTTGCTCCACTTGATTTCTTTTCTTTTTGGTTACTTCAAAGAGCGAGTATTTCTTACAAAACCCAATTAATTAAAAAAACTGGGACAAAACATTACTGTCGTTTATAGTCCGACACACAATAAATGGTCATGATTAACTAATAGCTTTATATTTTATGCTTGCTTGTGCATCTGTTTTGGCTAATAAATCATTCCGGTCCAGGGTGGTAGTAGGAAGATTGAAACAATGTTTATATATGTATGTACAAGAATGTATTGCGTATTGCTGACTTTGATAACTCCCTCACCTCTATGCTGAAATGTGCTGGTGCACTATCTTGCATGAACCACATTTGACTTCTAAGAAGAATTGGCACGTCTTCTAGCAATACCGGGAGTTCGTCTTCGAGAAATTGACGATAATATCGTCTGTTTAGCCTTGCTGGCAGGAAAAATGGATCAAATAATCTTCAATAATGCCGGCCACACATTTACTGAAAATTGATGCTGTAAATTATTTTTATGTATCGAATGCGGATTCTCTTCTGCCCAAAAATGATTGATATGAAAATTACGTATCGTGTTTCCAAATAATGGATTTTGGGCTAGCATTTGTAAGAACCACTGGCAAAAATTTAAACGGAGTGGAAAGTTAACGTGGGAGAAGATCTTGAACCCTTTGGATGTGGTAAGGATACATTAAGTTGTCTAATAAAATTTTCCATACAAGCACAAATGAAATGTTAAATTTTGCATTCAGGACTGCTTCCTCGACTTCAGGAGTCCTAACCGTTCTATTTGCTCCTGCTAAATGAATGGATTTCTTGAATGAGCCACTTTCACACAGCCGATTATGTACCTTTGCAAATGTTTGTCTATTGGGCACCATGCGATTTGGATATTTCTGTTCATAGAGTCATCTGGCTTCATAACAATTGCCGTTATGAACTTACCCATAAATGAAATTAATTTCTGCATACTCTTAATTGGTGAATTCAACCATCATTAAAAAAACTAGAAACAACTAGGGAAACGTCAAACAAAAAAATATTTCTTACAAAATGTCAGATTAAAGAACAGAATTAACAAATGACCTGCCTCAGCCTACTACCTTCTTTTCCAGTTTCATTATTTAGCCTACACTTAATTTGCATCTATGGCAATTATTGCAAATAAGTCGAAAACTGTGATAGATACGAGAATAATGCAAAATACGAACGAGCTAAAGAAATAAACAAAGAGTTTAAATTTTATATCAGAATTCATACAGGGTGCTGCAAAAAAAGTTCCGCAAGATAAACTTGCAGGTGGTGCAAAAAATGTAACACCCTATATACTACCATCCACGATATTTTATGTAGAGGTTCTTAAAAATAATACATGTTCTAAATCTGAACTAATTGTCTCAGAAGAAACAGGAAAAAAATGCAAAAAACGAGAAAAAAATTGAAACTTTGACACCCTGTATAACGAAAATGGTGCGTTTTTGACCATGTATATATTGAAATTTTTTTCCTATTTTGTCGAGTACTATCACCCCCTGAAATATGTCCACGACATTAATTAACACCCTGTATATATTACCAATAAAATATAAGAATGGGTATTATTTGTCATAATTCAATTTTTTAGTAGTTTATCGATAGAACCGCTTTATGCTTCAGATAAAATGTTTTAAAAAGTTTTTAGCTTCTATTAAAATAACAGTAATTTGAGTATTTAAACAAAAAAATAATTTTTTATTTGATGATAAAATATTCCTATTTAATGTGATTCACCCAATGAATTAGAGTGATTGTCTTATTAGATACATCTAAGAAACAAAAAATATTCATTCGTAAAACAATTCTCTTGCAGCACATCCATAAATGGCATTTATCATCATTTATCTCTTCAATTCCGTTGTCGGATTCACAGTTTCCAACCGACGGTCTAAACATATTAAAAATTACTAATAACACCTCACAAAAAGATTGTTACTCTAAAAATAAATAGCACCACTAAACACCGCTAATGCGACAGTTCAAATGATTTAATAATAAAAATAAAATACCGACCTCTACTGACAAACGCTTGCAAACCAGATCTTAATTGCTTTGTTGCAGGTAAAATATTGCTTGATCGTTATGAGCCCGGCTACTTCATGACCATTTATCGTGTATCGGACTATAGCTGAAAAGCTTCAAAACGAAATTAAGCTTTTTTTTCCCTTAAAGAAATCAAAAAAACTATACCCCAGTTTTGCTTTTACTGTAGTTAAAAAGGGAAGACAGCTGCAAGCTGAAGAAAAACAAAGGGAAAAAACGTCGACTCACGTAAACGGGACTGCGAATGTCAATGAAGGCATTACCAGTTCTTTTAAAGCTTCATTTGAGAATGCAATTACTTTATTTGAATATTCGCTTTCTCTACGGGTAATAAATAAATAATTATTTCGAAATTAACATATTACATTTGCGACCTCTCTCGTTTTTCATCTGCGTTTTCCTATTAAATGATGGCGTTTTAGGTCTTCGCACCATAAAAAGCTAGGCTATCTTTCTCGCTTGACTAACAAATACCAGCTTCGGAAAAAGTTCAGTTAATTTAATTATGTTAGTCCAGTCACTCGAGTGACTGACAAAAGTTCAACCATACATCCTAGGACAAAATAAATGTTTGTTTTTTATGGCATCAAGTTAGTACATAAACGAAGTTTTAGCAAAATTGATTTCCCAAAAAAAGTTCGAAAATTTTGCATAAATGTATGGATTTTTTTTAGGTAAAATTTTGACGGAGAATTTTTTTTGGAACATGGTATGATAATATGTGGTTTTATAGGTATTTTGAGCTGAGAAATTCATTAAACACATGAATAGTGACGAGGGATTAATATTTCTTAGATATGACTAAATTTTCACAGAAATACATAAAAATTTTAAAATTCGCTTATTTTCAGAGAGCCATAGAAGTTCAACCATACATCCTAGGACAAAATAAATATTTTTTTCGTTTTTCATGACATCAAATTAGTACATAATCGAAGTTTTAGCAAAATCGATTTCTTAAAAAAAGTTCCAAAATTTTGCATGTAAATGTATGGATTTTTTAGGTAAAAATTTGTGTTGGAACATGGTATGATAATATGTGGTTTTATAGGTATTTTGAGCTGAGAAATTCATTAAACACATTAATATTGACGAGGGATTAATATTTCTCAGGATATGACTGAATTTTTACAATAATACATAAAAAATTGACGCTAATTTTCAGAGAGCCATAGAAATTCAACCATACATCCTAGGACAAAATAAATGTTTTTTTCGTTTTTTATAACATCAAATTAGTATATAAAACAAGTTTTAGCAAAATCGATTTCCCAAAAAAAGTTCGAAAATTTTGTATGTAAATGTATGGATTTTTTTTAGGTAAAATTTTGACGGAGAATTTTTTTTGGAACATGGTATGATAATATGTGGTTTTATAGGTATTTTGAGCTGAGAAATTCATTAAACACATTAATAGTGACGAGGGATTAATATTTCTTAGATATGACTAAATTTTCACAATAAATACATACAAATTTGGAAATTCGCGAATTTTCAGAGAGCCATAAAAGTTCAACCATACATCCTAGGACAAAATAAATATTTTTTTCGTTTTTTACGGCATCAAGTTAGTATATAATCGAAGTTTTAGCAAAATCGATTTCTTAAAAAAAGTTCCAAAATTTTGCATGTAAATGTATGGATTTTTTAGGTAAAAATTTTTGTTGGAACATGGTATGATAATATGTGGTTTTATGGGTATTTTGTGCTGAGAATTTCATTAAACACATTAATATTGACGAGGGATTAATATTTCTCAGGATATGACTAAATTTTTACAAAAATACATGAAAATTTGAAGCTAATTTTCAGAGAGCCATAGAAATTCAACCATACATCCTAGGACAAAATAAATGTTTTTTTCGTTTTTTATAACATCAAATTAGTATATAAAAGAAGTTTTAGCAAAATTGATTTCCCAAAAAAAGTTCTAAAATTTTGCATAAATGTATGGATTTTTTTTAGGTAAAATTTTGACGGAGAATTTTTTTTGGAACATGGTATGATAATATGTGGTTTTATAGGTATTTTGAGCTGAGAAATTCATTAAACACATTAATAGTGACGAGGGATTAATATTTCTTAGATATGACTAAATTTTCACAATAAATACATAAAAATTTGGAAATTCGCGAATTTTCAGAGAGCCCTAAAAGTTCAACCATACATCCTAGGACAAAATAAATATTTTTTTCGTTTTATATGGCCTCAAATTAGTACATAATCGAAGTTTTAGCAAAATCGATTTCCAAAAAAAAGTTCCAAAATTTTGCATGTAAATGTATGGATTTTTTAGGCAAAAATTTGTGTTGGAACATGGTATGATAATATGTGGTTTTATAGGTATTTTGAGCTGAGAAATTCATTAAACACATTAATATTGACGAGGGATTAATATTTCTCAGGATATGACTAAATTTTTACAATAATACATAAAAAATTGACGCAAATTTTCAGAGAGCCATAGAAATTCAACCATACATCCTAGGACAAAATAAATGTTTTTTTCGTTTTTTATAACATCAAATTAGTATATAAAAGAAGTTTTAGCAAAATCGATTTCCCAAAAAAAGTTCGAAAATTTTGTATGGATGTATGGATTTTTTTTAGGTAAAATTTTGACGGAGAATTTTTTTTGGAACATGCTATGATAATAGCTGGTTATATAGGTATTTTGAGCTGAGAAATTCATTAAACACATTAATATTGACGAGGGATAAATAATTTTTACAATAATATAATTCGACCAAAGATCCTAGAACAAAATAAATGTTTTTTTCGTTGTTTGTGACATCAAATTAGTATATAATCGAAGTTTTAGCAAAATCGATTTCCCAAAAAAAGTTCCAAAATTTTACATGTATTTTTTTAGGTAAAAATTTGTGTTGGAACATGGTATGATAATATGTGGTTTTATAGGTATTTTGAGCTGAGAAATTCATTAAACACATTAATATTGACGAGGGATTAATATTTCTCAAGATATGACTAAATTTTTACAATAATACATAAAAATTTGAAAATTCGCTAATTTTCAAAGAGCCATAGAAGTTCAACCATACATCCTAAGACAAAATAAACGTTTTTATCGGTTTTTATGACATCAAATTAGTACATAAACGAAGTTTTAGCAAAATCGATTTCCCAAAAAAAGTTCGAAAATTTTGCATGGATTTTTTTAGGTAAAAATTGGTGTTGGAACATGGTATGATAATATGTGGTTTAACACATTAATATTGACGAGGGATTATTATTTCTCAAGATGACTAAATTTTTACAATAATACATACAAATTTGAAAATTCGCTAATTTTCAGAGAATCATAGAAGTTCAACCATACATCCTAGGACAAAATAAATGTTTTTTTCATTTTTTATGACATTAAATTAGTATATAAAAGAAGTTTTAGCAAAATCGATTTCCCAAAAAAGTTCGAAAATTTTGCATGTAAATGTATGGATTTTTTTAGGTAAAAATTGGTGTTGGAACATGGTATGATAATATGTAGTTTTATAGGTATTTCAAGCTAAGAAATTCATTAAACGCATTAATAATGACGAGGGATTAATATTTCTCAAGATATGACTAAATTTTCACAATAAATACATACAAATTTGGAAATTCGCGAATTTTCAGAGAGCCATAAAAGTTGAACCATACATCCTTGGACAAAATAAGAGTTTTTTTCATTTTTTATGGCATCAAGTTAGTACATAAACGAAGTTTTAGCAAAATCGATTTCCCAAAAAAAGTTCGAAAATTTTGCATGTACGGATTTTGTTAGTATGGACTTTTTTAGGTAAAATTTTGACGGAGAATTTTTTTTTGAAACATGGTATGATAATATAAAGTTATATAAGTATTTTGAGCTGAGAAATTCGTTAAACACATTAATATTGACGAGGAATTTATATTTCTCAAGATATGACTAAATTTTCACAATAAACGCATAAAAATTTGAAAATTCGCGAATTTTCAGAGAGCCATAAAAGTTGAACCATACATCCTTGGACAAAATAAGAGTTTTTCGATTCGATTCCCAAAAAAAGTTCGAAAATTTTGCATGTATGCATAAATGTATAAAATAAATGTTTTGTTCGTCATTCAAATTCAATGTTTTAATATTTGAACTTCCCGCCGTGAAAATTGTACGAGTTTGCGACAACCCCCCGAAAAATACGTTGATTACGTCAGTTTTTAGCCTTACATCGCGGAAGCACCCACGATTTCTTAACAAGTGCTCCTAATTTGTGTACAAGTTTATTTAAGGTGAAACAAAAAATTAATGTAAGTATTAAATGATATTTATTAACTAAAACTTATATTTTATTACAAATAATGTTATGATTAATGAAAAATTATTGGTCGGAGATAGGGGCAGTCGTTATATACAATGTCTTTTTTACCGATCAGTCGGTTTATTTATTGAAACAATCTTAAAGGATAAGGACTATTTTTTTTCATATAAATAATAACTTTTAGAATTTATAGAGCTATTACCGACCACTTAAATATTTTTATATGCTTTCATTATGAGTGTATAAAAACAATAAAAGTTTTAGTTTAAATGTCGAATGTTATATTTGTGTTTGATATAAATTTGCAAATACATATTAAGATTATTTTGGCGCCAATACTTATAATAAAAACGTTTTCTAACACAGATTATGCGATATTACCCCAATACGATAAAAATATTTGCCCAGTCTAACTTCAATTTTTTTTTAAATCGGTAAAAAAAGGTCGGTAAATAGGACCTAACTTCTTATGGGTTTCCTATGACCGACCAACGGTCGGTAAAACATTCGCCCCTGATTTCATGACTGTCTTCATTATCGACCGGTCGGTCGAAATTTGATTCCCGTTTGAACCAAATAATATTTATAATTCTAAATTACTTCTTCCAGTAGCAACAAACAATATGTCAAAACAGAATACAACTGATTGTGCATCAGATTCTTTCATTACTTTACGATAAATCGAACGACAGTTGGATCAAAGGAAACTTAAAGAATTTCAAAACAGCGGATTCATTTGGAGTGGTCCAATAGAGGACAAGAGTTTATTGTATTTTTGGAAAATAGTAAAGGAAAAAAGCACCAGTGGAAGTCGATTCCTTAGATCTAGGCTTGAATTATTCCGAAAATTTGTGGATGGATATGGAAAACGAAGAGTTAATCGATGATCCGGATCTAACGACATATTCGCCACAAAATCATGGAAAAATTGAAATTCTGTGTACCGAACCCGTTGGACCGGATGCTAAAGTATGGGTTCATAATCCCGGTAAATCAAGTAATATTTTATAGAAATATAATATTTTTAGTTTACTTATATAACATTTACTTTTTAGCTCCAAGAATCTGTAAAAAAAAGTGATGTCCATACGCCCCACTGTGGTCAATTTCGTCAAATTAACCGGAAAAAATGTTTGGTGAAAATTACTTAACTCTGATTGATAACTATATCTGATTTTATATGTTAGGTATCCTAAAATTGTATTAATATAAATAATAAGAACAGAGATCGTATACAGGGTGTATAATTAAAAACTTGGTGTAGTATTTCTAATATTTCTTTATGTTAATTAGGTTTTGGTCGCGATTATATGCATGATATGTTAGGTATTTAAAAATAATCGTATTATAAGACTAATACTATGTACCTTACAGATTTTGCTGATTGTTGTGACATGTTTAAAATTATAAAAAAATATTTGAGGGCAATAGTGTTTAAATATTATTAAACGGAAGAAGACATTAAATATCATTGCTTGATTACCTACCTAATTACAACTTAAATCCTGAACAATAAGCTGATCTTATATACCACATCTTATACTACTATACTATAATAAGGGTACAAGCTAAAAAAAGGGGAATGTCAAAAACGTTAATTTTCAAAAAATCAATTTAAAGTTTGAAATCTTTATACTTGAATACTTTATTACTTTAAATTAATTATCTTGATGTATTTCATTAATTTGTTATACGTATTTGAAATTGGAATACAGGGATTATAATTGAAACTTTATTTAATTTTTTTTACACAAAAAAAATTAAGACACTACAGATTGTAACGAACAAGAAAGGGGAGTGTCATGCATTTTAACTGAGGTTTTTTTTTTCGGTTATGATGGCTTCACACATATACTTTTAAAAAAGAGAATAATAATTTTAAAAAATAAGGTTTAATAAGTTTAAAATGTCTCTTGTACATCCGGTTCTTTTAGCAGACTAAGCAATTCGCGGGATAACACACTTGCATTTTTAGATGGAAGCTTCCGAATACTTGATATTAAGGGATCCGAAGATATCAAGAACATGTGAAACAGGTCTTCATTTGTCTTTACTCTAGATATTTTTCGAGTGTTGTGTTCACGATAATGCCTATATTCCTTGTGCCTCGCCTCTTGGACATCCTCAGATAGTTGTCCAATTGGCAAAGACAAAGACTTTATGATATCAGCACCGTGGATTAATATTTTATGCACGGAAGCTGGCATAAAAAACCAAGTATACAGTTGGACAAAATACCTTGCTGTTTCTAGAGCATACGTTCTAAACGAATCAACATCTATATCAAAACCAGAGGATAATGCCTGAAGTAAAATTGAAAATTTATAAATTAGTTCTTCATCAATATCTGTTATTTCGCTAGATTTTTTGTAATTGTCAAAAAATCTACGAGCGGTGTTACCGTCATTAGTGCTTCCATAACCTTGTTTTACAACATCAACCAGAAGACCCAATTCAGATTTAAACTTACTAATTATACTTTTTTTTCTTAATTCAAAAGCAGCTTTTTCATTTTGTGAACCCCGCACCTGCCATTTCTTAATGTCCAATCTATATGACACATGAAGAATACATTCAAAAAACCGTATGTGAGCATGTAACGTTGAAAGTCCCAATTCATATGCATTATTATTTATTGGCCGTTTTAGAATTTCATCAATGTTGTTCATATCTTTTGGACGTGCAGCACAAACATAACAATTTTGAGAAGACGAATTTTTCATTAAATTGTTGCAAATTTTTCCATCAACCATGGTTTTGAACAGAGAATATTTAACAAAAATTTCTTGGCCTGAAGATAGCAGCACCTTTGTTGGTGTTAAGGTTGCTATTTCACTTTCTACCCTACTTACTTCTAATTGCACCATTTCGGTTGTCTCTTTTGTAAATTCAAAACGAAGGGGTCTGCAAAATCTGGTTGATAAACTTCTTGGATTTCGCCAAATAATTTTTTGAAGTGAATTAAAATTATTACTAAAATGAAGTCGTAGAGGCACTAATAACGTTAACAAGATATTAGAATCGTTAATGTCGATGTTTTGGGTAAATTTTTGTTTGTATTGTGAGTGACCACCGCTCCCGTCTAAGCCCCATTTACAATCAAGCTGAATAAAGTTTGTATCATTTGCAGGCATTTGGTTTAGTATCTGTACTAATACTTCATCTTGAACTTTAAGTAAACGCTGACTAGTATGATCTAACAAATCTTGTAATTTTACTACAGCACTATCTTCCGAAATGCTTATATTTAATGGATAACATTGAGATTTAGATTTTAAAACTAAATAATATGGTGGATAAAGATTTGCACTTCGTTCTTGTGCGCCTTTTTGCATTAAAACATATTGGTGCTTTGTCAACTTTGCATCCACGATTAATGCTAATGCCTCATCCGGCGAATAGGCTTTAGGAATTGCTTCTTTACCAACCGATTGATCAAAAAGAGATTTGGCTTTTTTCAATTTATCCGAGCTATTAGTGGTCACTACTTTATTTATAAGGCTAGCAATACTTCTTTTTCCGTCTGATCTAAAACTAATTTCTGCAGCCAGCGCAAGTTCTTGAGCAGTGTTCGATTCAACCAAATTTGCAACCTTTTTTTTTTGACTCTTAAAACTACATTCAGGAAAAGATTTTATTGGACGGCCAACAGGTTTGTACTGATAATCGCTTAAATGATTAAACAGGTTTGTTTGTAACCAACAAGAGTACTTTTTTGCAAATTTGTTATAATTTTGATAGCACGCATTATATCTTGACAGTAAATTGCTGCAAAACTGCTTTATATGGCTCAGCATTTCTGTTTCTGTTTCTTCTATTACGCTATCGTCTCCTACTACTTCTTTAATACGTTGAAATATTTTCTGTACTACTGGTGGACTGGTGGATTTTGAAATAAGCTTGTTTGCTTTTAAGAACTCAACAACCTCCGAGCGTTTAATATGGGCAATACGTCCTAAAAAATGGCCTGGACTTAACAGACGGGCTAGGACGGTAAATTTGTAGGTTTGGTAAAATTATCTAATGGTTTGCCTTCCAACTTAACTTTATTTAAAACTGAAACCTCATAAGACTTTTTTCTCTTAGTTCATTAAAGAAAATGTATGTTTTAATAGTTTTAAAAAAATCTAACCATCTCAAAATTATTTACTCATATTTAATACAGAAGAACATTAATGTCAAAAGACTTACCAAGAATAGTTGCTCTTTCCATTTTAGACAGTATTAATGACAAATAACTCTTTGCACGGAATTTACAAATTTAAATTATCAAAATCATGTAATTCATTTATCAACTATACTACATTTTCGATAAAAATAACAGTAAATTCGCGACGACCTTTGACATGTTTGTTTATCAAAATGTTCTTAGCAACTATTCCAAAGCCTACTTATGCAGTTTTTGACGCCGCTTAGCCCCGTCAGTTTTTTAAATATCTTCCTGTTAATTTGACGAAATTGACCACAGTGCGCCCCCTAGTTACCATTTCTCCAAACATTGCCAACAAAGATTTGTCTCTGAATCCAAAAGAATTATCTGCTATAGGCAATACTGTTAGCAATCACCACTGAACAGTTTTATGTGTCAATAATGTCCCAAAATATATGAAATCAATTGTTTTCATTTATTTTGTATCCTTTACTTTGTGCCATGCAAAGTTCATTGACAATAAATTCTTGATGCCTGTAAGTCAACCATGAAGGACAAAGGCATTAAAGAGCCAACTAATGCGCTTGAAGAAATACCAAACACTATAGAAGAAACCAATTTAAAAACTCCAGAAGCTCTTGTGCCTTCCAACACAATTCAGGACTTACTTCTAAGCCCATTTGACAACTATATATCACCTACAGCTGCTACATCTGAAAAATATATAGAATACTGCATATATTACAATCAAACACAAACTCGATTTTTCGACTACAGGGTGGCATCTAATTTCTTTAAGCCACTTTTCAATTAAAGCAAATATGAATAAACAAAGAGTATTATAAAAAGTTAATATATGTGCCTGAAAGTATTTCGCAAATAAATAATACAGTACAGGGTGTCCGGATTTGGTTGCAAAAGCAGGGTATCTCGCTTATTTTTAAAGATAGAACCTTGCGGTTTTCACGAACCTGAGCTAATTTTTTGTGAAACTCTTTGAGATACAGGGCGAAATAGAAAATTTTGCATTTTAATCTCGGTTATCCTTTAACTTAACGGGAAAAATTGCTGCTTATGCAGTTTTTTACGCTGGATCCAGTGGCGTAGTCATATTTTTCATTTGAGTTGTTATTTTTTAGATATAACCCAAAGTTGTGTTTTTTTAAATGGGACACCCTGTATATTTGTCCAGAAATTGATCTTTTAAAAGCTTCTCAAAAATATATAATAGTATGGGTCTATTTTCATAAACAACAACAAAAATCCTAATTTTTATAATTATCATCCCAAATTTTGCAGTAGGCCATGCAAAACAATGCTGCCTTTTATTTAAAGTCGTTAACAATATCTACATTCTAACAATAAATCAAAATAAATATGTAATTAAATCTATTTTTCAAAATATGTATTGATAATTTCGCACCAAAAAAGTACCACCTACCTAGATTTATGTAACACAAGAACAAAACAGTAATAAATTATTATATAACAAGCCTTTCAGTAAAAATCAACTGTCGTATAAGAACTACAGTAACCAAGGAAATCAAAAGAACTGTTCAAACTGATTTCCATTTTGTTCTATGCATGCTTCGCACAATTTTCGTATTTGTTTTAGGGAATTAAGCAAAATAACGGGATGATTTTGTAAATAGCGAAAATTTTCCCTTATTGCATTTCCTAAATCTTGGACATTATCATAGTGGTCTTTGTAAATTCTATTTTCCAGATATCCCCATAGAAAGAAATCTAAAATCGACAAATCTGGGGACCTAAGGGGCCATCTTATAGGTCCATTTGTTACGACCCATTGATTGGTAAAATTATTGTCCAGAAATAATCTCGTCATTCCAGAATTGTGTGCAGGAGCACCGTCCTGTTGAAAATTCAGTTCGTTAATTTGCGCTAGAGGAACATCGTCAAGTAAGTTTTAAGCAAATTTCTATATAGCGATTGGCTGTTAGATTTCCCTCAAATATATAAAACTTTATATGTGTTCCTAATATGAAGCAGGACACATTTAGACCAAACCTGCCCTGCTGTCTTCTGGGAAATATTTGGTGTTGATTTTCCTGGGACCTGAATCTACTATTGTGCGTATTGAGTATACCAGAATTACTGAAATGTGCTTCGTCTGACCATCTAACCTTCCTTTCAAAATCTCTAACCATATCGCATCTTTCTCGAAACCAATTGCAGAAGACTACCCGACGCTCTGCATCCCCTGGCTGAAAGTGCTGCACGAGCCTAAATTTGTATGGGTGGTATTTGTGCTTTTTTAAAATTTCTTGAACTCTAGTTTTTGGAATCCCTATGCTCTTTTCACTGGCCCTACAAGAATTTGTAGGGTAAGCTTCTGCATTAGCCAAAATCGTAATTTCCTCAGCCTCCCGATTTTCTTTATTATATGTTTTCGTACGAGGTTTGATAAATGATCCGTGATTAAGTAAATTCTTTTTTATCCGATAAAAAGTGGATATATTAGGTTGCCTCCTTTCTGAATATCTAAATAAAAATTAAGCAATAATATTTCAACATACCTAAAAATTAACTATTTACCTGTTAAAATACATCTCAGAAGCCGCTTCAACATTTCCATTACTTAATATAAAACAAGCTAACATATAGTACTTTTCATAATGTTCGAAAGTTTGGTTTTCTTCCATAATAATACAAATATATTTATACACAATAAATAAATACAAAAAACTAGCGTTATATTTTATATACGCGTACAAAATTGGGAAATGTTATTTGCTTCCAAGAAAACAAAAGAAAACGGCATCGTTTTGCATGGCCTGCTGCAAAATTTGGGATGATAATTATAAAAATTTGGATTTTTGTTGTTGTTTATTAAAATAGACCCATACTATTATATATTTTTGAGAAGCTTTTAAAAGGACAAATCAATTTCTGGACAAATATACAGGGTGTCCTATTTAAAAAAACACAACTTTGGGTCATATCTAAAAAATAACAACTCAAATGAAAAATATGACTACGCCACTGGATCCAGCGTAAAAAACTGCATAAGCAGCAATTTTTCCCTTTGTGTTAAGTTAAAGGATAACCGAGATACGAGGGGGTCCCAAAATGCAAAATTTTCTATTTCGCCCTATATCTCATAAACGAAGAAGGCTATGAAAGTTTTGTTTACGGCTTCATGAGTTTCACAAAAAATTAGCTCAGGTTCGTGAAAACCGCAAGGTTCTATCTTTCAAAATAAGAGAGATACCCTGCTTTTGCAACCAAATTCGGACACCCTGTACAGCTGCATATATTTTGTTTTATTGATTTAGTAAAAATATGTAAAAAATTAAATAATGTTCGTTAACCAAAAAAAAACACAGGAACAAAGACGCGGAAAAATATTTAATATGACTATTATGTTTGCTGTATTTTAGTTTCATCTGTAAATAGAATAGAATGACAACTATTAAAAATATTTTAGGTTTCCAAATCAACCGTTGTTGATTCAGCCAGACGCCACTCACCCGTTGTTTGTTTATATCGAGATTTATACTGATAGAAAAGTTGTTTTTTACACACCTGGCATTTATAAACGATATTAGTCACAAAAAATAAAGCTTCTATTAACTATAAAATTCACTTAAAATGCACCAAAAACCATACGTCGCTGCTAGATGTCCAGAAATTTGACACACACAAACCGTTGTCCACCTTACGCATATGTTATATGATTTTACGTTTGTGTTTATATGTCCATAGATATTGCTGGGCGGCGTTGCCATATTTCGTCTTAAGAATTCTTTGTTATGAATTTTTACTAACAAAACTCCTTATTTTTGAAATTCTCGTTTTTTTTTCTTGGAACACACATATTATAGACGAAATACATAATTATGATATCTCTTGCCACAGTATTCATTTTATTTATGTGAATTAGATTTTATGATTATAGTTTTCTTAGTAGGTTGCACTAATAAAGGGCAGATTTGGCAACCTAGGGTCCACAGCGTATAATGTGAAGTAATCTTGGCTCCTAAAATAATCATAATAGCATACTATACCCTCAGGTTCCGAATGATGTTGATATTGGCGTTATGTATCCTTATATACCGGGTGTCCCTCAGATGTCGCTCACCCTTATAACTTTTTTATTTTTTTAGATAACTTTTTAAAATTTGCTGTGTGAATACAAGACATAAATTTGGATTTTTGAACAAATTCGTTTGTTTTGGGCCACTTCCGGTTTAACCGGAAATGACGGCAAATTTCGATTCTTAAATGGGACACCCTATATATTTTTCATTATTTCGATAGAAAATGGCGTTCTGAGTGCAATGACACCCGATTTGTCAGTTTTTGACAGATGGAGGAATTTTTATGATATTTTTTTTCAATCTAGCATGGCATGGATCACTTAAATCGGTTCATTTCTGATCTAGCAGTAAGGGAAAAATACAAGCTCTCTGTTGATCCTAAAAACTATTATTTATGCCCGTTTGAAATAACCAAAGTTCCTTGTGAAACATTTTTAAATAGTGGTTTATTTAAAAAAAAACTTTGGCTTTTTAATGTTTCATTTATTAGAGAGTTACTCTACTCTTTTAGGCCTTTCTCAAGAGATGCTTCAGTGAATACTAAACTAAAAATGAGCTATATCTAATGGTGTGCATAATGCAATTTAGTTTTATTGCCTATCTGTTTAAAATGGGATTTTTTACATTTATATTATAGGTACTTAGAAGGCTGTCTATTATTGGGGTAATTTGGAAATTTTGTTGGTCATTCGTTGTGAGTGAATTCCTTGATAAAGATTTTTTAATTTCAAGTTGTTCTAAAAGATCCAAACGTTTACCTTTATTTTTTTGATGTAATAACATTACATTATCGGTGTCAATAAAATGGTTGTTTTCTATGCAATGAGCAGATAATCCTAAATTTTTAACATTATATAAAATAGAGTTACGGTGTTCTTTTACTCTTGTTTGGATATTTCTACCCGTTTGCCCAATATAGACAGCTTCACAGTCCTCACATTTAACTTTGTACACAACTGATTTATTAGACTGACAAATTTTTTCCTTATTATTTATTAAAACACTACCTAAATTTAGTTTATTTACAGAAATTGTGTTGCAACCTAATCTATTAAGCTTATTTGATATTTTGTCAGTATAATTGGGAATATAATTTAAAAACCTAAAATTTTTGGTTAATTGAGGAGTGACACTATAAAACTGTCTTCTTTTTTATTCTTTATCATGTTATCTATTAGAGATTCATTATAACCGTTATTTCTTGCAATTTGTTTTAGTACATTTAACTCGTTATTTATAGTCTTCTTTACTTAAGGGAAAGGTTAATAGCCTATGTACGAAACTATGAAAAGGTGACATTTTTATTCTCTAAGACTGTTTAGAATGGTTATGAATAACTGTGTCTGTTGTTGTTGGTTTTCTGTATATGTTAAATTTAAGTTGTTTATTTATTCTTTTTATAGTTATATCTAAAAAGTTGATTTCGTTGTTATCTTCTAATTCCATTGTAAAGTGAATTTTTGGATTAATTGTATTTAGAAAATCTAAAAATTGGGATAGTCTCCTTTCTGTACTATCCGATATACAGAAAACATCATCGACATAACGAGTCCAATAGATAACATGTGATTTTAAATTGTTATTGCTATTAAATATTAATTCCTCAAAATGTGACATAAATATTTCCGCTAATAAAGGAGAAATGGGTGATTCCATTGGCAGTTTACAGTTACCTAATATCGCTAAACTTGTCTCTTTTGATGTAAAAAGTCTGTTTACATCAATACCCACAAAAGAACTGCTAGATATACTAGAAAAACTTATACAAAAATCGGAAATATCCGTAAAAGAAAAAACAGAATTAATAAACCTTTCCCGAATCTGTGTAAATCAAAGTTATTTCCAATTTAAAAATGAAATTTACTTACAGAAAGAAGGAGGAAGAAGGAAATATTTAGGTCACACTTTGAGGAATTAATATTTAATAGCAATAACAATTTAAAATCACATGTTATCTATTGGACTCGTTATGTCGATGATGTTTTCTGTATTTAGGATAGTACAGAAAGGAGACTATCTCAATTTTTAGATTTCCTAAATACAATTAATCCAAAAATTCAGTTTACAATGGAATTAGAAGACAACAACGAAATCAACTTTTTAAATATAACTATAAAAAGAATCAATAAACAACTTAAATTTAACATATACAGAAAACCAACAACAGACACAGTTATTCATAACCATTCTAAACAGTCTTGGAGAATAAAAATGTCACCTTTTCATAGTTTCTTACATATTAACCTTTCCCTTAAGTAAAGGAGACTATAATAACGAGTTAAATGTACTAAAACAAATTGCAAGAAATAACGGTTATAATGAATCTCTAATAGATAACATGATAAAGAATAAAAACGCAAAATTCTTAGAAGACAGTTTTATAGTGTCACGCCTCAATTAACCAAAAATTTTAGGTTTTTAAATTATATTCCCAATTATAGTGACAAAATATCAAATAAGCTTAATAGATTAGGTTGCAACACAATTTCTGTAAATAAACTAAATTTAGGTAGTGTTTTAATAAATAATAAGGAAAAAATTTGTCAGTCTAATAAATCAGGTGTGTACAAAGTTAAATGTAAGAACTGTGAAGCTGGCTATATTGGGCAAACGGATAGAAATATCCAAACAAGAGTAAAAGAACACCGTAACTCTATTTTATATAATGTTAAAAATTCAGGATTATCTGCTCGTTGCCTAGAAAACAACCATTTTATTGACACCGATAATGTAATGTTATTATATCAAGAAAATAAAGGTAAACGTTTAGATCTTTTAGAACAACTTGAAATTAAAAAATCTTTATCAAGGAATTCACTCACAACGAATGACCAACAAAATTTCCAAATTACCCCAATAATAGACAGCCTTCTAAGTACCTATAATATAAATGTAAAAAATCCCATTTTAAATAGATAGGCAATAAAACTAAATTGCATTATGCACACCATTAGATATAGCTCATTTTTAGTTTAGTATTCACTGAAGCATCTGTTTGAGAAAGGCCTAAAAAGCCAAAGTTTTTTTAAATAAACCACTAGTATTTTTGTGTTTACTCAATTTTTTCAAATAGAAATGAAGCGGCTCCTGGGGTTTTTATAAAATAACGTTTTCTTCATAGTATTTCGATACCACATACTTTATGATAATGAATGTACTATTGCTATTACATTCACCCAAAAAACTAGAAGCATGTCGATTTTTTCACTTCTTGTGTAATTTTCCATGTTTTAATAGAAAACTATTAATCAGTTTTTAACAAACCACTAAAACAATTATGTACTTATACTTGGGTAAAAATGCCCATAAGACGATTGTCAAAATTGTTAACAGTGTTTTGTTTTCAAAGCCACCTTAATACGTCTGTTTCGTACCGTCTCGGTCATAGCCTACTACGTTTAATTAAATGTCTATTTATTATAAAGAATGCATGTTTCTAGTGTGCAAGAACTAACATTTTTTCGCGTATTTGAAATGCTCTTTTCCAAACTATGGGTTTATTTATATTTTATTTATTTCCCGCTGCAGTCATAGACAGAGCGTCAATTGGTTGAATCATGGATGACTAGATGATGCGGACTTAGGGCAATTATTACGTATGTAGTAACAATACAGATGGTGTTTGTTTCTGGAGAAAGAGTTTATGTAATATAAGAGTGTGTGGTATCAAACGTTCGGAAGAAACAGTACATAGAGGTAAGCTTGTATTTTTCCCTTACTACTAGATCAGAAATGAACCGATTTAAGTGATTCATAGCATGCTAGATCGAAAAAAATATATCATAAAAATTCCTCCATCTGTCAAAAACTGACAAATCGGGTGTCATTGCACTCCGAACGCCATTTTCTATCGAAATAATTAAAAATATATAAGGTGTCCAAAAATGCAAATTTATGTTTTCTATTCACACACCAAATTTGAAAAAGTTATCTGAAATAACAAAAAAGGGTGAGCCACATTTGAGGGACACCCGGTATACTTAAGCTAAGGTCTGACCTCACCCTCTACATACTGGACTATAATAGTACTGCCAGCTTTGGAAAACGGTTTAATAATAATAATAATTATATTAATTATTAATGACTGTTAAAGTGGTATATAAATAAACTGGTCGTGAGAGAGTAATTTATGCAGAGAATATTGGACGGTAAAAATGCAAATTACCTGTGTTAATAAAAACCTGTATGTTCCGTTCTTATGAAGTCGGTGTCCGTGCATCCCAGCGTAGGTAAGCTCTTTTTGTGTGGTATATAATGTGGGTACCTAAATACAAAATTCGAAACTTAATTTGTGTTCGTTAATGAGGTGTTGCTATTTGTTTAGTTTTTTTGTTAATATTCCAACATCTGCGTTATCCACGCGCTACGCAATATTTTAGAGCCATATCAGGTTTTGCGACGAAATGAGGTACTGAAGAAGTAATTCATATAACACGTCCATATATTTATTACGTTTAACAAAAGTAAGGAAACGACGAAATGAAATATCTCAGGTAACGCTTATCTGAATTTTATGAAAATATGTACACAGTTTCCCATTTTGAGTACTTTCGCGGGGTATCTCCGTTATTTTTATAGATAGAAAGTTGCAGTTTTCGCGACAGTGTGCTACTTTTCCATAAATCTAAAGATGCCATTAACAAAATTATCGTTGCCCTTTTAGTTTTTAAGATACAGGGCTAAATTGAAAATGTTGCATTTTCAGGCAGCAACCCTCGTATCATATATAACTTTTCCCGTAGAACTCAATTTCGCCTTCGGAATTAGAATACAGGATCAGGTCAAAAAGTTATCGGACTCTACTTCATGTTTTTTTAAATTGAACACCCTGTATATTTATAAACTATAAAATTTGTCTTTTTTTTACCTTTTCAAAAATATATAACAGTATGCACTTTTTCTCAGAAACACGCAAATAAATGACAATATATTGAAATTAAATGTATAATTTAATATTATGCTATGGCTATTGCTTATGACAACAAACAAAAATAAATGTCAAATATGGTTTATCAACGTTCTTTTGGTATTTTTATTTAATGGATATTTATCAATTTCTTCGAATAATAGCAGCGTATAAGTTTTAACATATTTTGGAAATATATCTCTACATTTAGCTATTTTTTTAAGTCATTTAATATCTCCATATCATTTAAAGCAAACAATACTTTAAAACAACACATAGTTAGAATCAAAGACAAAAATGATAGTCTTGAGAAATCTGGAGTTTATTCCCTTCATTGTGGAGAGTGTCCTGCTGTTTACGTGGGACAATTGGGTAGAAAAATTTCGACAAGCATCCAGGAACACCTCAGCTTGGTTACAAAACATCAAAATACAGATATTTCTAATACAAAATCTGGGGTCCGGTAAACTATCCTGACAGACGATTTTTGCATATTTTATTTTTTTTTCCAGAAAGTACCCATTTGTAATATTACATTTCAAAAATAAAAATTGCGGGATATGCAAGAGTTTTCCTACAAAAAAATAATTAAAAGTCACACTCGGTCACAATTTGACAGCCTTAAAACGAAATAGCATATTAATTAGCAATGTTGCCAGACTTTAGATATATCAATTCGTTAGAGGAAACGAAATAACCAACTGAAAATTATTTGGACAACAGAATTGTAATTATTTATTGTTATTATTATAGTTTCAATGAAGGTTTTATTGACGAACCTGGGCTAACCTAACGTTAGCGCGACAGATCCACCTAACAATATAGTTTTTGTTACAGAAACATCCCGCTTTCAATATAGACTCGGAATTCGGCTGGCGCGCTTTCTTTACAGAAATCCTAACTAATCCTAACCTAACCTAATCCACATTTTTATTAATTATAAGTTTTGTTATAAAAAAAATTAGTTTTACGTGTATCATAACTTATAGGTATTTCTTTAATTATGAATATGGCAACGTCGCACATCAAATTAAAAACAAGCATAGCCATGGGAACAGTCGGAAAGATGTTTGAAATCAAAATTACTTTTGATTTGTATAATAGTTACATCTTAAAGTAAATTTTGAGTGCTGATGAGAGTTTTCCACACATTTAATAAAAACAAAAAGAAACGAAAATAAACGAGATTTAAGAGTGTCAACATAGTTTACCGAAACCCAAAATCTGTCTTTGCAAATCATTTGTTATCTCAAAACAGCGTTTTTCCATATCTGAAAATGTAAATATAATTCACGAATGCGATAAAGGTAAGAAGTCGGATATTTTTGAAAAAATGGAAATAACAAAAGCTAAAAAGAGCCCCATCCTTATCTGCGTTAATGAAGTGTTTAATTTTGAGCCTCATTTGATTTTTAACAATATTTCAAAAGAATAACTATATATTTTTATTTTGTATAATCTCCAAGCTTTTTCTGTCATTTTCACTAATTCTTCTTCTTTTTATTAATGTAGCACGTACGTTACGACAGTTAGTCAAGTTCATCATGAACAATCTCTTCTTTTTTCGTTTTGACCTATCATCTCTCATCAAAAAAATTTACACTGACGTCTCTGATTGATCATTCAAGCCTTGTTTCGTATTTTCTGTTTCTTTGTTTGGTTATGTTTGTTTTATGTACTTTGTAAAATGTGTTTTGTTTGTGGCAAAGTGATATATTATTTAATTGTATTTTCCGTTGTAATGTATACTCATATTAGGTCTGATGATGCCCGTTAGAGCGAAACATGTAACCTATTCTTAATTTATAAACTCATTTTTGACTGAGACCTAGACTTTGTGTATATTTTTTAATTTGTTCATTACCAAGTCTCATTGAGACAATATGGACACTTTCTTTAATAGTAATCAAGTTAAAGGGGGTGTTACTTTATAATTATATTATACCTATTACAATATTTCTAGTAATTTTCCTTTCACCTCGTATCTCAATTCAATCCAGTAAAAAGAAAAGTAACAAAAGAATTTAAAGTGCAGTCAGTTTTTTCATTATTTTACGCAAGACAAGCGACAAGAATCAAGAATTATACCACGAGATACTCCCTTAATAGGATCTCGGGCTAGAGAAAAGTTGCCACGTCAGCGCGAAGCGTTTGAAGAGAAGAGAAATATTACCCAGAAAAGTCTGACAATGCTTTTTAGCGGGGGCGATATTTCAAAAATAAAACGTGGAAAAACGACGCGGGCCAATATATCAGGGACGTAATGCGAAATTTAAATTTGGACGCGCGTGAAAAGGCCGCCCATTACTTTTCGGCGACGGGACGCTTTTTCACCGGGTCGGAAAAACGACGGCTCTTTCCCTATACGAAAAATGACCGAAAACGGGCGGAGAGGAACGCAAATCGCAGAGATATTTTTAATTCGTTTTTCCCCCACTACGAGCTCGTTTATGTCGGATATATCTGTGTGTTTTATCGAAGTTTTAGTTAACAGCTTCATCCTTCACTGTCTCAGGATGTTTCAGTGGATTTATTGCGGACATACAGGGTTGTTTAAAGAAACAAGGCCTCCAAAAATTTTTTAGTTGTAACACAAATCAGAAGAACAAATAGAAAGTTGTAGCACGTAGGGTTTTCTAGGGTAGTTGTAGAACCATATCGAATGTTAGGATACTTAATATCTATAGAAAAAAAATGATTTCAGAAATTTGTTAACCCTGTTTATTGACAATGTTTACAGTTTTCGCCTATTAAACATACCATAGATCTAAGAGAAAAGCAAACGACAAAAATATTAACTTAAAACACTAATTAAACTTTATTTTTTCCGTTTATGAAGTGCCCTATCTTCTCTCTTCAAAAACCAACAGTAGTCACCCATCATGGCTGGATCCCATCGTCCTTGGTACCGAATTTCCATTGTTCTGATATCTTGGTGAAACCTTTCACCCTGCTCGTCACTAACAGCTCCCAATTTTTTAAGAAAAAATGACAGATGGGAATGGAGGAAGTGAATTTTTAATGACATTCTAGCACCAAGCGCTTTATAGGCATCTAAGAGTTCATTAACTAATTGTTCATAATTTTCATCCATATTGTTGCCTAAAAATCCTCTTACTACATTAACAAATGAATTCCCATGCTCCGAGTTCCTGCCTGGTAAGCTTTTCCGTAAAATTGACATCGTCCAGCAATTTTCTGATTTGTGGCCCAATAAAAATGCCTTCTTTTAACACAATCTTTATTCAAAGCCTTCACAAAGTTTTTCATCAGCCCAAGTTTAATGTGAAGAGGAGGCAAAAGGACATTTTTGGGATCAACAAGAGGTATAAATTTAACATTTTGAGATCCCGGTTGAAATTCGCTTCTTTCTGGCCAAATTTTTGTTACATAATGCTGATTTATTGCACGACTGTCCCATAAACAAAGAAAACAGCAATATTTTGCAAATCCTCCCTGAAGTCCCACCAAAATCGCTATAACTTTTAAATTCCCACATATCTGCCATTTATACCTATTTTAGTTTATTTGATCCAAAATCGTGCGCATATTTTCATAATTTTCTTTCGTTGCAACTGAACGGGCAACTGGTATAGAGGGTTCTAAATTTTCATTATGCAATAACACAGCTTTTAAGCTATATTTAGATGAGTCTATGAATAAGCGCCACTCACGGGGAGAATGTTCAATATCAAGTTCCTGCATTAAACTGTCTATATCGGTACAGGCGCACAACGAATTTTCCATACTGTAGAATTCAGAAAACATAGCATTTCTTTTTTTGAAATTCATAATTTTTGTTTCTTTGGCCAACAGGTTCCATTCCTTAAAACGGGAACCCAGAAGTTCTGAGTGTTGCTTGGATAACCCCAAATCACGTACTAAATCATTTAATTCACTTTGAACAATCAAATGTGGCTCGCCGGAACTGGGACCTGTGGTAAAAGTGGGATCGGTGCACTGTTCTTCTGAGCTGCCTGATGATGCGTTATCTCCAATATCTCCCAAATCAATAGCTTGCCAATTTAAAGGCGTAATCGGCACTGGCAAATTTGCATTATGATGAATAGGTCGTATGGCAGATTGCAAATTTGGATATTCTATATTGTGCTTTCCCTTTTTGGAATAACCTTCAACAGAAGAGTGATGTTTAACGTTTATTTTATGTCTAATGTTGTAATCAACCCAGTCTAGGTAATTTTTCCCTTGTAAAATGGACCCATTTTAGCCGCCCCACAATAAAGTTGTTTACCTGTCAACATAAAAGGTTCGAATTAGGCTATTAAAAAATGGTACGTATTAGGGCTTTCCGAATATTTTTTTTATTTTTGGGAGGGTATTTCCATTGTGAAAATAATAAGCTGGCCTGTGTTAGAAAAATCTTATCCGTCAGTGTAATTACAATAATAGTGAAAAGGGCTGTTCAGAAAAATCAACTTGCATCCAAAACAGAGAATAAAGTTATCGGGAACAAATTTCAAACGGGGAAGTGTAAAAACCCGGACAACAAAAGGTTACCTAGACTTAATTTAAATAAAATTCACCAATATAGTATAAATAAACTTGTTATTTCACAATTAAAATAGATTTATTCATGCCGAAATATTTTAGGTAACTCACAGAAGGCAAATAATTGCAATCTGGAGAAAATGATTGAAAAAGGAAATCATTGAAGGAAGTGAATTCGGATTTCCGAACTCTACACGAACCCAATATCATACTAATCTCGACGAGTACGATACCTTCCATTGACGAACTCTAACAGCGATGAAATACGATTAAATAAAACAAAAAATAACATAAATGAAATTTGAAACTTGCCGGATCTTATTCTTTTCTTTTTAGAGAACCCCTCTAGGAACGTCCATCCCATATTCTTTAACCAATGTTTCCTTTTCCTATCTAGGTTCCTTTCATTAAAATGTCTTATCCTTTTGTGAAAGCCGTTTGTAAGGAGAAACTTTGTGAAACTTTGGTAAAAGTTTTCAAATACAATTCGATGTGTCTTTTCAAAATCGAAGCCTCTTTCTTATATGGACATTAAAGTAATCATTGTGGACTGTTCAACTTTCAGACAGACGAAATTAAGGAAACATTTTTCCAATTTATATCTATTTTATCAAAGGTTTATGGTTGAAATGCAACCTTTTGCATTATATTGGGTCCGTTTGACTTATAATAGCAATATTTATTTATCAAGCGTTTTTTGTATTTCTGGAATTCTACAAATAAATTAATAAAAAAATTTATATTTCATTAAGTTTTATATTTAGATTAGTTGTATCTCATGGTTAAAATAAATTGCTGGATAGACCAAAAATCAGTGGCGATTTGTTATTTAGAGTTGCTGAACTGCAGCACTGTTCACAAATTTCAAAAGATAATAACTTTAACCCAGCATTAACTTTATCACTCCGGCAAGGCGCTTACACGATACCACAGACACTGCTTGATATATTATCGGATTAGTTGGCAAAATTGTGTACACCAGATTACCTTTTTACCGAAGATCACCCCTGATTACCTCTTGACTATCCCCGAGTACCCTGGATTACCTCTTGATTACCCCCGAGTACCCCGGATTACCTCTTGATTACCTTTTATTACCTCAGAATATCCTTCATTGCCTCAGGGTACCCTTTCTTACCTCAGAATACCCTTCAAAAATAATAAAGGCTAAAATATAGTTGGCGCATTACCTTTCTGGAATGACGTCACGCTGGTTTCAAATAACGTATTTCTTATATTATTTATATTTCAGCGATGATTCCTAATAAACGTATGCAGTGATGTAGATAGGAAGGTGCGTTCAGCACTGATTTCCGAATTTAAAATTGGCATTTTCTGTACAGAAACCCAATATCATACTAATCTCGAAAATGGCTGGCAAAAAATTAACACTCTCATTGCCATAAAAAAAACCCTCATTTTGCACACTTAATACAAAAATAACTATTATAACTTCAAAAACTAAAATTATTTTGCAAATAAGACTTTATAATATAAATTCTTTCATTTATTCTTTGTTTGCAATGTAATAAATTGACGCCAGTTACCCATTTTTCAAAATTATTTTAATTCTCAATTACAGACAATACTGAAAAAATATTAAGAAAAGGGGAATAACGAACGATGAATCCTTTACCTCCAGAATGTTTCAAAAACAAAAAGAGGTAAAAACAAAAATCACAGATTACTTAAAGAACAAAATAAGAGATATGATCTATTCGTGTATGCTAAAAATGAATATGTTACAATGCAGACTTTGCTTTAAAAACTAAAAGAGAGAAATTAAGCTAACTAAATTTAATTGACAATGGTATGGAGGAAAATTTTGTGAAACACATATTCGTCAAAAATGTTTTTTCAATGTTACAATTTTTTTCTACAATGCTCCATATTTCATCCTTTCCCTCTCTGGGAAGTCAATGTTCTTTTCTTTTAACCATTAAATCAATCTCTGCTTTGTCCATGATTTTCTGAATATTCTAAAAGGCCTTTCGTTGTCCATCACTATCAAACTTTTTGGAGGAAACATTTTTCCAGCTGATTTTTAAACCAATTTTCAAAATTTTGCTTGTTCATATTGTCATGATAATGCCGCTTTTTGTCCACTTTTAAATATTTGGCCCCCTTAATAAATCCTTCCTTTGATCCAGCGTTACAATATATCAATATTTCGCTTTTTTAAAGCGTGTTTTTGCCAGCTGTTTCTAAACGAACCTTTACTAAAAATAAGTTCATAAAAAGATGGTATATATTTTATTAGATTTTATATTTTGATTAGAAATTGATTCTCTTGTGGACATGGTTAATCCAATAATTATTTGATTTCTTCCACTTAAAACCAATACTTTTTAATTTTCTTCGAGGTGATGGAAAAATTAAAATATTCATTTATCTCTTTTAGTTTTTTAAGCAAAGTCTGCATTGTAACATATTCATTTTTCATACAAAGATCGTATCTCTTATTTTGTTCTTTAAGTAATCTGTAATTTTTGTTTTTACCTCTTTTTGCTTTTGAGACATTCTGGAGGTAAAGGATTCATCGCTCGTTATTCCTCTTTTGATAATATTTATGATTGTTGTATGGCTAAGTTTTGTTGCATTTGAAGCTCGTTCAATTATATTATCAGTTTGCGGAAGGATTCCATTTTTAGCTTGCTCTTTTTCCAATTGAAAAAAAGCCAAGATATTCAAAACTATTAGCTGTGATTGCTGATTATATCTTCGCGGCATCTTGCAAAAGTTTAAAAAGAATCACAACAAATCAATGTCAATTTTGACGAATATATTCTGAAAGACACATAACCAAAACCGGCATTGACTGTTGTAAAGAAACGACAATGAGTTTTTTCAAAATGTTTTTGTCACTGTCAGTTAACATAAATCAAACAAAAATAACCAAAAATGACGTCATTCCAGAAAGGTAATGCGCCAACTATACCATTGTGTATGGATTATTCCGCTCTATTGTTTTACAATGGCAAAACGACATAGCAACGGCCTGTTTTCTACTGCCAAAACTCACACCTGGACAAAATCAACAAGATAGTTTTTCAGCGACGAAATTTTGTTGGGTTAAAGTAAAAAATTGATCTTGTCATTTTGACAAATGTCACCTAGGTCAAATATTCTTGGTTATCAATTTAATTACCCTATTTATTACAATACAAACAAATAAAAAGACGCGCTTTTGACGGTGTGCAAATTAAGCATTTCAATTCTTCAAAATGAGTTCGGACGCAGGTTCATCCAGATTCGGAAAAGAATCGTTAAAAGATATAGAAAATATAGTTGCTAAAGTCGAATGCGGTCTTATCGTGCGGGTCCAAAGGTCACCAACATTATGAATCAAATCAGAAAACACAGTGAATACCAAAATGTTGTGTGATTCTTTTATACATATACAGGGAGAGAGAAAATAGTTTTTTCTTATTATATTACGCAATATTATTAAGATAGTCACTTAATATCATTAATATTATTTATTAATGCCGAGGGACTAAATAAGAAAATTCGCTAAATATGAAATTTTTTGTTGGCAAAAACAAAAATACACAAAATGGCAAGCGCCTTAATAAAGTCGGAAGGCGGTTCGAATCAGTGGAACAGTCAGGATGTGTTCTGTTTATACAGCCACGTAATGAAAGTGAGATTTTTTTATCAATCACCGCTTGACCTAAAAATCTAACCACTTATACAGTGTCATTTATTTAAATGCGGGCCACTCCTGTGCAAAGAAAACTTCTTTTTTTTTGTATTGTTATAACAAAAAAAATTTATTTTGCAAAAATATTATACACTTTTTTTAAAAACACAAGATAATTAGTTATTACTTCCCTCGTGAGATTTTTTCAGATCTTTAAGTTTAAGGGTCCCTAGATGCCGGAAAACATGTTTTGTCAATTCCGTCTGTCTGTAGGTATGTCTGTCCGTCAGTCTGTCTGTCCGCGGCATAGCTAAAAAACTACTTATCCGATTTTTTCAAATTTCAGTCTAAAATTAAGGCCCATGCATGCAAAAAATACAGGCTATGTATATATATATATATATATATATATATATATATATACATATATATATATATATATATATATATGCAATGCATGGCGCAATGATCATTGGTGCTATTTCGACATCTAGAACTCGTTCTCAATTCCACCAATCCCATATTAATTTCTCCGTATGTTCCACAGATTTCTTCCAGTACTCCGATGTAACATAAATTAATAAATCTTGCCAAACAATTTGCACTGATGTGAGACCATCGTTCATATGTTTTTCTTAATATGATTTTGCCCCAGCCTATATTAATTATTTTGCGTTAAACTGGCAATGGTATGGCGGCAGCCGTAAAACCTCATGTCCATTTTCCCGTAATATTTCATCTACGGCATATATTGTTGGTTTTTTAATAGATTTTGCCATTAAAAGAAGTTCTAGTTTCAGCATATTGGGTACATGATTTTATTTTTGTTTTATTAGCCAGTCATAAATATCACTTTTCTTCCAGGATAAAGTAGATTGTTTATTTAAAATTCTTGAATGATAAGTTGCATTGTCCAGAATGATTAAAGATGGAGCATCTAAATTTGGAATCAGTTGTTCTTTTAACCACTTTTCAAACAGTTCACAGTTCATATTATCATGGTAGTTTATACTTTTGGATGTAACTGCCACTAAGTCTTCAATCCGATGCGAAACAGAAAGCATCGAAAATGCCAAATGCGATTTTGGCGAAACGTCAGCAAAATTGTTCTTTTCAGAACGAGAGTGATGAATCAATGTATACCTGGAATGAAAACACATATATATATATATATATATATATATATATATATATATATATATATATATATATATATATATATATATATATATATATATATATATATATATATATATATATATATATATATATATATATATATATATATATATATATATATATATATATATATATATATATATATATATATATATATATATATATATATATATATATATATATATATATATATATATATAAAGTGTGTCCCAGATTCGCTTCTCTATACAGGGATCTCGGCTCCTATTATACCTACAGCAAAGGTTAAATGGGGAAAGTTTTAAAGGAAACTTATTGCATTCGATATCCGGCTTTAGATTTACGATCGATCAATTGTTTTTGGAAATATCGGGGAAAAACCGAAAATGGCGGATTTCGTTTTTGGCCAGAACCGTAAATTTGACAGCTGCCAAAATGTGACATTATTCCGACACATTTTTAAAACAAATAAGATGGTGTATACGACACGTCTTCATTGTTTTTTGTTAACCCGCAACCCGCCTCAACTTTCATTTTTCTTATGCCGCCATATTGGATTATTCGATTTTTGGAAAGAGCCTAAAATTTCCAGTCTAGTGATATATCTCAAGTGCTTTAAAGATTTTAGTATCATCGAAATATTACACTTCGTAAAGTTAGGTTTCAGTTTTTTCTAAGAGGGCCATGATTTAAAGTAATGTTAGCTTGCAATGCTTTTCTAAGGAGGCCATGATTTATCTGTAACAAAATTGGATTTTGACGTTGACGTTAAGGGGGAACTGCACGCAGTAATATGGATCATTTGCAAGCCTTCCGCCGCTGCAATATTATGTTAAAACTATAAGAGATATGTATTAGCTTCAATGTGATTTTAATAGGGAAATACGTATAGTTGGGCGCTAAATGCGAATTTTTTTGAAAAAATCAAATCTAGAGTTATAAAATAAAAGTAGATTTGTCCATTTTCGACCATTTTTTGACCACCTTTTGACGCACATGCCTTCGCATATAATTTTTTTTCCACAAACTGGCTCTTTACCGCCTTACATTGATCCTTTGTCTACGTTACTGCAAAATTTGAAATGGTAAATCGTACTCATGTCTTTGTATTTCTGCAGCGCGTGAACCCTTTTGAACCCATTTTTAACCGAAATGTAATTTAAATTACCTATTCATAACACATTTTTTTGAGGTCGGACGTGTAGGAAGTTTTTTTTTAATGCGTAGGTACCTTACTTTCAACTCGACTATACCTTGTCGCTGGTTTTTCACTTTTTCCGTGCAGTTCTCCCTTAAGTTAATAGTTGAAAGTATCAAAGCTGTGTTTTAATAAGTAGTAGGTACGCTTTTATCCCAATAGAATCATAAATCTGACACATAAATTGTCAAAACCTATAGAAAATGGCCGGCATTCCGTATTCAAATAAAGAAAAGGTTGACATGTTAGCTCTTTTTTCAATCATACAGAAACGCCGACGTTACCTCAGCAAGGTATTTGGAGATGTACCCCGAAGGACGGCAACCTCATAAAATCCAATTCAGGAAAATCGTAGTTAATTTAATTAACCATGGTGCTTTCGAACAACCTAGAAGCGGATACAATAATAATAATGAAAATCGAGACAGAAACATTTTACAAGCTATCAACGAAAACCCTAGTACATCGGTAAGAAATGTAGAACAGGAAACTAATGTGCCAAAATCAACAGTACAGAGAGTTTTAAAAAAGAATAAGTACCATCCATATAAACCCATAATAGTACAAGGACTTAAGGAAACTGATTTTCCAAGACGGCTACAGTTCTGTGAGTGGTATACTAGGAGATGTAATGAAAATCCTGATTTTCTAAATAATGTCTTATGGTCCGATGAGAGCAGGTTCACGAATTGTGGAGTCTTTAATAGCCACAACCGTCATCATTGGGCTGTGCAAAATCCTCACAAAGTGGCAGAGAGACTTTTACAGATCAGATTTGGAAGTGACGTTGGTATGGTTGGTGTGGGGTCATTGGCAAGTTAATCTAACCAATCTTTTTTAAATAGGCACCAAATGATGGTCAAATAATAATCTTTTTATTTCGTTTAGTTCTTTAATGATACTAAAAGAGTATAATCTAATAAAACAAAAAGTAAAACGCTCTACTCTAGTCAGTCAACTTACTTTTTTGATATTGTATTACATTTTTATTCAATCATTTTGTTTTGTAGTTTCGAAGAACCTATAAAAATAGAATTGGGTTCTATAAATTTATTAACACTATCTAAATTTTCTGCAGATTTAGCTAATTCTCTAAAATTATTTTGATTGTCTGAATTTAATGATTTATTATTACCCGGAAAGCCTAGTTCTTGCGTTATGAAAAAAATACCATATTAATCAAATGTCGAATTATTTTTCGATTTTCATTATAATTTATAGAAAGGCGTTCAGCTGTATTTCCGAATAATAAATTTTAAAGCGCAAGGGGTTTGTCCTTTTGATATTTTATGTTTTATTAAGGCACGGTGTACTTCTTTAAGGTTATTATATCACAGAAATAAATTGATTTAGTATTTCCGAAATTAATATGCAATACCAACAAAATAATTTATTACGGCTATTATTTCGCGCTAACCAAATATGTTTTTCTTTTTCATAATAAAGCTAAATAGGTTTCAACTGTATACAAGCTCATTCATTACGGGATGTTTCGATAATTATTTTTGGAAAGAAAATATCTAATTTTTAATAAAGATAATTTTCCTTTATAATTTATAGTTTCTAGTACCACCCGGCCGTCCCTGCCGCCCTTGGCTGTTGGGCACCTATTTATAAATTATTAATCATTTCAGGAAATCGACTTATTGGACCATTTTTGTTTGACTACAACCTAAACGGGCAGAGGTACCTAGAGCTTTTGCGAAACCAGGTTGTACCAGCCTTATGAGCTATTCTAACGGAAGATGAATTAAGAAGAACGTGGTTTCAACAAGACGGATGTCTGGCTCACAATACCATTCAAGTCAGGAACTTCTTAAGAGAGCAGTTTGACGAAAAAATAATTTCTTTCAATGGTCAATTGTCAAAAATATCTCGATGCGAATGGACGTCATTTTGCAGATTTGTAAATTAATGTTACCCACTTACAAAGTAGTTAAAGCTCATTTAGATTTTTTAAGTCGTTATTTACGTTCATGTTGTATTGAAAATTCAATGCGTTCAATACATTACTTACTTATTAATGTAATCTTGTGACAAATAAATCATGGCCTCCTTTAAAAACATTGAAACCTAATTTACGAAGTGTGATATTTTGATGACACTAAAATCTTTAATGCACTTGTGAGATATCACTAGACTGGAAAATTTTAGGCTCTTTCCAAAAATCGAAAAATCCAATATGGCGGTCATAAAAAAAATGAAAGTTGAGGCGGGTTGCGGGTTAACAAAAAACAATGAAACCGTGTCGTATACGCCATCTTATTTGTCTTAAAAATGTGTCCGAATAATGTCACATTTTGACAGCTGTCAAATTTACCGTTCTGGATATACTGGCGAAAAACGAAATCCGCCATTTTCCGATTTTTCGCCGATATTTAACTTATTAATCGATCGTAAATCTGAAGCCAGATATCGAATGCAATAAGTTTCCTCTAAAACTTTCCCCATTTAACCTTTGCTGTAGGTATAATAGGATAATATATATTCATATATATATATATATATATATATATATATATATATATATATATATATATATATATATATATATATATATATATATATATATATACACGGTCAAACCGTGCATCGCGCAGTAATCGATGTACATACGTAAAAAATACATAGGGTTGAATTGATAACCTCCTCATCTTTTAAATTCGGTTAAAAAAATAGGTAATACAAAATAAAATTTGCAAAACATCCGTGTCTCTGTCCGGCAGTTTAGAAATTTACTTATCTATTTACAATAACAACTTACCACAGTGCTGAAAGCAACTATATTTTGTATGCCAGACCGACATCGGTTCCATAAAAAAGGACGACTTACCTGAAAACAAAAGAAAACATTTAGAATTCAATTAAACAAAAAAAAATGGTTACATTTTCTAATTTGAAATATATTAACGACTAATAACGCAACTTATACTCCCAAATTGGACTGGGACTGACCCTGCAGTTGTAATAAAACTCTCAAAACTCAATTTGATTATAACACTTTCATTTTATCATAGTAGACATTCTCGTTGCTAGAGAAACGCTATCAAATTTAAGAAGTCAAAATGCAGAAAAGCAACAAGAAACTTGTTACCGAGAGACGCCTACGATATAACAAACTCGATGACAAATTACTAATGAAACTGTGCTGCTTGTTGAGTTCCTTATAAGCCAACTATTCAATGCTAAAGAAGACTCTAATAGTAAATAAGAATATTAATATCACTAATTACCATCAAATCAAAATCTACTTTATTGTCAGGAATTCAAAAAATTCTGTTGACTATGTTAAATGTTAATATATGTTATGTTATATGTTAAATAAAAAAAAGTTTTTTGTATAAAGACTGCAGAAAAAAAAATACAATAAGCACAATGTGAGTAAAAAACATACAATACATACATGGGTGTCAAATTATAAAATCATGACAGTCAAAAGATAAAACGTAATAGAAACAAAGACCTATAAAGTCACATATTAAACATTTAAGTTTAATACAAAACAGACCCAAACAAAAAAGTTGGCTTTTCTATATGAATTGGCAGATGGTTAAATATTTTCCTACCTTCATAGATAAAAGACCTTTTTGTAAATTCCTTAGTGGATATGGGTAGGGGTAGATGAGATGCTTGTCTAGTATTGCGAAAAAACGTTTTAAAATGTATTCATGAGGTACCGACTGAGGCTCTTCCGACTAAACCAGAAGTACTACAAAAACATATTTTATACCAAAATGAGCTTCTTATCTAACTATGAAAATGTTCCAAATTTTAAAAAGGTATCTCAAGCGACATGGAAATAGTAGGCTGGGAAACGTTTCGTTGACACTCGGATTTTTTGAAGAAATAACTGCTCAGCTAAAAATGACCAGGTTTTTCGTTAACTTAACTGAACCAGTTCCGTCATAATATTCATAATTTCGACGGACTAACTTTGAAGAGAGCGCCAGTCGCTGTCAATACTTTTTGTCCAAGAAAAGGAAACGCGAAAATTCGCAGCACTTTCAGATGTTAATTTTCTGAAAATTTGCATCCATTTCTCGAGCCGGCCGCCCTCTGGCGTGAATCCCAAATCACCCGGTCGCATTAGCATATTTTCAAACGACATTGTATAATTTCTCATGCAAATTGCACTCTTATACAGGACCAACAGCTAATGTTAAGTTTAGAAAATTTTTTCTTTGATACTTTGTTTGAACGTTACTAGCAACAGCTCTGTTATACAGGGTGTCACAACAAAAAAAACTAATTTTAGAGTATTTATAGTAATTTTCCATCTAACAAGTTCTATTGCGTTCAAAAAAATCTGGCACAAGGTATATCAAAATACTTCCCTCCATCCATACTGGCGAAGATTAGATTGTATTTTTCGAAATATGGATTGTCTTCAATAATTTCCGAAATGCAAGAAAGTAAAGAACAACTGACCTGTTCAGATAAAACTTTGCAGTTGGTATTTTCACTAGACAATATGAAGCATGTATTCATATCGTATTTCATTTTTTTTTGTTCTTTTATTATTTTTTATTAACAAAGAAACAATAATGATAACAATAACAATAAACACGAATAACAAAATACGAGTCAAATTTTTAATAACACTAATACCAACAATAACAGCAATGGCGGCGCGATGATTCTCAGGTTTGTAGCACAGGTCTTTCCTATCACGAAGCAATATTTTCCAAATTTACTATTCCTCTTAGGCCCTTACAGAGACCTCGCCATAGGGGCAGAATTTTCTTGGCCGCCAATTTTTCAGTATTTCATAATATTTGCTTAAACACCGACTGGAATTTTGAATTGAAAATGTTAACTCAAATTCTAGAGCTTTTTTAAATAAAATTTTAAGTGCTTTTAATAAGGCCTTCCCGCTTAAGACTATCAAACCTAAGCGTCATAAACCGTGGACCACGATAAGACTACGCATTTCTGCTAAAAATATGCGTTCTCTCTAATATAAAAAACATACACCGACTCCATTCTTATTCTCGACTATATCTCTAATTTATAGAAAAATTTATATTAAACTAATCAAGTCAGCAAAAAAATATACTATCAAAAACGTCTAACAAAGTCTAAAAACGTTTCAAAGGAAACCTGGTCCTTTACTAATGACCTCAGAAACAAATCAAACCCTGTGACTCAGATCTTGCCAAGGCCAAATGACTTAAGTGATTATTTTATCAATGTAAGCAAAAATGCTAACTCTGGTATCTCGCCAAGTTTGGACATTCTTTCGGTTCTCCTTCCATCGAAAAATGTTGCTGATAGCCTTTTTTTATGCCCCGTTAGCAGCATGGAACTATTGAAAGAAATGAATCACAAGCAAATCTTCGTGTAGCACTGATGGCCTATCAATTAAAATATTCCTGAACCTGCCGCTCCCAGTCCTAGAGACCCTTACAGCACTAATAAATTAATCCCTTAGTAAAGGTATCTTCCCTAAATGCCTTAAAACGGTTATAATTATTCCTCTTTATAAAGGGGGCGAAAAAACTAACTCTTGCAATTATCGCCCAATTGCTCTACTACCAGGACTATCAAAAAGCATTGAAAGGTTACTGGAGGTACGTCTTCTTAAAACATCAGATAATATCCCCGGATCAGTTCGGATTTTTACCAACAAGTGCACCAGTGACGCCATGTTCTCGTTGCTTAGCGACGCACAGAGGGCATTTTGTTAATTCTATTATTGACTTCTTTGATAAATAAACAAGCAAACAAAAATATCGAAACACTCTATTTTCGCTTGTAGACATAAGAACGATGAAAATAAGACGTAACAAATATTTTATATGAAAATTATTCATATATATTAATCTGTTGAAAAATAAATTGAAAAAACTTATTAGGTAATTATTTAAAACTTATTTAGTGGTGCCTTTGTAGAATGAGTACCAATACGTTTAGACAAAGACGAGATAAGAGGACCAAACCAAGAGGCACGTGAATATGTCTTTCACTGTATCCTCTCTAGAAAATTTTCTAGTATAAAGCTCTCGATATCTTCGCAAGTCCTTATTGCGAGATACAAGAGCTTCCTCGGAAAACATTCCTACAGGTAGAGCAGCAAGCTTAACTATATCAGCACCATGAACTAATATGCGATGGAGGGAGGCGGGCATTTTGTACCAAGGGGTACAGATTGATAAACATTTGTGCCGTTTCTTTACAGTAACTTGAAAATGCATCTATGTTAATTCTATACCCACAATTGATGTTTGTTAAAATCACATAAAGATGTTTCAAAAAATCTTCGTTTAGCCCTGTTATGGTAGAGGCCAATGCATAATTATGGAAAAATCTTCGTGATGTATTACCACTAATGTCGACTAGTAAATTCATTTGTTCTTTAATTTGTTTTTGAATATATTCCTTTCGTTCCTTTACTTGTGTCTTTTCATCCTGGTCCCGTATCTGCCATCTTTGTACAGAGATTCGATACGAAATGTCGAGACAACACTCAAGACACCTGATCCAACTTGAAATGCCATAGTCATACATTGAAGGGTCTGACTCAAGGCTAGAAATTTTCTCAAGGTCATTCATGATTTTTGGCGTTGCACCACATATCCCACATGTTTGAGTGGAAGAACCGCTTATTTCCCATCTATCATCGTGAGCTTAAAATCAGGGTTGATAAGTATTTCTTTGTTAAAAATCGTTATTGTAGTTGGCTGAAGGCATTTGATTTGATTTTTCATGTTTTGGATTTCTCTTTTAGAAAGTTCAGCAGTCTCCTTTTCAAATAGAATTTTAATGGGTCTGCAATACCGTACTGATGATGGGCGCGGATTCTGCCACAAGATTTAGCCCGAGTCTGTGGACATTTTTAATGGAACAACACACTTTGAAAATAAATTGGAATCGTCCTTTGCCAAACTGTCTTCTTGTTTACAATATCTCTATTTGTACGTAGAATGTCCACCACTGCCATCACACCCCCACTTGAAATAAAATGTGATTTTTGAAAAGTTTAATAGGCGCTCTTCAAAAATGTTTTTTTGCACTTCCACAATCGTATTAGCGGTATGATTAAAAAGTTGATGTAATTCCACTTCCGCAGCTCTATCAGAAACTATGATAAAATTTTCACTAGGAAAACATTTCTTCTTAGCTTCCAAAAGGATATTATAATTTGGATAAATATCTGAGTTTCGAATTTTAGCCCCTTGTTGCATCAATAAATATGATTTTTTTGTTAATCGTGCGTCAACATATAATGCCAAAGCTTCTTCTGGAGTATATCTGACTGGTAGCATACTTGGTGATTGATAGGCTTCTTTTATTTGTGTTGCTCTATTCGGGGAGTACTCGGAAACTTCTTTGAATATTCGTGACGCATCTCTACGCCCAGACGATTCTAGACTCTTACGCATGGCAAATGACAGTTCTTCTCTTTGATAATTTTGTAATAAAGGCAAAATGTTTTGTCTTTTACTTTTTTCGCCAAGTTCTTGAAATTCTTTGCTTGGGCGGCCTCTTTTTTTACTTGAAGAGGGATCAGTTAAAGTTGAATTAATTTTCTCAAATGTGATTTTTGTATTAAGCCACTCATTTTCTCTTTCCTCAAAAAACCTTTGTCCTCGATTGCTACTTGCTTACTAACCTTTTGACAACATCTTGAACACCGTATATATTTATTTCATTTGCAAGTTTTACTAAAATAAGTAGAACTTACTCAAACTTAATAAACAACGCCAAAACTCTGATATAATACACAACAAAAAAAATATATATATATATATATATATATATATATATATATATATATATATATATACATATATATCCGATTTCTTCAAATTTCAGTCTAAAATTAGGGGCCATGAATGCGAAAAACGTGTTATTTATATATATATATATATATATATATATATATATATATATATATATATATATATATATATATATATATATACAGGGTGTCCGGGAAAATGTGGGAGATCTCTCGGACTCAGATAGAACATTAAAAAATAAGATGACAAGTTCCCATAAATTTTTTTCCTAGCGGCCCTCCCTACGGAGATACGGCCCCCTAAAGGACCCCACTGGAAATCGGTTTTTCTAGAATAACTTTTAAACGACTCAATATAATTTAACGAAAATTTAATATGATAAACAGTAGTAAGGACCTCTCAAAATGCTTCCCTTAAAACATAATTAGCTTGTTTAGTTTACCAGGGACGGACTAGATTGTACATTTTAACGCTCAAATTTTTAACACCCTGTATGATAAGGAGTTAAAAAAAATAAATTTGGATACCTTGAACATTAAGCTAAAGAAAAGGTGCTCTTGTTCATTGTCGATAAAATGAACCGTTTTCGAGAAAAAAAAATAATAAAAGAATACAACTTTGGGAGTATTAAATATGTTTTGATCCTGAACAACCTAATACGCTAAATAGAAAAAAGTCAATTAAAAACTTCATAAGTGGGTTCAACATGTGCTCCGTGATTTGTGATGCACTCGCGGGCACGACGAATAGAGGACTGCTGTATTCGCCACAACAACCCAGCATTGTTCTTTATCATATCGCAATGAAACGTGATTCTCTGTAAAAGTTCCTCCCTAGTAGCAACCGGAGAGGAATACACCAAGGTTTTGAGATGACCCCACAGGTAGAAATCCATTGGCGTTAGGTCGGGAGACCGTGGAGGCCAGGCAATGGGACCTCCTCTGCCTATCCAACGGTTTCCATAGACGTTATTTATATATATGGCGGGTTTCAAGTATATAGAAAATATATATAAATATTCAATGCCGGTAATACGCATGGTCCAATGAAAAAATTGCCGATTATTCCTGCCCAAACATTAATGGATTGAAACTGATGTTGATGATGATGAACGACAGTGGCATGAGGGTTTTCATCAGCCCATACATGCGAGTTATGTAAATTTACAATACCATCTTTGGTAAATCCTGCTTCATCGGTAAAAAGAATAATGCTAATGAAGTTTGGGTTTGTTCGTTGTTGATAACAACCAGTTCGCGAATATATATATATACTTTTTATATATATATATATATATAGCTGCGCGGCTAATATAGTGCTTATTGAGGGAGTATAGCTACAGTATCCAAAATATATTGCACCGTACGTATCACACCAGCATATACTCCTTTTCCCAAAATAAAAATAATTAATGAACGTCAATAATGTTATTATTGAGAATTGCCCACCAGTTTCTCTTAGACGTTGGTCAATTCGCTGAAATGTTTTCTCATTTGGAATATTGCGATTAGGATATCTTTCTCCATACAACCTTCTTGCTTCATAAGCATTGCAAGATGCAAGTCCGTACATAAGATGCATATCTGCATACTCAATAAATGTGTATCCCATTATCGAATTAAATTTACCAAGGTATTCAAAATTTAATAAATTAATATCGAAGTAGGTACAAAAAGATCAACGTGTCAAGAAGATTTCAAATGCACACGTCAATGCGAGATTATTTATTTCGTACCATAGTAACGTTTGTAAAAAAGTGCATTCTTTAATACTGATAAATAAACAATAATAAAACATTAATACTTTTATTATTTTTTTTCTCGAAAACGGTTCATTTTATCGACAATGAACAAGAGTACCTTTTCTTTAGCTTAATGTTCAAGGTATCCAAATTTATTTTTTTTAACTCCTTATCATACAGGGTGTTAAAAATTTGAGCGTTAAAATGTACAATCTAGTCCGTCCCTGGTAAACTAAACAAGCTAATTATGTTTCAAGGGAAGCATTTTGAGAGGTCCTTACTACTGTTTATCATATTAAATTTTCGTTAAATTATATTGAGTCGTTTAACAGTTATTCTAGAAAAACCGATTTCCAGTGGGGTCCTTTAGGGGGCCGTATCTCCGTAGGGAGGGCCGCTAGGAAAAAAATTTATGGGAACTATATATATATATATTTTTTAATGTTCTATCTGAGTATATATAGATATATATATATATATATATATATATATATATATATATATATATATATATATATATATATATATATATATATATATATATATATATATATATATATATATAACCTGTTTTTCGCATTCATGGCCCCTAATTTTAGACTGAAATTTGAAGAAATCGGATAAGTAGTTTTTTAGCTATGCCGCGAAGAGACAGACTGACGGACAGACATACCTACAGATAGACGGAATTGAGAAAACATGTTTTCCGGCATCTAGGGACTCTTAAACGTAAAGATCTAAAAAAATCTCAGGAGGGAACTAATAACTAATTATCTTGTCTTCTTAACAAAAGTGTATATTATATACATATATATATATATATTTATATATATATTTGAACATTCAAGTACGCTTTAAATTGGAACAAGTATTCTATAATTATTTATTTATTGCCTACAAAATTACAAATGTACTAAAAAAGTGAGCAAAAATATGGTGTCAAATCTAAGAAAATTTTTTTTAAATTAAAATTCACTGGTTAATATCCAGGGGCCAGTGGCAAAACGTCTGAGAATCGGTATAAGGAATGTACAGAAACTTGTGCATGAAAAAAAAACATAATTTACTTCCGAAGAAGATTCAGAAATGTACACGAAAAAATCCAAAGGCAAAAGACTTAAGTTACAATGCAAAAATGGATATTCATAATGCAATTTATGATTTATACACGTCAAAGACTAATATAATCCTTCAGAGACTTTTTAATATTATAGACTAAAAAATATCATCATCACTTAAAAAGCCCTCATCTTCCGAGTCGTCCTCAAATTGCGCAATGATCATTGGTGCTATTTCGACATCTAGAACTCGTTCTCGATTCCACCAACCCTATATTAATTTCTCCGCATGTTCCACAGATTTCGTCCAGTACTCCGGCGTAATATAATCTAATGAATCTTGCCAAACAATTTGAACTTCATGTGATGTAAGACCATCGTTCACGTGTTTTTGGTAATATGATTTTGCCCCAGCCCATATTAATTCTATTGCGTTAAACTGGCAATGGTATGGCGGCAGTCGTAAAACCTCATGTCCATTTTTTCGTAATATTTCATCTACGGCATATATTGTTGGTTTTTTAATAGATTTTGCCATTAAAAAAAGTTTTAGTTTCAGCATATTGGGTAAAGGATTTTGTTTTTGTTTTATTAGCCAGTCATAAATATCACTTTTCTTCCAGAATGAAGTAGTTTGTTTATTTAAGATTTTTGAATGATAAGATGTATTGTCCAGAGTGATTAAAGATGGAGCATCTAAATTTGGAATCAGTTGTTCTTTTAACCACTTTTCAAACAGTTCACAGTTCATATTATCATAGTAGTCCATACTTTTGGATGTTGAATAAAACAGTAAACTTGCACCTGGGAGAAATCCTGTTGAAGAACCGGCATGCAAAATCGTTTTCCCGTTCCACATCCCTTTTTTCTCTTGAGACTTTTTCCATTAGAAAGTATCTAAGTCTCGTCTAAAAATACCACTTTTCTAAATTTTGAATTAAAATTTTCCCTGTATTTTACATTGTCACTTAAGTCTTCTGTCTTTGGATTTTTTCGTGTACATTTCTTAATCTTCTTCGGTAGTAAATTATGCTTTTTTTCATGCACAATTTTCTGCACAGTCCTTATACCGATTCCCAGAGCTTTTGCTACTGTCGCCTGGATATTGGCCGGTGAATTTTCATTTTCGTAATATTTTATTAGATTTAATACTTAATAATTTTTTCGCTTGTGGATGCAAAAAAACCCGAAACTTGTTTTCTATTACTCATTTTGTCACTGACTTGTCAATCTGACTTTGAAGTGACATCGCTCAAAGATTTTTGCAACTGCTGGTATTTGTATGTTTATCCCCTTTTTTCATACGAAAATATCATAGGTCTATCTAATTCATCTTCCGTATAGTATGCGGAGGATATGATTACACGTAATAAAAGAAAAACAAACTTAAAATGTTCGTTGTTGATAAATCGTATGACCCGCACGATAACACTGCTTTTGACTATATGTCAATATCTCAAAAACCGTGACTCCCGAAAAAAAATCTGAGTACGCCACTGGATTTTACGTAAACATATCTATAAATATAAGCCAAATAAAATTAATCTCTGAAAATAAAATCCCGATCTGACATCTGGCGTTAAGCTGTTTAAACCAAAAAAACAAATAGTTTTATATTTTTCAGTCGCAAAACAGTTGACAACCCACTAATGTTTTAATATTTAAATAAAAACACCACAGGTGTCTCACCTGTTCAAATTATAAAATAAATTATCCAAATCACATTCTTCCAATACGCTGTTTACAGCTAGTTTGAAGCTCGTACATTGCAGAGAGTGTTTCTTGTGTAGAAATAACAAAAATATATATAAAAAAATAGGTATTACCGAAATATGACTCCACATACTAATTAGAACAACAAAAGGTATGCTTTGATCTGGTGCACACCTCCCAAAAAAAAAAAAAAAGGTATGATAATAATTGTTTATGTATTACATATTTTGATGCCTTTATTAAACTTAAAAAAAAAATAATAATAATAATACATGCTTTTCTATAAGATATATAAAAAAACAAAAGATTTGTCTCTGTTTCCTTTCTCTTGGTTACCTACTAATAATAACAATATACATACAGGGTGTTCAGTTAAGGGCGTACACTATCTATATCTCAAGAACCCTTGACTGCAGCCAATTGGAAAAAAAAAATTCATGACTAATATGGCAACGAGGAATCGTCCAAAAATATTTTTAACTTTGCAAATTGGCCGTAAGGGGGCGCAACTGTCAAAAGGAAAATACAAATTTAAAATTTGAGCAAAATTACTAAATTAAGATATAAGTTTTATAACGTCATTCGAAAGCTGAGTCAATTTTCTATGAATTCGCTTTAAGCCAAATTTTCATTGGATTAATAATAAGGGTGGGGAAACAAATGTGTGTTGTCATATTTAAATCGCTATATCTTGTACACTTCTTAACCAATTTTAATGCACAAGGTGTCATATGAAAGATAATTTTTACATCTCTTAATGGACTTCTGCAGTGATATAAATTAGTTTTAAAAAAAGAAGTCAGATGGCGCTATCCAATGTGGTTAGAGTTTTCTTGAAATTTTTCTAAAATTTCAAATGGATCGGTATGCTTTACCTTATAAATTATAAAAGTGAATTATAAAATCTACATTTTGGCGAAAACCGCATATCGAAATCTTTATTCGTTTCGGAGTTGTTGCTAAATAACTGGTGATAAAAGAAGCAAAACAAAAAAATCGAGTTTTATGAAGTTAGTATCTGACAAATAAATGATATTATGGAATTAATTAAAGCATGTTAAAGGTTTACTTAATAACCAGATTAAAAAATCTTAATTGAACTAATTGTAAGCAATGTCATACCATGAGGTATTGCGTTCTTATTTCTTATTTGCCTCCTTGTACTGTCACAGTAAGCCGTGAAAAACAACAGACACATTGCGCCTCGTTGTCATGGCAATAAAAGCAGTAACTGTCATTTTGGTTTGTTTATTGTCTTGTGAAAGAAAGTTTACTTCTTGTTTCCGTTACTAAAGTAAAAATGCCGTTTACAAATGAAGAGGCATTTGATATGTTAGGTGTGTATTTTGAGTGCTTTCGAAATGCAGCCAGAGCTTCAAGGGAGTATGCTTTGCAGTACCCTAATCGGACGCATCATTCCAGGCACGTGTTTACTCGTTTGGCAAGACGACTCAGAGAAACTGGCAGAGTTCAACCAACTTCGACTCAAATAAGGCATCGCAGAGTCAGAAATGAGACGAATATCATAAACGTTTTAGCTTATATCAATGTTGATCCACATGCTAGTATTCGCGAAATTTCTAGGGACTTGGGACTTTCAGTTGGCTCCATTCATAAAATTTTGATGGATTTTAACATGCATCCATATCATATTGTTTTGCACCAGGCTTTACTAGACTTGGATTTCGACAATCGCTTAAATTATTGTCATTGGCTTCTCAACATGATAAGGGAAGATCGCCGTTTTTTGGATAAAGTACTATGGACAGATGAAGCCTCATTTACCAGCAATGGTAGAGTAAACTTGCACAACATGCATTACTGGTGTGATAATAATCCTCATTGGATGCGTGAAGTCGACCATCAACATCGTTGGACAGTGAATGTATGGTGCGGAATTGTTGAAGGAAAGATTATCGGGCCTTTTATCTTTGATAGGACTCTAAATGGTGAATTATACCTTCAATTTTTAATTAATGAGCTGCCACAGTTATTAGAAAACGTGACCCTCGCGACAAGAAGAAATTTGTGGTTTCAACACGATGGATGTCCTGCCCATTTTTCAAACCAAGTGCGTCACTACCTTGACCAGCAGTTCCCTTTCCGGTGGATTGGAAGAGGAAGTTTATTTCTTTGGCCAGCCAGGTCACCGGACTTAACTTGTCTCGATTTTTATTTATGGGGAAGAATAAAAGATCTCGTTTACAAAACTCGACCAACAACGCGAGAAAATATGATCGAGAGAATTAGAACGGCTATAAACAGCATATCCGTGGCGGAAATTAAAACTGCTGTCTCGTCAACACAACAAAGGCTATACCGCTGTATTCAGAATGATGGAAAACATTTTGAACATATCCCATAAATGCCTAATTTTTCTGAAAATTTTGTTCTTGTTCTTGTTACTCGTTACCTGTTTCTTCGTATTTTTGCCACGAAGGTTTTTCATACGTTACTCGTTATGTTATTCTGCTTTGTTATGGCCCGTTGGCCTTTAAACACGCTCCAAATTTTAATAGTCTGCTAAAGTTTGGACCAGTCCAAAGCCTGGATAAAGTGTGATGGAAGGCAAATAAAAATATTACTACTTACAATTAGTTCAATTAAGATTTTTTAATCTGGTTATTAAGTAAACCTTTAACATGCTTTAATTAATTCCATAATATCATTTATTTGTCAGATACTAACTTCATAAAACTCGATTTTTTTGTTTTTGCTTCTTTTATCACCAGTTATTTAGCAACAACTCCGAAACGAATAAAGATTTCGATATGCGGTTTTCGCCAAAATGTAGATTTTATAATTCACTTTTATAATTTATAAGGTAAAGCATACCGATCCATTTGAAATTTTAGAAAAATTTCAAGAAAACTCTAACCACATTGGATAGCGCCATCTGACTTCTTTTTTTAAAACTAATTTATATCACTGCAGAAGTCCATTAAGAGATGTAAAAATTATCTTTCATATGACACCTTGTTCATTAAAATTGGTTAAGAAGTGTACAAGATATAGCGATTTAAATATGACAACACACATTTGTTTCCCCCACCCTTATTATTAACCCAATGAAAATTTGGCTTAAAGCGAATTCATAGAAAATTGACTCAGCTTTCCAATGACGTTATAAAACTTATATCTTAATTTAGTAATTTTGCTCAAATTTTAAATTTGTATTTTCATTTTGACAGTTGCGCCCCCTTACGGCCAATTTGCAAAGTTAAAAATATTTTTGGACGATTCCTCGTTGCCATTTTAGTCATGAATTTTTTTTTTCCAATTGGCTGCAGTCAAGGGTTCTTGAGATATAGATAGTGTACGCCCTTAACTGAACACCCTGTATAACGTGTATTAGCTATAATTACGTTTGTTTGTTTTTGAATTTAAATGTATGTATGTAATATTTTATTGTTTTTAAACCTATCACCAAAAAAAAAACAAAACGTCTACTTGTAGTGTCATTCCATATTTCTGTCCTTTGTATTTACAATTTAAAATTTATGTATTTTAGCCTGATGATGGTGGTAAACGACCGCCGAAACGTTGCTGAATAAAAGAAAATCGTAATAAAAGAAAAGTATATCACACTGTTTTGGTCTGATTTATAGGGAACCTTTTGATACCTTGTACAAAAAAGACCGGAAACTATACAATTTATAAATATTCGTTTTAATTTTTCTAATATATTTCTTATTAGCCGAAATAGAAGGCAACGTCCGAAAATGGCAAATTTTGAAAATCACCCCGTAGCACAGAAACGATGGCGGCTAGAGCAAATCTGTTTATCGTATTTTTGGTTTCATCAAAAAATTGTTTGAAGTCGCGAAAACCGCATCTCTCTATCTCTACACATAAACGAGAAACCCCGTAAAATCTACGAAAATATATTTACCAATAAAGATTGAATGAGTGATTGATGTTTTTGCCACCTAAGGACCCTGAAGAGTAAAAATCTGCAAAAATCTCGGAGGGTGATCCCCCAATCAATCCTCATCACCAGAAAAAATAAATACCAGTCCAGAAGCGAATATATAACCTCTGCTATAACACCGAATCGCTGTATCGAACCCCCCCGAATGTTCCGTCCCTGAGCGCCATAAATAAGTCCGCAATAGCCGATCAATATACGGGGCGTCCCGGGGGGCAGGGACGAGGATCGGTGGCGGCAGCGGCAGAAACTTGCTCTAGGCAAATGAGATCAAAGGGCGCCAGCCGCCTCCAAAAAATTATTTGCTTACGCCGTGGGGTGGCGGGGGGAAGAATCCCCGCGACGGCGATGAGGATTTTACGTTGCTTCGACTAGCATCGGATTCGATTATATGTTATGGATTCTATGGTTGAAATGGATGTGTGACAATAAAGTCTGGAAACCTGGAAATATATTGGGAATAAGCAATACTCAGCTAGTTTTTGTGTTTCCAATATTTCAGTAACACTAATTTATTTCAATGTTGACATCTGTCATGACATACCTACATTTTTCCAATGGCAACACCGGTCATTGAAAAGTACAGGGTTTTCTTTTATATTCTGACACCTAGTTACAGCATTACTGTAGGAAAAAACTCTAATAATAAAATTTTTCTTTTATTAATTACCAGGCCAACACACATTTTGGTGCCTGCGATTTTTTAACTGTTCCTGGGTAATTTTTGGATGCAGAATGTAAAAAAGTTCTCAGATTTTGTCTATCAGATCTGGTTTTCTTTTAATTGTGTATATATTTTACGTTATAACTGTTATAATATATAATATTACTATTGCCAGTTAAAAAAACAAAGACACGTGGATTTAAGTATTTATTGCAAAAACTTAATTTACATAATTACATTAGTCACTAATCACATAAAAATTTTCTTTTATACGACTTTCTAGAATGGAGTTTACTAGGGCAGTCTCGCTGAAGGCTCCAGCAGTAGTCCGCCATCATGTGGCTATCCCATCGTCCTTGATAACGATCTTCCATAGTTTTAATATCCTGATGGAATCTTTCCCCCTGTTCTTCACTAGAATCACCTAAGTTTTCTGGAAAACGATCTAGGTGGCTGTGGAGGTAGTGAACTTTTATACTCATGTTACAGCCGAGAATATTAAAATTTGAAAGCATAGTTTCCACTAATTCTACGTAACTGTCTGCTTTATGATTGCCAAGAAAATTTTGTACTACTTGAACAAATGAACGCCAAGCGTTACATTCAGTCTCGTTCATTGATGTGGTGAATTGTGGATCTTTAACAAGTTGCCTTATTTGAGGACCATCAAATATACCAGCTTCTAGTTTTTCCGTGCTAATGCCAGGAAATTTACGTGACAAATACCCAAAACAATTTCCATTTCGATTTAAAGCCTTCACAAATTGCTTCATTAGGCCTAGCTTGATATGCAAGGGCGGAAGTAAGATTTTTTCCCTTGAAACCAAAGGTTCGTTGATCACGTTTTGTTTTCCTTGAATCATGACATCTCTTGAAGGCCAATTTTTGTTAACCCAATGCTCATTTTTAGCTCTGCTGTCCCAAAGGCACAAAAAACAAGGATATTTTGTATAACCACTCTGCTGTCCAAGGAGGAAGTTAACCATTTTTAAACCAACACAAATTGCCCACTGATGTTCTTCGTATTTAATTTTTCTCAAAACTAATGCAATTGTTTCATATTCTTTCTTCATGGTAGTAGAATGACCAATAGGAATTGAGCCATATTTGTTACCGTTATGTAAAAGAACACATTTTAAACTACGTTTTGAACTGTCAATAAAAAGGCGCCAATCATCTGGAGTGTATTCAGGCAAACCCATTTTTTCTAAGAGCCCTTTTATATTGTTACAGAATACCAAGTCATTTTCCTGAGCGAAAAAAGGCAGCAGATCCTTATCTCTTTTACGATAAAATGTAATATTAGTACCTGGACAAAGTAGATTTTTTTCTTTTAATCTGGATGCAAGTAATTCAGCGGATTCCTTTGAGAGATTCAGGTCTCTTATAAGATCGTTTAGTTCTTCTTGATTGAAACACTGCGGAGTTGCTAAATCTGCTTCAAATTCGCTGTCGTTTTCTGATTGAATTCTTTGAACTTCGTCAGACGTTGATGTTTCTATATCATCTTCTGTCAGTTCGGGTAGACTGCTGAATGATGGAACGGGTATTTCTTCCGAATGCGCTTTAGGCCTTCTTGCAGAATCTAGATCAGGATATGTCCATTTGTGTCTGTTGTTTCTATTTATGCCTTTAATATTAATGAGACAAAAATAGCAGTCGTCATGATAGTTTCGCGGTTCTCTCCAAACCATTGGTACACCAAATTTTAGGCACTTCCTCTTTCCAGTTGTCCACTGTCGCAAATGTTCAACACATGTTTTACATATGAAATGTGGGGCACAAGATTTATCTTTATCTCCTAAATGAACGCCAAAATAGGCAAGATAAGCTCTTTTCACAAAGTCAGAAATTGTTTTTTTGCTCTCTTTCAAAGTGTATTCACCACACACAACAAAAAACATCGGGATGATTTACACAGGTACGTCTGCTTGTGGATGCCATTGTTTCAGTTTAGTGTCTTGATACTACAAAACGACCAAAATTTACACAAAATGATAGCACAACTTTACTTGGGAAAACTCAGTAATATACTAAATCGAGTACAGCCAAGCCAAGGTATAGAAGGATCGAGTCATAGGCAATTACAGGTATAAAAATAATTAAGAGCAGTGTATTGAGTAGTTCCTAGTATAGGAACACTGGGTCAGGGACAATTCCAGCTATCCATTTGGTTAATTAGATTCTGGGAAATTTCTATTTTGACAATTAAGTACATATTTATCTGTTTATTTGTTGTCCTTTATCAGAAAAAAATATCAATTAACCTGTAACCTGTATCTCAAAAACTAGAGCTGATAGAAAAAATCTGGTGGCATTTTTGGAATCTGCACTTTAAAAACATCTAAAATCAGATGTTAGATTTCCGGCACCAAATGTTTGTTTTTATTTTGTTACCCTGTGTGAAAAATATCAAATATTCCTAAAAATTATTGAAAAGTAGCAAAAATTGCATAACTTATATATTTTTTAATGAAACACCCTTTATATGATTATTTAATTAAGTAGGTTTTTTCATGCTGTTGAATGTTGTTACAAATGCATCTGAACGCGTATTTCTGCCCTTATACGGTTTTTAAAGGCTTTATCATAGGGGGTATCATAAAGTATATTTTTTTTTCTTAATTAACCCTACAAGGAAAAATCCAAAGGGGTCAAATCAGGTGACCTTGGGGGTCAATCATTTTGGAAACGTCGTTCAATGCACCTCTCCACGACTTATGTGGGACAAACATGTTGAAACATTTCCACAAGGGTGAGAGAACATTTGACCCATGTCAACAAATTCAGAAATTGACTGAAACTGTTTCAGCGTTTGCCAATCATTTGTTAGTGTCAGGTTATTGTTTTCGGATTTGTGAGTGTGATTATTTACTAAGGTCCTCTCTGTTGTTTGTAAGTCTGATGATGCTGGAAAAGGCGAAACACCTGTCATATTAATAATTATAATTTACTGAGTCCGAGACTCGGAGTATTTTTCTGTTTGCTATTATAACTAGGTCTCTTTGGGAAATATGGACATTTTCTTCGATTTTCAATCCTTTATTTCTGTAAAAACGTATTTCAGAACTTTTACCACTATCAATCGTGACTTTCTGGTAACAATGAATAGTAATAAAACATATTGTTTATGCAGGAAAAACGAAATACTTGCATTTTTAATGTTGTTGCAAACAGCTTCTTTTATGGTATTTCATACATAATAATAATGATAATAATTGTTATTATTATTAGGCTGGCGAAGAGCCAAATTTTTGATAGAACTCGTTTTACGACAACCCAAAAAAAGTCCTAACATGGGATAACTAAAAAAAAACATGATTACAAATAAAACGTCAAATTAAAGAATTAATAAATAGGAAACAAGGTTTGGAGTATTTAGCGTAAAATTTTTATTATCTGCCTAGTGCTTTCGGCAATTTGTCATCTCCAGCGCTATGACCCTACAAGAGAACGTACAGAATAAAACAAATTTGAAAAAATAATTTTATATACATATATATATATATATATATATATATATATATATATATATATATATATATATATACTGGGTGGTCCTTTTAAAGTGTTACAAAGCGATATTGAGAAAACGGCTGGTACATGATTTTATTTTATCAGATGTTCAAAATTTAGTTCTAAACATTTATCAACTCTCTTTCGAAAAGAATTCCGCACTCTGAATAACATATCTGGGGTGATTTCACGAATGGCACGCGTAATCCTTTCTCTCATGTCTTCGACTGTAGTTGGAGCAGTCACCACTTTTTAGGGGTTAAATGGAAAGGTGCAGTTTTCTTTCCAGATTCGTAATCTCCAGAAGAAACTACGTTATAATCAACGAATAATTTAATGTCAAAAATTAAAAAGAAATTCAACAGAAGAAAAAACTGATATTAGGTAGATGATTTTGTTATAATAAGTGTTCGAAATGACAACCATTTTGTTCAGAAGCATTGTCGTTGTTTTTTCTACATCCTCCGAGAATTACCATGTCAACTGGGTAAAAAAATACGGTATTTTAGTTAGATTATGTAGTTAATTATTTTTTTTCTGATTTTTTTCTGCGGCACTGCAGCGATGATTCACCAGCCGCCACTATTGCAGTTATCATGACAACGAACGACTTGACACGTTATGATATTGCCAGCAATTTTCTTAAATTATCTTCGAGTTTAAAGTCTTTAGTTTAAGCGTCTTGTTAAAATAAGTGTTCATTGTGTTCGTTTATTATTTTTTTTAAGTTCTGTTCGTTTATTATTTAGGAGTGTTATTTCTGTTCGTATTTAATAATCTTAGTTGAGATTTTAACTACCTATCTTTAAAATGAATGAATTCGACTGCCAAGTTGACATGTTATTAATTCTCGAAGAATGTAGAAAAAACTATCACAATACCTCTGAACTTTGAGCGGTAAAATTTCCCCACTTACCACCGAAATCTCACATGGCGTTCAAACGATTAGAGACAGACCGGCCAACTCTCATCCAGAAAACGCAGCAGGAGGAAAACCAAAACGAACGACGACAAGGCGGTAGGAGTTTTGGGAACAGTTGCTCTCAACCCTCATATTGGTTCCCGAGAACTATCCAAAGACGCCGGGAAAACATCGGTTCTCAGGATTTTGCACAATTTTAAATTTCATCCTTACCATATTACCTTACATCAAAAATTGTATGGACAATTTTGTCGGTGGTTTCGACTATGGAAAACATAATATTTTCTGACGAAGCAACATTCACTAACCATGGTCAAGTCAATGGTCACAATATTCATTATTGGGCTGAAGAAAATCCACACTGGATGCGAACAGTCGCTAATCAACACCCTTGGTCGATAAATACTTGGTGTGGGATATTTGGCGATGTTGTTATTGGACCTCATTTTTTCGATGGTAATCTTAATGGACAGCGATACTGCGATTTCCTTCGAAATGACTTGCAAAGATTGATGCCAAATATTCCAGAGCAACAACGCGAACCTATTTAGTTCCAACAAGACAGCGCACCTCCACATTACTGTCGAGAAGCACGTGTTATATTGAATGACACTTATCCTAACAGATGGATTGGACGTGGGGGACCAGTAAATTGGCCTGTAAGATCGCCAGACTTAACCCCCTTGATTTTTTCTTGTTGGGTTTTGTCAAAGAAAACGTCATGGTGACTGCTCCAACTACAGCCGAAGACATGAGAGAAAGGATTACGCGTGCAGTTCGTGAAATCACCCCAGATATGTTATTCAGAGTGCGGAATTCTTTTCGAAAGAGAGTTGATAAATGTTTAGAACAAAATGGCCGTCACTTTAAACATCTGATAAAATAAAATCATGTACCTAATATCAGTTTTTTCTTTTGTTGATTTTCTTTTTAATTTTGTTGAATTTAGCGTAGTGACATTGACATTGACATTAAATTATTCATTGATTATAACGTAGTTTTTTCTGGAGATTACGAATCTGGAAAAAAAACTGCACCTTTCCATTTGACATTTAAAAGTTACCCCCCACCCCTAAACAGTGGAAAGGGTTAAAACATTATTTACTTCGTCAAAAAATGTCCCCCAACGACCCATTGCATCCCTATAAAATTTCATTTATTTATGACAAATTGTCGAAAGCGCTAGGCAGATAATACAAATTTTATGCTAAATACTCCAAACCTTGTTTTTTATTTGGTAAGAACATAGCGTACAACTGGAACCCCTCAATTTAAAGAATTAATACCTCGGCGCCCAATTTCGAATATCCAAATATTGGGGGTATAATTCAATACCATGCCCAGTTTCGAATGGGCTGAGGTGTTTTCCTGTTTTTCCCACACTTTACTGCTAACTATATATATAAACTATATTGATGTTATTATTATAATTTGATAGATTTCGACCAACCATTTAGCATGCACGCAATGATTTAATGAAAGTGTTCACGCTTCCACGTAACCGATGGCAGGTTTATATAAACAAATTTCGTTTCGCACTAATAAACTTTTCAGGCGATAATTTGGTAACAAATCATTGTCACTTGATTGTTTTTTCGCGCTATATTGGCCCACACATCTTACTATTTTGTTAGAGTTTAAGATATTTATTTCAAACTAGCTGAAAACGTGCATTACAGGGTTTTGAATTATTTAAAAAGCTCGAATTTTTATAGATTTAAAAAAAAGTAGGTAAATTTCTTTTACCCGAAATTTCTCTCGTTATAAATATTTCCTTTTTTTACGAATATAATAATATGGAAACAGAAGCATGTATGTATAATCCCAAATGTAGTGTCCGCAACGGGTATAATACACGCTAAATTCACACATCTTGAATATCTCCAGCTAGATCCACTTATTCATGAGCAAATTCAAAAAGGAGTCATACTTAAAACATGCAACATAGCACTCACATTTCTAAAATAATACACCAAGTAGACTTGGTACCAACCCGTCTATCTAGAGAGAAAAACCGGTCAAACCGAGAAAATAATAATAATGATAATAATAATATTAATAGTACTTTTATTATACCAATAACAGATATACAGGGTCTTCCAATGAGGAGGAATAACGGACTTTTTTTTTGACTTCCCCCGTATTTCTCAAGAAATTCAAAATAGCTAATCGATGTATTTTAGCTCGGAGAATTAGAAAATCGTAACAAAAAAGCAAATGAATGAGAAACAAAAGACTTATGCCAAGAATGTTGCGTTTTTTAAACGAAACACCTTATATATTATTACATTTTTGCTATGGTCAATTCTAAAGAGAAAATCAAATCTGCATCTCCTGATTACACGCTTACAGAAATCCTTGACACTTTGAAGCAAAAATTATCTAAGTATGCCGCAAGACTCCGGAGATACAAAGAATCAACTGAAAGAAAGAACGCTGACAACCTGTTTCGAAGAAGCGAAAAATAGTTCTACCAAAAAATCATGAGCAATAAGGAGGCACGAGTAATAGAACCACCGACCAAACAAAAGATCACAGAATATAGGAAAAGTATTTGGTCAGAACCGAAACTACCCAATAATAACGCTTCATGGATTAAAGCGGAAGAAAACAGGCACAAGTGCTTAGAGGAACAAGAGGACTTTTCAATGACAACACAAGAAGTTGCAGAAACAATCAAATACACGCATAACTGGAGATGTCCTGGAATAGATAACATTCATAACTTCTGGTACAAACAGTTTACCTCCACACATGAAGTTCTCACCCGTCAAATTAATGAAATTATTTTAAAACCTAGCACACCCCCCAGTTTTCTCACCCAAGAAATAAAATACCTTAAATCCAAAAATTCAGAAAATAAGGACCCGTTAAATTACCGACCTATGACGTGCCTTCCAACTTTATATAAGATCATCACAGCCACAATTACCAGGAGAATAGAACCACATCTACAGTTTTTTCCACGACCACAATGTTTGTATCATCTGATGATATTTTTTAAGTAGGAAATGAGGTCATTGGAATAAACAAGATATAGTAACGGTCCAAGCACTGAACCCTGCAGAACACCCTAATCTACAGTCATTGAGCCGTTCCTCATCCCATTTACCAAAACACGCTGTTCTCGCCCACTCAAGTAAGACTTTATGAGCTTCCATGCATGTCCTCCAATCAGTGGCGGCTCGTCAGGGTAGGCCTCTGAGGCCGCACCTCACCCCCAAAATAAAGGAAAAGAGAATTTTTTTATATAACTTTTTATCTATTACCAATTAGAAATATACTTTTTAACAGTTTTACAACATTATAACATTAAAAAAAAACAAAATATAATCCCATAATAAATATTTTAGAAAATAAATTCTGACCACATCAAAAAACCGACCGTGCAATCCGTGCAAACCCATTCCTAAAGAAAGTGCTCTCGAATGAGCCGAAATAATTTTAGCTTGGAAAGTTTCGACTTCTGACCTATTTATCAACGGCCGGGGCCGATGCCGGCGAGTCACCTGATTACGACAGAGCGGGATGGCGATTGCCGATGCACCCGTTTTCTATTGCATTCTTGAGGCGATAAATCTGTAGCTTGGATATGCTTTTATTGGTTATTTAAATCACATGACTAGCGAAATATTCCAACGGCTTCTTTTTACGTGGTGCGTGCGGCTGAGAAAGAAATAGGAAATAGATTGCGATAATCGCTGATTGAGGGCGTTCTGTCTTTTAAAGTGAATAAATACGCGTGAGTAAGTTTTTGTTTTGTTTTGATTTGGTAAGTTGGACCGTTCCATTTTTTGTATTTGCTTTTTGCTTTTGAAATGAATCCTATTCACGACATTATTGCTTCATTAATTGAAACGCCTTTTTTAAGAAGAAGCGAAACTGAAAAGAAACAGATATTAGGTAGCCGTCCGACGCCGAAAATTTTAGCAATATTTAACGATAAGAGGCAAGGTAAAAAATATTCAAGAACTTTTCAAATATCTTGGTACGAAACTTATAGGTGGCTATGCGGAAGTATTTATAAAGAAAGCTTATATTGTTGGCCTTGTATTTTATTAGGTTGCATCAAAAATAATTGGAGTTCAGGGGGCGGATATTCGGATTTAAAAAATTTTTCACGAGCAGTAAAATCGCATGAAAGTTCAAGAGAGCATATTAAAAATTCGGTAGCACTTACAGGACTGGAGCAAAATAGGGCGACTATTGCGGATGCACTACAAGAAAATGTAAGTCTTAATAAAATTGTTTATAATGAAAATGTTCGAAAAAACCGTTTATTATTAAATTATTTAATTGATGTTACTATTACTTTGGGTAAACAGGACTTGGCATTTCGAGGTCATAATGAAACAACAGATTCTTTTAACCGTGGCAATTTTAAGGAAATATTTGCATGCTTAATAAAAAGAAATGCCGAACTTACTGAACATTGTGCTAAATTTAGTAATATTTTTACGGGACAATCTAAGACTATACAAAATGAACTAATTAGTTGCATACATGACTATATTCAAGAATATATAAAAAAAGAAATCAATGACACCGATTGTTGTTTTTTTGGCGTAATTGCGGATGATAGTACTGATATAACAGAAAAATCACAGTGTTCGATAACAGTTAGGTATGTGACCAACGGATCTTTAAAAGAAATATTTTTAGGATTTTTTGACGTTAGCGATAATAGAACAGCAGAGAGCCTTTTTCATTTAATACAAAACAGCTTAGAGCCTTATGACTTTAAAAATAAATTGGTCGCGCAGTGTTACGATGGGGCTAGTGTTATGGCAGGTGAAATAAATGGACTTCAAACAAAAGTTAGATCTATTGCTCCTTTAGCTATGTTTACTCACTGTTGCGCCCACAGATTAAAACTAGTTTTACAACAGGGAACAAAACTGATTACCCAAAGTCGTATATTTTTTGCCACTTTATTAGGAATACCAAATTATTTCCACCAATCACCAAAACGGTCTTTTGTGCTTAATCAGATAGTAGGTAAAAGAATTCCGTGAGCTGTAGAAACGCGATGGTATACACGGTCTAAAATTTTAAACTTAGTGGCTAATGAATGGGACAATTTAATTATAGTATTTGAAACTATTATTAATGACTTAAGTTCTGGAACAGAATCTATTAATGGTGCAAAAGGATTTCTAAAGCATTTTAATGATTTCGAATTTTGCCTTTTAACGCATATTTATAAACAAATTTTTAGTTGCACTGATGTACTGTTTCAAATATTACAGTTAAAGCATTTAGATATAAATTACTGCATTTCGCAAATAAACCTTGCCAAGCAACGAATTATTGAATTTAGAAACGAGGACCATTTCAAAGAACTTTTCAATATTTCTAAAAAAGCCACTATTCTGCCAACTAACACACGTCGAGGGCAATGTTCTAGCGACTTTGATATTTTTACTAAATATAAAATATTATATTTCGAAATAATAGATTGTATAATTCTTCAATTAGGGACGCGGTTTGAAAATTTAAATAATTTAAATTTCTTTGCTTTAGTCGATTGCACAAAATATTCGGAATATGTTAAATGCTTTCCAGACGACTTATTAAATAATTTATTAAAAAATTATCCAAACATTTTTGACAGAGATAGATTAAAGAATGAGCTTTCTGTATTGTATAGGGATGAACAATTTTCAAATTTAGATGTCGAAAAAAGTCTAGCTTTGTTATTTAAAGATTTTAAAGCAATTTTTGCGGAAGCATATAAGCTTTTTAATTTAGTTTTAACTATTCCCGCAACAAGTGTATCGGCCGAACGAAATTTTTCATGTCTTAAACGGATCAAAACCTACCTAAGAAACACAATGACACAAGAACGGCTTTCGGGTTTAGAAATGATGTCAATAGAGCAGGAATTACTGTCAGAACTTAGTGAAGACCAAAACTTTTACGACCAAATTATAGATAAATTTGCAACCTTAAAAGACAGACGTATAGATTTAATGTACAAAAAGTAGTTTTTTTATCTTATTTCATACAACTATTTATTTTAAGTTTTAATAAACTAAATTATGTTTTTATTATCGCAATCACCGCTATATTTTAGTAATAGGTGTACATATTTTACTTGTTTTGTTTACTTTTTATTTACTTTTTTTAGAGTTTATTTTTTTAGTTTTTAATGGTTTAGTAGGGCTATTGGCGATGACTTCCATTGGAAAAAAAAAAAAGGTCAACGCGTCGCAGAATAATACCTCATGGGTGACGTGGAAATGTATTCACATTTAAACAAAATTAACCTCATGCAGCCTCACCCTTCAATATACTCACAAGCCGCCACTGTCTCCAATACCATAACGATGCAGCATTAACAACGGTAACTCATGGTTGACCATATCGAATGCTCGGGAGAAATCCACAAATAAACCCAAGTATTTTGTTTTGAATACATTTTTTTAATTTAATATCTTATTATTTATTTCTACAAATGTTTATGCTCGTAGAAAAAGTACCAGGAAAGTAATAAAAAAAATACTCTTTCAAGTTTTGGACAGACCCTCGTAGAGCAAAGATACAACAGGCGGCGAACACACTCAAGTGGAAAACAACTATAGGACACTTTGTGATGCATATTGCGAAGGGTATGGAAGGGACTGAACAAAGCCATAACGGGCACAAGTGTGTGCATATTTGTGCGGGTCCGAAAATAAAAATTCTGCAGCACGAACAAAACACATTCACTGATAGAAGGAGCTGGGGAGGTTTACCCCATGTATTACAATAATTCCGGTATAGATTCGGGCTCTGCTTGTTTATAAATCTGTCTTGTAATTTGACAACTCAGTTGATTTACCCAAGTTATTTGAGGTCCGTTTAGTTTTTCACCTGTTTTATTTTTTACTTCCCTTGTAAAAATTTAAAAAATATTTTAGTCTCATTAGGAGTGCCACAAGGATCCCACCTTGGACCAATATTATTACTTCTCTTTATAAATGATGTCTCGTCTTATTTTAGAAATAGTAACTGCTATAAACAGTCTATATCACTCGCTGATGATGCTAACTTGGTTAGCGAAACGCTCGTATAGAACGTAACAAGTTGTGGTGTAGTGTGGTTAGAACTCTTGTATTTTGATCAATAGACACAGATAATGGAAAAAGGGGTCGAGTGGCACAACTTTTGAAAGCCCTTTGCAATCCTATTTTATCCTCAAATCCGTAAATATATATTTATATTTTTTTAAGTCACATTAACGAATTACCACCATTTCGAACTGTAATTATCATAAAATCAGTATATATGTCTGGGAAAATATGCAGGTCGGATTATACGGACGCCACTGGTGGAAATAAAAAAAAATGTTCTACATCAAAAAATTCCACTAGATGCATAGTACCTCTATACCAAATTTCATTACAATATCTAGAGTGGTATACCCTGTATCTCAAAATTTACACCGTTTAGGACATATGTTTATATGTAGTTTTCTTCTTAAAATGGACCCTGGAAAATCACCTTAAATATTGACACTCAATTAAGAAACACCCTGTATATTTTGAAGATAAATTATTTAAAAAACCATGGTCCTTGGGATTAGACCGTGTCAAAATGGAATCACTTTCCGACTTTCGCCTTCGATTGCACGAGGCATCTTTAGGGATCTTTACTTCACGAGATCGGAACACTGAATTTTTCATTCTATGGTAGATAAATTATTGTTAAAAAAACTTTTTAAATGATGTGCTATCCGATCGCCCTTTCCAAGTTGTATTTTGTTATATTATCACACAGCTGCATTTAGTGATAATATTCGTTCGATAATTGAAATGTGTCGATTCTAGTGAGTATTTAAGTATTCCAGCTATAAACTGATGACCCTGTTTTTCAGATAATATAATGCGTTACGAAACTTGTGTATCAAAATTCATGGCCAGTCTACAGGTTACCTACGGTCTGATTTATGGTACAACTCAGCGATCAAATATAAAAGCATAAAAATGGTAATCGGCCAACCTATTAACTAACGCTAATCATTAATAATAGATAAAAGTACCGTTCTAGGCCGAACATAACATTTCCTAAAAAAAACAAACATCAAACGTAACGGTGAACTCTGAATAATCACCCAGTCAAGTGGTTTTCTAGGGAAATATGTGTGATCCGGTTCCTTCCTATCTATACATTTCCTACGAACGAACGGGCGTGCGTTTCCTGGCTGACATAGGTAGGCGCCTCTGTTGGTTTTCATGTAGGTCGACTTATCACAATGAAAAATACGAACGTATAAACAGGCCCATACCATACACCTCATTTAGATACTTCCATTTTAATTTTAAAGTTTTTCAAAATAAAAATATTAAATATTTCTTTAAGGAATTTACATTTAATTTTGAATCACCACGTAGAAAACTACTTAACGGACACCTGCACTGTCCAAAACAATAAACGAATGAGAAAAACCAGTCTCTTCTCGGCAAAAAACCGCGATCACTTTTTCCGTATCCTGTGTTGTCCCATGCGGTGTGGCGGCCGTTGGTTTCCCCGCAGCGTTGCCACTGCTACCCCGATTGCGTAGGTAACTTTCTCGATGTCATCCCCTTCACGTAAATCCTCATCTTGACTTTAGTGTCTATGCTTTCAGATTTTTGGATAATATTTTATAGCTTTTCTCTATCACTGCCAATATTAAAAATAACTTTTTTAGCCTGGATTTCGGAAATATATCCACCATATCAAAAGTAGCGAAGTATCGATTTGTTTACTACTACTATACAATATTTTTAGACTACTTTCGATCGACTCTGAGAGGCTGCAAGTATGTGTGATGCAGGGTTGTCGTACATACACGATACATACACCCTTCCTACCTAGGTAGGGTGTACCGTAGCATATATAGATATTAGCTTTCCGCACAATATACATTATTTTAGTCAAGGTTTGGGTTAGGTTTAGTTAGATTCTTCTCTACAATATCAATGAAAAAACTCATAGTTATTCAAAATTGCGAGTTTATTGGTTGTTACAAAAGAGTTACATATGGTGTTAAACTTAACTAAGGAGTGACTTTGGATGTTGAAGCGTGGCACTGCATGTCCTCAGCATACTTTTCATAAGATGGTACGTAACCACTGAGTGCTAATCGCAGTTAGTCGATTGCGATATTTTGACTTAATTATCTTCATTTCAGAAAATGCAGACTCGCACAAGTAAGTTGACCCATACATTGCTGTCAGTTGAAGAGCGATTTGCCTTAGATTTGGATATTTATCTTCAGATATAAAACACCAAAAATTTGTATCAGATGCTGTAGCTTTGAGATGTATATCTGATATAATAATATGATAAACTCATTTTCAACAAAACATGAGTTCATATTAAACTGACTTGCTATTTCAGTAGCTAATTCCTCAATGTTTTTACACGAAAAAGGATAACTCATAAATGATGCTACATTTGCCAATTTACTACAATCATAAAAACGCATTTCGAATTGTCCCAAAATATTTGATAATTCAGCCTCATATGTATCATAATTCAACTGAGGAATCCTTGCGTTCAAAGACGGAAAATGTTTCAGATCCTTTCTTTTCAGTTGATCTATCATAAGTTGTAATTTACTTTTGAATGCGTTTACTGCGCTAATCATCTCAATAACAGTTTTTCCTTTACCTTGAAGCTCCAAGTTAATGGTGTTTAAGTGCATTGTGATGTCAGTCAAAAATGCCAAATCAGTCAGCCATTTTTCGTTTTTCAACATCTGAGTGTCATCACCTCTTTCGTCTAGAAAAGCTGTTAGTTCGGGCAATAATTATTGAAACCTTTCTAGGAATTTTCCGCGACTCAAACACCTGATGTCCGTGTGAAGAACTAAATCAGTGTGTTCAGCTGGCTCCCTATCTTCCAACTTCAACTTAAAGAGCCGCCGTTGCAAGCTACGTGCACGGATGGAATTCACAATTTTTGTTGCAATGCCCATAATTTCCTTCGTAAACTTTTGAACACAAAACTTGTTGATGTATAATGCAATGGATTGAAAAAAATGAAGGGAAATCTTCATTAGCTCGACACAATGCCACAAAACCGTTTTTGTTTTCAGTCATTGCTGGTGTTCCATCGGTTGTAATGCACACTAATTTATATATTGGTAGCTTGTAGTTTTTTACAAAATTGAAGAAAACGTCATATATATCTTCGCCACGGGTCTTCCCCTTCAGAGGAATGATTGTCAAAAATTCTTCCTTAGCCAACATGTCATTGAATACCATCCGAATAAAAATACAGCTAGGCAGTGTCTGTCATATCGGTGGATTCGTCGAACTGTAAAGAGAAGTATGTACATTCCATGATATCATTTTTTAGTTTATCTGCCATGTCCTGACTCATGACTTCAATACGCCTCGTGACAGTCGGACGAGATAACTGAAGTTCTCTAATAGCAGACATGATTTCTGTTTTATTTTTAAAATCTCCAAATAAAGTCTCACCCGCTTCGATAAATGCTTCCTTCACAACCGATCCATCTTCGAATGGTTTCTTCTATTTCGCCAATATATGAGATATTTTAAATGACGCGATCGTAGCAGCTTTTGATTGTTTGGCTGGTCTTGTGAACATAGTTTGTTCTTTTTTCAAACAAGATATCAAATCACGTACTTTTCGTTTTCTTAATTCACTCTGGCGGAAAATCCTTTTCATAGTTTTCATGCCTCTCTAAGTTACCACGCTTAGGTATTGCAACTGACGTACGACAAATAAGACAAATGCAGTTATCCTTCACCATACAAAACAAAAATTCTTCCTCCCAATCGTTATTAAAGTGATACGTTTTAGATTTCTTCGCTGCACTCATTTTGTACTACTTAATAAACTCTGTATCGACGTAGTATTGCCTTCAAGTTGCAATTCAGAATGACTCCAATTCCTGCAGGCGCAACATTTATATCGGCGTGAACGAAAGTCTCGAATATTTCTGTCAAACGCGCCGCCCGAAATTTCTAGAAAAGCGGCAAGAATAAAAAACGCGGCTTTTCTTTGACAAATACCGCGCGTTCCTTTGATAAAGCCGCCTTTTGCCGCTAGCAGAGTGTTATTTTATTACGTAATAAATTTTTGTAGTTTAGTTAAGTACCTACTTATTAAAAAAAATTTTCTTCTCGAGATCTACTCAAAAAGCACTCGTGATCGACCGTTTGAGCACCCCTGATCTACAGGCTGATTCGGCAGTGGTTATGGATAACGCAAGCCATTTGTTACGGTGCATAGAGAAGACACCAACTTCATCTTGGAGGAAACAAGCAATTATCGACTAGCTAACTACCAAAGATATTGAGTTTTTGATGAAAGATGTTAAGCTCCTGTTTGATGAAGTCATTAAGTAAGAGACACCAGAGAACTGGCGAAAAGCAGTCCAGCATGTGATTAAACAGGAGGAGAAAATGTAGGATTGACAACCTGATCGATCAGACGGTCCACCCTTTAATTATAATATCAAGAAGTGAAGAGAGTTCCTCAGATGACGAAGAATATAACTTATTATAATTTAATTGTTGTATAATAATACATAATAATAATTATTTTATCTATATACAGGGTGTTTCCTTACTACGGTACGTAACTCCAGGAGGTGATTCTTTAGGTCATTTGAACAAAAAAAGTTCCTATGAACATGTGCCCCGAGTTCTCTCGATTCTGAGAAAACTAGGTTGAACTTATTGGATCCAGTGGTGTCTCAAGGGGCACCGCAACCATCAATATTGAGAACAAAAAATACGTCACTGACCCTTTTTATAGCTTTTTCAGTTTAAGCAACTAAAAACATAACTTTTTGGTCTCTTGTTGTATCTAGTTCCGTTTTCGATAAAAAAAATCACTTTAAACCACTCTAACCCCCTTATCCACTTAAAAGGTTTAAGTTAGACCAGGTCTAATTACCATGACAATTGAAACTGTTAGGTAACCAGTTATGTTCTGTTTATGTCACTGTCAATTTGTAACTGTGACATTTAGAATAAGTATGTTTTAATCGTTGCATATGTCATCTTAAACCTATAACTATCAAGTTAGACCTGAGCGCGTATTCTGTACCACTCGTAACAGGAAATTTCATTCTATAAACTCTTTCCACACCCCAAACTTATTCTGAATGCTACTTCGGCAGCGGTCGTGTCGCACGAACGCTTCGTTCGGTAGAGAAGAATAGAAAGACCATTTCAAGTTTTGCTAGGGCATTTCTATTATCGCTGTCTTTTTTTAACACACGACTCGAGACACGATGGAAGTATTATTTAACTAGACAAGGCCGAGGACAAGTCGGCAGCCATATTTATTATTTACAAACATTTGTTTTTAAGTTTTCACATCGAGGTAGATTACATCTACATCAATGCACCCTATTACCCCCGGAAACCCAATAAGGCCATAAACGCCTCTTTCTTCTCTTGTTTTTCAGCTTCAGTTAAAGGAAATTTTATCCACTGATGGGCAATGGCCTCTAAGGCCAAAGAAACATCTGATATTGCCTGGCTAAAAAGCATTTGGTTCGTCTCAATTCTTCTATCCAAACGTAATTGGTTTTGTCGCTCTTCCTCTTCTATCTCCTGTACATAATGCATAAAAAGTGGGTCCATAATTAAATTTTAAAAGAAAATTCAAATGCACTTTAATTTATACTATACACGCATTTCTAAACGTCACAACATAAAATAGACAAATGTTGCCAACTAAATTGAGGAAATAATCCCCATATTCCCTAATAACAGGTCAACGTTTTTGCTTTCAATAATATATTTCTTTATAGACAAGCATACCCGCCCCGCCCGGGAAAGAGTGGTACAGAATAGGTTCATGAAATAGAAAGAAATTTCCTCTCTATTCTTATAGAAAGAAATTTCTTGTCTATTGGCGATATAGCGATACGCGTGCTGGTCTAAATTTAAACCTCTTTAATAGGGAGTTTACCTTACTGGTATCAGCATACAGCGATCGTACTGTCACTGTCATATCATTAAATTTTAAAGTTGTCAATTAGCAGTGATTCCATTATGAATAATTTTAGTAATTCTGAAATAATTGACATGCACTGTATTTATGGATTAGCAAAGGGAAATGGGGAAGAGGCACGGATAATTTACCAAGACAGATATCTTAACAGAGCAATTCCATGTGCTAAAGGATTTAGAACGATACATGCAAGATTAAGTGAAACTGGTAGTTTTAATAAAAATACAGGTGATGGAAGACCAGAAACTGTAACAACGACTGAACTAGAAGACGCTTTACTTAATGCGGCCGAAGAAGATCCTTCAAATAGTACCAGGAAAATTGTACTGCAGCTTCAAGTCAGCCCAAAAACAGTTTGAAAAGTTTTAAAAAGAAATCTACTGTACCCATATCACATACAGCGGGTTCAAGCTTTACTGCCTCGGGATTTCGTCCAAGATTAACGTTTTGTAGGTGGTTGCTTCATACGGTGGCACACAATAAAAATTACCTACCTACCTAATAGGCTCATTTTTTTACCAGCAAGATTAACACGTGAATCCTAAACAGACGAGAACATCTACCTAATTTTTTTTTTCATATACGTGGTTATAAGAAGCGCAGCTATTCCCCGAAACAGAAGGCTTCCTCCTTGCCATCCAGGACAAAGTCAGAGCAACCAGAAACTACCAAAAGCACATCCTTAAGGACACAACCATTGAAGACGACAGGTGCAGGAGATATCACCAGAAAAAAAAACGATCGATCACATAACGAATGGATGTAGAATAATAGCCGGAATTGAATGAAAGTCGTTCATCAAGCATTAGCTACAACATACAAACTAACGGAGAACACATACCCTTATTACCATTATACACCAACAACCATACTTAAAAACGAAGACTGCAAGCTCTACTGGGACATTGACATCCACACAGATAAAACAATCTCCGCAAACAGACCCGATATCACCTTTCAATCCAAAAAAGAAAAGATCACTTATTTAATTGACATGGCTGTCCCCAACGACGAGAACATCAGATAGAAATACAGTGAAAAGATCACCAAATACACCGACTTGGCAATGGAGAAGTTAGAAGATGTATCCCTACATGTAAGAGCGAATATGTGGTTTATGCACGACGAGGCCCCAGCTAATTTTAGTGCCCTTGCTCGTCAGTATCTCGACATTACTTACCCTAATCGCTGGATCAAACCTGCACAACCTCAAAATTAGCCAGCTCGTAGCCCTGATATGAATCCTCTAGATTTCTATTTATGGGGTCATCTGAAGGCTTTGGTTTATAAAACTGCTGTACTAGATGTAAACGATTTGAGAAATCGAATAATCGACAATCGCAATGTCATAAGGAATACTCCAGAGATTTTTGAACGAGTTAGACAATCAATGGCGAAGCCATCGCAATCGTGTATTTTATCAGATGGTAGTCATTTTATTCATCTACTTTAAGGTCGAAATTGTTTGATTTTGATTTTTCTGTAATGTATGTATAAAAATTAATACATAGTTTTTATTTTTTTTTCGAAAACGAAGCTAGACACGAACAAAAAAGTTGTATTTTTAGTTGCTTAAACTGAAAAAAGCTATAAAAACCCGCAAAAAGACAGTGGCGTACTTTTTTTCTCAATAATAATGGTTGCGGTGCCCCTTAAGACGCCACTGGACCTCAATCTAGTTAGGGCCGAATTAGTACCTTAGCACTAAAAATGACACTGCAAAATTTCAACCAAATCGGCTTAAGGATATTTATGATGTTTATAAAAAACCGATTTTTTTAAAAAACTTTAACAAAGATCAATGCAAAATTATGGAAGTAGCATAAATTATTGGTGTCCTTTTCCATAGCTAATGAGGTTTTATTACTCTATACATTTCTGAAACAGACTATAGGAACTGTTTTGTTCGATAAATGCCCAGCAAAAAACATCCGATGTGGCAACGCTGTTCCGAGCAATTTCCTATAAGAAGACGTGCAAGCGGAGGACCGAATCTGGACGAGTTTTTCTGATGCCCCCGTCGTAACTGTAGTTACGCGCCTTCGGTCGAATCCGGGACGCAATTTAAATAAATTGGATATAATTCGAGCGGTCGGGCCGGTCTTCTTCATTAATGGCAATAATTATCGGTCCATTAATAAGCTGACACCGATTTGTAGGTCTTTATATATTAATAGCCCATTTCCGTATTAGCGATTCCACTTACTGTGTTTGATACGTTTATATTTTTTTGTACCTACCGGAAATTTTCAATTTTTTAAAATAATTTCGACTTCCCTCTTTAAAAAGAAATATTTTTAATAGCGAAAAACGTATGGATTAACATATTTTGTTCAAAATTTAAATAGTAAAATGTAATATATATATATATATATATATATATATATATATATATATATATATATATATATATATATATATGGTTTTTGGCGGATCCAGGAGTTCATCCGTTCATTTGTGGTGGTTTGCAAGTTATTTTGCAGACGTTTCGCTAAAATCTCATTTATCATTTTCGATGCTTACACATTGACTCTCGTCAGTAAACCGAGATAACCGAGAACTGTGGCTACTATTTATATTATTACGAGGCCAAAGATTGTATAGCCCTGTAGACGGCTTCGCTAGAGGTAACCCAGATATCGACGTTATGTCACCAGTATCCTTTGGTTTATTAACAATTGGCGCCTGTTTGTCTGACTTTTTTAGGAAGTATTTCCAAGCAGAGGGCAAGTTTGTTGCATCGTCTCTTTTGTTTAAAGTACCTTGCTTTTCAATTTCTATTGCTTCTCGAATTATTCTGGTTTTATAATGCTTTATGACTGATATTTGTCTGCAGCTATTAAAATTTATTTTATGCCCTGGCTCTAATTGGTAATGGAAAAGAGCCGATGTGGTTTGTTTGTTTTTAACGCCTAGTTTATGTTCTTCAACTCTAGCTGATATTTTCCTATTTGTTTTCATTACACGTGCCGCATGAGATACTGTAAACGCCATTTTTTCTTTGGGATGTCTCAGTGAGAATCCTATTATTCTTGATGGTTTGTAGGCTGTAGTGATGTTATATTTTCGAAGAAGTCTTCCTATGCAGTCTGTAGTTCCCTTAAGATAAGTAAGTACGGCTGTTGGTTTGTTTTCGCATGTTACCGGCATTTTTAGTTCGTCTCTCTGATGATGTTCTAGAGCTTTTTTAATAGTATGTGTCTTGTAGCCATTTTGTTTCAGTGTGGTTGTGATTTTTTCCTATTTCTTTTTGTTTGTTTGAAATATCTGTTAGGCGGATGGATTTTGAGATCAGTGTGTTGGCTACTCCTTGTATTTGGGACGGATGGTGGTGTGATGCGGCATTTAGGTATCTGTCTGTGTGTGTGGGCTTCCTATATACTGTGTGGTTTAGATGTCTTTCTGAAGTTTTCTTAATAAGCACATCCAAGAAAGACAGCTGATTATTTTCTTTTATTTCTATGCTAAACTTGATCTTGTGGTGAATGGAATTTAGATAATCTAGGAATTTAAGGAATTCGTCTTTGCCAAAAGACCATACGGCAAGTACATCATCAACGTATCGAACCCATAGTTTTGGCTTTAGAGGAACCTAGTTCAACGCTTTTTGCTCAAAATATGTCATAAAGAGGTTGGTTATGACTGGTGATAAAGAAAAGCCCATTGCATAACATATTTTGATACTTGTACCGGCCAGACGCACTAGACATCAGCGACTCTTTTTTGAGATCCAACAACGGACTAATTATTGGTTCACTACATTCATGGATATAATATTAAGAAACTACAACCGTCACTTTTGTGATGTTGACCTTTTTCGGACTAGTTTGAATGCTCTAAAGAGAGATCTATATCTGGACAAAGAGCGTAATAACTAGGTGGCATCATTGAATTTATCAGTGGCGGCTCTTCCATAGGGTTATTTGGTCAATGACCACTCAAAAATATTTCAAAAAATAAATTATTCGTTTAACCGTCCCTCCTAATAGTTGTAATAAAACGCGAACCTTGGGAAAAGTTAAATACGCTACACTATTAGCCGCGCGCGGCGGTTCGACTGGTCTCTTTGCGTTCCTCAGGCATAATAAAATACGCTATACTAAGCTAGGCTGGGCAGTCCGAATTGTCCTGATTACCTTAAAGCTTGACGAAAGTACCCGAGGACTTCACAGCTACCGAGCGGCAGCCGAACGAGATAGCAAATGGAATATGAAATCGCGATTTGGGTCATTAGCCGGTCTCTTCTCATAATTCGATCGATCGGCCGCGGCATCACGTCGGCATGCGGACGTTCAATTGTTCAGAGGTTGCGCGGTTGATATTCTAACTCGATATTGTTTCGGATGTTTTTAATCTTTGAAATTTTGAGAAAATAACCGAATTCAAGGTAAGTGGTCGCAATTTGCCACAACTTAGTGTACGACAAACTAGTAAAGACAAAAATAAAGAGGTTCATCGAAACTTTCGCAAAAGTATGTACGATTTAGCTAACTGGATATGTGGTTGTGAAGTCTGTAACTCATTTTACTGTTATGTTTGTTTGTTGTTTTCTAAAGACTCGTCGGACCCATTATGGTGCAAAACCGATGTTAAAGAGTTAAAACACTTAAAACAAAAAATAAAAAAACATACGTTTTCTGCAGATCACATGAAATGTTCGATGAACTATGCGACGGTCGGAAGTGTTGATATTCGCACTCAGCTAGACACAGCTTATAGAAAATCCCTTAGAGATTTTAATGAAAATGTATCCAAAAATCGTTATATTTTCGAGCTGGCACTACGTGGCCATGATGAAACGGCTTTGTCTGAAAATCCAGGGGTTTTTCGAGGGTTTATAAATTTTGTTGAGGATTTGGGCCAAGATAGACTATCCGCTTTAGCAATGTTAAGTACCGAGAAATCGTTTATAAAAGGAATGCGCGTGCAATTTTAACGAACGTGTCATTCAGCATGTTTCCAATTCTAAAAACGAAGAGTAGACCTGAACTTCACGAGAATTTACAGCTCAATTTAAAGAAAAGATTTTTATTTTAAGTATGCCTATTTTTAAATTTGTTATTGACCTCTCAATATAATTCACTACGAGGCGCCACGGATTATTATTATTGTTTTTTGTGTTGTTAGGTTTCTTCTATCTTGTGTGACTATTTTACCCTATATGTATATGTTTATTAACGCTATTATTTTGACATTGTGTATGTACAATTTGGAAATTTGTTTTTCTGTAGTGTACTTAATAATAAATAAAAATATATATATAACCAAGGAGAGTACCTTCTACCTAATCCATCGGCATGACACGGCCTATTATGTTCGCAGCAAGCAGCATAGTCATCGTCGAGAAGAAGAGATGGTTATCTGTTTTTGCCTAAAATAAGCTTTTGTTCTTTGAGTACGGTCCCGAGTGTTTTCGGTCGCAAATCGTCCGGCATTCTGCTTCGCTGGGCGCGCTGATTGGTGCGCTATTAAACTCATTATTGCCGGATAATACTTGTAAATGATACGTTATAGCGGTGCCCGATTCCTCGTATTTTTCGTTAATGATGAACCCCGGTCGATTTTCATAGAAATTTAGGGCTAATTTCTCGGCCGCATCTCTAAAATTTAGACAGCCTAATATAGCAACGCTGATTACAACAATTTTAGACCGATCAATACATAAACCGCTAAATTTAGAGTGACTAAAATATAGTTTGGCGGCTATGAAAAGAATGCAAGTATCTATCGAAACGGAGCATTACTCATTAGTGAGTGGCTAAAACTCTACATATCCATAGAAACAGTCTGATTTTGACAAACCTCCCCCTTTCGTGCCGCCGGCGTACTGTATGTCAGTCACCTTAGAAACATGTATAGAACTCATATATCAACGAATTATTTTACTTTAAATTTGAGCACATTACCACAGATCACTAAAGTGCCGAACACAATAAAAGTTACGTCATTCGTTTTCGTCCATTTACGCCAAACTTGTTTTTTTTCTGTACTTTTCGGTGTTTTGTTGGATACTTTTTCGAAATATCGCTTATAAACGGTTATATTTAGTTCGAACATTAGAATTATCACCCATTTTTGTACTTACTTTTTAAGTTTTCGTTTTTGTAGGCTAGTTTTTACGTTAAACGAATACCTCCATTGTGTCCCACGCGTAAAAACTCCCATTTTAGAAAGATAACCAAGTATTGGTCAGTATGTTTCTAATATAGACTATAGATAGGCAACTTAATATACAACATCGGTCCCGTATTTGACTCTCTGTGGGGCAGCCATGTCAAACTCAAAGTCACTGGTGGGCCAAAAGCATGAAGACTATCGACTAGGTGGGCCGCAAAACCTTAGCTTAAAGAAGACAAACTATTGAAAATTTTGAGAAAAAATACTATTATAGGACAAGTCTGTTCATTAAATTTCCAATAAAAAGGACATTAAAAAAAACTACAAACATTAAATTCTTTTGCCAGATATTTAACATCTTTTGTCTTTAATTAAGTTGTCTATTTGTGGCGCGAATTTACCGGCGGAAATAACTTTTAAAACGGCGTCCAAGTGTGCGTCCGTTAATCGCGATCTTGCGGGAGATTTGTTTCCTTTCATCGAAGAAAATAGTTCTTCACACTTAGAGGTACTTCCAAACATTGACAGGATTTTACAATTTTTTTTTCTCATTTCTTGGTATTGAACAAGCAAGTACTTATAACATTCGAATGTACAGGGTGTCCGGATTTGGTTGCAAAAGCAGGGTATCTCGCTTATTTTTAAAGATAGAACCTTGCGGTTTTCACGAACCTGAGCTAATTTTTTGTGAAATTCATGAAGCCGTAAACAAAATTTTCATAGCCTTCTTCGTTTATGAGATACCGGGCGAAATAGAAAATTTTGCATTTTGGGACCCCCCTCGCATCTCGGTTATCCTTTAACTTAACGCAAAGGGAAAAATTGCTGCTTATGCAGTTTTTTACGCTGGAACAATTGGCGTAGTCATATTTTTCATTTGAGTTGTTATTTTTTAGATATGACCCCAAGTTGTGTTTTTTTAAATGGGACACCCTGTATATTTGTCCAGAAATTGATTTGTCCTTTTAAAAGCTTCTCAAAAATATATAATAGTATGGGTCTAGTTTAATAAACAACAACAAAAATCCTAATTTTTATAATTATCATCCCAAATTTTGCAGTAGGCCATGCAAAACGATGCCGTTTTCTTTTGTTTTCTTGGAAGCAAATGACATTTCCCAATTTTGTACGCGTATATAAAATATAGCGCTAGTTTTTTGTATTTATTTATTGTGTAAAAATATATTTGTATTATTATGGAAGAAAACCAAACTTTCGAACATTATGAGAAGTACGATATGTTAGCTCGTTTTATATTAAGTAATGAAAATGTTGAAGCGGCTTCTGAGATGTATTTTAACAGGTAAATAGTTAATTTTTAGGTATGTTGAAATACTATTGCTTAATTTTTATTTAGATATCTAGAAAGGAGGCAACCTAATATATCCACTTTTTATCGGATAAAAAAGAATTTACTTAATCACGGATCATTTATTAAACCTCGTACGAAAACAAATAATAAAAAAAATCGGGAGGCTGAGGAAATTACGGTTTCGGCTAATGCAGAAGCTTACCCTACAAACTCTTGTAGGACCAGTGAAAAGAGCATAGGGATTCCAAAAACTAGAGTTCAAGAAATTCTAAAAAAGCACAAATACCACCCATACAAATTTAGGCTCGTGCAGCACTTACAGCCAGGGGATGCAGAGCGTCGGGTAGTCTTTTGCAATTGGTTTCGAGATGCGAATATGGTTAGAGATTTTGAAAGGAAGGTTATATGGTCAGACATTTCAGTAATTCTGGTATACTCAATAGGCACAGTAGTAGATTCTGGCACAATGGTAGATTTGTGTCCTGCTTCATATTAGGAACACATATAAAATTTTATATATTTGAGGGAAATCTAACAGCCAATCGCTATATAGAAATTTTAGAGGCAGCTATGCCTGAATTACTTGACGAAATTTATTTTCAAAAGGACGGTGCTCCTGCACACAATCCTGGAATGACGAGATTATTTCTGGACAATAATTTTACCAATCAATGGATCAGAACAAATGGACCTATAAGATGGCCCCCTAGGTCCCCAGATTTGTCGATTTTAGATTTCTTTCTACGGGGATATCTGGAAAATAGAATTTACAAAGACCACTATGATAATGTCCAAGATTTAGGAAATGCAATAAGAGAAAATTTTCGCTATTTACAAAATCATCCCGTTATTTTGCTTAATTCCCTAAAACGAATACGAAAATTGTGCGAAGCATGCATAGAACAAAATGGAAATCAGTTTGAACAGTTCTTTTGATTTTCTTGGTTACTGTAGTTCTTATACGACAGTTGATTTTTGCTGAAAGACTTGTTACATAATAATTTATTACTGTTTTGTTCTTGTGTTACATAAATCTAGGTAGGTGGTACTTTTTTGGTGCGAAATTATCAATACATATTTTAATAAATAGATTTAATTACATATTTATTTTGATTTATTGTTAGGATGTAGATATTATTAACGACTTTAAATAAAAGGCAGCATTGTTTTGCATGGCTTACTGCAAAATTTGGAATGATAATTATAAAAATTAGTTTTGTTGTTGTTTATTAAAATAGACCCATACTATTATATATTTTTGCGAAGCTTTTAAAAGGACAAATCAATTTCTGGACAAATATACAGGGTGTCCCATTTAAAAAAACACAACTTTGGGTCACATCTAAAAAATAACAACTCAAATGAAAAATATGACTACGCCACTGGATCCAGCGTAAAAAACTGCGTACGCAGCAATTTTTCCCTTTGCGTTAAGTTAAAGGGTAACCGAGATAGGAGGGGGGTCCCAAAATGCAAAATTTTCTATTTCGCCCTGTATCTCATAAACGAAGAAGGCTATGAAAATTTTGTTTACGGCTTCATGAGTTTCACAAAAAATTAGCTTAGGTTCGTGAAAACCGCAAGGTTCTATCTTTAAAAATAAGCGAGATACCCTGCTTTTGCAACCAATCCGGACACTCTGTACTAACACTATCAAATTTTTGTTTTAAATGGATCTGACACTGAATCTCAATTCCATTTGCAAGTGAGGGGAAACTTTATCAATATCGATAGTGAAAAGACCAGTAAATAGAGAAAAATTGTTTTCTTGGGTCTTAAACTCCTGAAAATGCTTCTCAAATTCTGCCAGAAGGCTTCTCATTTTCTCTGAATATATTTTGTATGATATTGGGACACGTGTGCTTTCCTGATATGCCCTACAAGTCAGAAAATGTGACAGATTATCCTCTGCTAACTGTTTTTCCCACAACATTAGCTTACACTTGAAAGCTTTCACATGATCATGTATATCTGTAATAACTTGACGTGGTCTTTGCAATTTCGTATTTAAGTCCGACAAGTGTTTTGTGATATCTACCATAAATGAAAGATCTTGTAAAAAAGGTACATCGCACCTCTGCATAATAAGGTAAACCAGTGTACTCACTTTATAAATCACTTAAAATGCAAAAAACTGTCGCTGATTAAGGCCTCGTGATCCTATGACGTTTATAATTTTGTTCACTGACTTTTCCAACTTGATCACTTTTGAGCATAAAACTTCTTGGTGGATTATACAATAAATATGATGAAAATCTGGTTTGTCACTGCCCGTTTCTCTGATCTTTGTCTGTAATATTTTAACGAAGCCATTTTTTACTCCAGTCATTGAAGAAGCTCCGTCTGTTGCAACGGAACACAGTTTTGACAAATCTAAATTGTACTTTTGCAGAAATTCATAAACAGCATTGAAAATATCCTTCTCAGCTGTTGTATCATGCAATGGTACTAAGTCCAGTAATTCTTCATATACATTGATATCTGTATCAAGCGCACGAAGAAAAACAGCGAGTTGCGCCACACTACACACATCCGTACTTTCGCCACAGGCAATAGAAAATGCATTGAAAGAGTCTGATGTTGTTTTTATCTGATCACTTTTATTGGCAGCCAACTCAGTAACTCTTTCAGCGACAGTATTCCGGGACAAGGATATATTTTGAAATGCCTTCACGCTCCCGGGACTTACAATTTCCTCGGCCTTTACAAGGCACTCTTTTATAAATTCACCTTCAACAAATCGTTTTGAGTGTTTCGCGATTAACTCCGACAGTACGTAGCTAGCTTGAAGGACAGATTCCTTTTCTTGCTTTGGAGGTGTAAACATAAGCTGCTGATCTTTCAATCGCGATTTTAACTTATTTAACTTTTCGTTTCTGACCATGCCTGTATACTTGTCAAACATAGTTTTATGAATATCATAGTGACGTTTTATATTATACAATTTTGGGACACCGACTGTACTATTACAAATCAAAGGAATAATTTGTTCTTTCACTTCACAGCAAAAAAACTCTCGTTTCTTAATATCTTTTATTACTGGATTATTTAAGGAGATAAAAAAAACTTTAAATACAAAAGTTTTGTGACTTTTTACGTAGAATCCAGTGGCCAACTAAAAAAAATGATTTTTTGGTATTTTGGCTATTTAGGACAAAGAAAAATGTTAGATATTATATATTGTTGCAATAGCAAGAAAAAATGCAATTTTTCTAGGTACTAAGATATAGAGTGTCCCATTCACGAAAATGCTACTTTTGATAATATCTCAAAAATTAAAACATCCATATTTTTATTAAGTACGCCGCTGGAGTCTACGTAAAGTCATACAATTTTTGTATTCCAAGTTTTTTTATCTCCATAAATAACCGAGTAATAACAGATAATAAGAAACGGGAGATTTTGAGAATCACCCTGTATTTTCTAAACAAATCCAATTAGCTTAGATCTGACCGCACCATTAAACTAAACACCAGAGAACGGGACACGTATCTTAGTTTTTTTTTGTATCTCTTACCGTTGAGCCTCCCTATACCCTATAATAAAAACACACATAAAAGTTTTTTAAATTTGAAGTTCTTTTAAAATATAAATTGAAAGTATTATTTAAAAAAATCCTGAAGACTACAAACACTAGAGGGAGTCAAATACGAGACCAATTTCGTATATTAAGTTGCCTATCTATATAAACAAAGTGACCAGTGCTTTACCTGTGGTTCAGAACAAGATAAGGAAACAGTATTGGGTACTGAGAACTGTAACGGTAAGAGCTAGTAATCAGCGCCATCCGTTGGTAGGCCTTATAAAGTAAGAGAATAACGGTATCCTGTTAGGCCCTATAATAATATTCTAATATTCCACTAATTGTCTACGTGATCTAAGTATGTTACATAAACTTATTTGATATAAACATATTTTTCTAATTACCAAATTTCGTCGAATTATTATCTTAATTACTTTTATCACTTTATGTGTTATTCTTTGTCTCGGTTGAACGCCTTTGCTCTAAATTGAAATCTTCCTATTACACAAAGGGAAATAACACTTTATTTGCGTCAGCCAGTCTAGCATATAAATGTTCTTGTCAGTTGCCTCTCGACAACACTCTCAATATTATTCTTCAAGTAACATAGTCAAACAAGACTCTCAGTCTAACTTATCTCTCTCTATTTATCTATCTGCTCTCACTATTTTATCTCTATTAAAAATCTTAAACTAAAAGTAAAAGTATTTTGTATTTTGTTAAAGTTTTATTTATAATAATTAAATCAACATATTGAAGAAAAACTCGTTTCAATTCTTCATCAAGAACCAACCGCTCGGGTTCACGACATAAATTGGCGCAGACGGTACGATTTGGCCCTTTGTAGAAGCAAGATTCCTGGGGAAGACTGAACTTCGAAAATCGAAAAACCAGATCTACAGCAACTACGAAGCCGAGTTTCACCTCCAAGGCCGAAAGAAACCACAGAAGCCATCTTCTTCAAGAGAGAGTAAGGTCCTTTCTTTTTTCCTTTCCCATTTTTTTTTTATTATCTTTTTTGTGCATTTTTCTATTTTTACTATTTTTTACATATTTTTATTTCTAACAAGACAAAACTGTTTTTAACTTTTGCATAGAGAGTGTTCGCAAAATACTTTTCAGAAAACCGCATTTACTTATATTTTTATTTTTCTATCTCTATTTTTATTTTTTTTTTTTTCAAAATGACTGATGGGGAAAATACGTTACCAGCAACTGTAAATTCTACTGTAAACGATTCTTTACCTCTTACATTTTTATGTTCTCTGATAGCCAAGCCATTTGACGGCAATCGCAATGAATTACCTGAATTTATATCCAATTGTGAAAATGCATTCAAATTTGCTCATAATAATCAAAAAGATGCTCTACTGGCCTTCGTTATTTCTAAAATAACGGGTGGCGCAAAAGCACAACTTCGCGATAAGCCGATAGGTGAATGGAATGATATTAAAAATTTATTATTACAATTATATTCTGATAGGAAACATTATACACAACTCATGGAGGAATTAAATACGATTTTTCAATCTCACAGCGAAAGCGTTTTAAGTTTTTATAATCGGGTTGATAAAGTTCGTACTAGACTCCTTAATACAATTAGCTTCCATCAACATAACGAAGTTGAAGGGAGGTCTCAAACAATCAAAGATTTAGCTCTTCAAAGATTTATTCTTCATTCAAATCCTGATATATCGCGGTTTCTTCGAAGTAAAGATCCTAAGTCCCTATCTAGTGCTCTTAATGCGGCCCTCGAAGAGGAGCGAGCATTGCAACTTCAAAAGGTCTCTAAAATGCATATATCAACAAAGTACTGTTCATTTTGTAAGACAAAAGGACATTTAATTAAAGATTGTTATAAAAAGCGAAATGTTAATCAAACTATTAATTTAAATAAACCTTTAATAAATAATAATAAATCTTCAGCTGATATCAATCGTCCTTACAATAATAATTATCAAAATACGTCACAGAATTCTAAATTTTGTAATTATTGCAAAAAACCAGGACACCTCATTACGGAGTGTTTTAAACGCAAACGTAATAATGAAAATTATCACCAAAACAGTGTCAATCGCTATAATCAATCAGAACAAGCAAATATTTTTTAAACTCAAATACGTCCCAGGACAACGTCGTTTCATGGGACTGGAACTAAATAAAACCGACGTCTTTGAATCAAATAAAAAGGCAGGTTCCGCAGGAACACTGACCACTGATAGCGATATCAGTCATAATAATCCACGAGATTATTCAAATAAAAAGGTAGGCTCCACAGGAGTACTAACCACTAGTAATACTAGTCATACTAATAAAAATATTAGTCATAATAATCTACAAGATTATCCAAATAACAATGTTAGATTAACTGCCGAGTATTCTAATAAAAATCATCATATTCTAAGTAATTTTAAAAAATCGTTTATCTTATCTTATAATATATATTTAAATAACGTTGACAAAAATCCTTATATGGATACTTATCATAACGGACAATTGTTTAGATTTTTAATAGATACCGGTGCATCCGTATCTCTGCTAAAAAGTGATAAAATTTTAAATCAAATAAATAAAATTAATTCAAATGATAAAATTATTCTAAACGGCCTAAGTCCGAATTCTCCTGTAGAAACTCTTGGAAGTTGTACTATTCAATTCAAATTTCAAAATCAGTCTCTTCCTATAAAGTTTTACATCATTTCTGAAAATAATAATGTACCGTATGATGGCATTATAGGCAGCGATTTCCTATCGTCACAAGGCGCGGTCATTAATCTCAATTGCTCTGAAATGAAACTAAATTCATTATCATTGCCAATTAAAATCTCGTCAACAAATAAAAAAGATAGCACCGAAAATTATCTTCTTATCGAACCGAGGTCAGAAGTCATAATAGAAATAGACGTCTTAAATAAAAAAATTACTGAGGGTATTATTCCTGATATTAAAATCACGGACGACGTTTATTTAGCAAAAGCTTTAGTTAAAGTTAATAATGGTAAAGCAATTACTTCAATTTTAAATACACATAATCAAGCATTAAAAATTAATAAAATGCAATTATATCTTGAACCATTCGACGAAAATACGTCCCATATATTGTATAATTCTAAAAATTCAAATAATAATTTATCTGAGAGATTAAAATTATTACAGAAAAATTTGCGTCTTGATCATTTAAATGCAGAAGAAAGTCATTCTATTTTAAAAATTTGCAACGAATATAATGACATATTTTTCTTACCTGACGATACTTTGACGCATACTGAATTGATTAGACATGACATAGACGTTACTGATACGACTCCTATTACTTCAAAAATATATAGGTTTCCCGAAATACATAAAAAAGAGTTAGATAAACAAATTTCAAAAATGTTAAAGCAAAATATTATTCGAGAATCTGTTTCTCCATACAATAGCCCTTTGTGGATCGTTCCAAAGAAAATGGACGCTTCGGGAGAGCGCAAATTCAGAATCGTAGTAGATTATAGAAAACTGAATGACGTCAGTGTTTTTAGGGCCACACCCCTTCCTAATATCGAAGATATTTTAGATCAACTTGGTCATTCAAAATATTTCACAACTCTGGACTTAGCTTCCGGGTTTCATCAAATTTTAATGTCAGAAAAAGACATTCCTAAAACTGCCTTCTCAACTCCCTCCGGACATTATGAATATTTACGCATGCCCTTTGGATTAAAAAATGCACCAAGCACTTTTCAACGTCTCATGAATGCAGCACTCACTGGTCTTCAAGGACTGCAATGCTTTGTTTATCTCGATGACATTATTATTTTTGCCAGTTCAATAGACGAACATTCAGAAAAACTTAAAAATATTTTTCAAAGGTTGCGTACCAATAATCTTTTATTACAGCCAGACAAATGTGAATTTATGCGAAAAGAAGTCTTATATTTAGGTCATGTTATTTCTGAAAACGGCATAGCCCCTAACCCTGATAAAATTCTCGCTATTAAAGATTATCCCAAACCAGGAACTCCTAAACAAATAAAACAATTCTTAGGTCTTATTGGATACTACAGAAGATTCATTAAAGATTTTTCAAAAATAGCTAAACCCTTAACTAACCTTTTAAAAAAAGATATTCCATTTTCCTGGACCCAAGAACAACAAACGTCTTTTGATCATTTTAAAGAAATTTTAACTACTAATCCAATCCTTCAATACCCCGATTTTTCTAAAGATTTCATTCTTACCACCGATGCTTCAGATTATGCCATCGGAGCAGTTTTATCTCAAGGAGAAATAGGCGCTGATTTACCTATTTCATACGCATCACGTACCTTAAATAAAGCCGAAACTAATTATTCCGTAGTTGAAAAAGAACTTTTAGCCATTGTCTGGGCAGTAAAACATTTCCGCCCCTATCTCTATGGTAGAAAATTTTTGATCCTAACTGATCATCGTCCTCTAACTTGGTTATTCAATTGTAAAGATCCAAGCAGCAGACTTATTCGTTGGCGCTTAAGATTAGAAGAATATTCTTATGAAATAAAATACAAGCCAGGTCGCGTTAATTCCAATGTGGACGCACTTTCTAGAAATCCTGTATCTATTAATCTTATAAAAACATGTTACCCTGTAACTACAGAATCTTATGCCGATTTTATTAAATTTCATTATGAAAATCAAAATGTCCCCGATATAAGGATAATAAAAGATAACATATTTACAAAATATCCTAATGCTCTTATTTATTCAAAAGATTTTGACGAAAATAATCCTTGTTCGCAAAATCTGTCATCTTTCTATGATTTATCTAAAATAAATGAAAATGAAGTAAACATCTACGATACCATATCTTTAACAAATAACGACAACAAAACAACTTTTCTACTAATTTCGACACTAAACCACTTTGACAAAATAACTTACAATGACTTATTCTATTCTTTACAAAATTTGAGAAAAAACTTGTTACAAAATAAAATGGAAACAATTTTCCTGAAAAATCCAATAGAAAATCATCCTAACTTAAAACAGAGTATGTTTAACGAACTCCTTGACTTTTTATTTTTAAAATATAAAATAACTGTGATTCTAGTCAATAAACCTAAGTTTAAACCAAATAATCGCGAGGAAATTCGGAAAATATTCGAGGAAAATCATAGCTCAGCTATATCTGGACATTCAGGTTTTTTACGTACTTACCGATGGATAAAAGACAATTACAAATGGACAAACATGAAAAGTGACATAAAACAATTAATTAAAACTTGCAACTCTTGTCAAATTAATAAACATAATAATAAAAAACTCAAAGCCCCTATGGAGATAACCACAACAAGTGAACGTCCCTTTCAAAGACTTGCACTCGATATAGTAGGTCCCTTACCTACCACTGAGCAAGGTAACCGTTTCATTCTTACTATGCAAGACGATCTCACGAAATTTTCGCACGCAGTTTCTATTCCTAATCACGAATCTAAAACAATTGCAGAACAATTCATCAATTTCATGTGCCTTTTCGGTCTTCCCGAAAGTATACTATCCGACCAAGGATCCGACTTTACTTCTAATGTCATAAAAGACTTAAATAAACTTTTCAAAATAAAACACATCTTATCTAGTCCCTATCATCCTCAGACAAACGGCGCCCTAGAGAGATCGCATTTAACTCTTAAAGATTACTTAAAACACTACATCAATTCATCACAAAATAATTGGGATGAATACGTGTCCTTAGCAATGTTTACTTACAATACGCACATTCACAAATCGACATACTTTACACCTTTCGAATTAATTTTTGGTCATAAAGCCATTATACCAAATTCCCTTACTAGTACCCCAGAATTTAAATATTCTTATGACGATTACTATTCTCATCTTAAATTAAGATTAAATAAAAGTTTCAAAATAGCCAGAGAAAATATTTCAAAATCTAAGGACTCATCTAAAAAATATTATGATAAGAAAATAAATCACCAAACTTTCAAAGAAGGTGATCTTGTATACCTTGAAAACAAAATAACTAAATCTGGTTTAAATAAAAAATTGTCTCCTAATTATAAAGGTCCGTTTAAAATAGTCAAAACATATCCAAATAATACTGTAAAGTTACTCCTTAATAATAACAAAACTGTTATTTACCATCACAACTTATTGAAACCATTTGTTACAGATGGATTTCCTAATTATATTATTACTCACAACCCTAACTTACCCAACAATCCATACTCAAAGCACGAATGACGAATCAACAGAAGAACCTTATCGAATTACCCAAATAAATGACCGTTCAGGAATCTTTTATCAAAAATTAGGTCAAGCTCGCATCGCACACGATAAATTTACGCTCTTATCTTTTATAAATATTAGTATATACGAGGAAAAATTAAAACTCGCTAAACAAATGTTTTTTACGTCAATGCCTTTATGTAAAAATTATAAAACATTAAATACGAATAAAACAAATAAAAATGCAAATAAGCAATTTGAATTTACTTGCAATGAAACCTTAGAATTAATTTCAAATAATTTTAAAACAATCGACGACAAATTTGACTCTATTTGTCACTTGACAGGTCATAATATGGATATAATTTCACGTCATAAAAGAGGATTATTTAATGGCGTTTCTTACGCAATTAAGTGGCTCTTCGGTACCCCCGATGCTGCCGACGCTGAGTATTACAATGAAGCTATTAATCAATTTGTTCAATCAAATAAAGACATGCATACACTGTTAAAACAACAGGTGCATATTGTTTCTGATGCAATTAATGATTACAATTTAACTGCACAATCAATTATATCTAATCAAGATAAAATAAATAAAAATGTATTAAAATTTAATAAATTTGCCAACTCTACAGCTAAACGTATTAATTCCTTAACATACGCGCAAACAGTTACTGATCATCTAAATCTCCTCACTCAACTCGTAAATGAGCTCAATGAGGAATTCGACTTAGTAACATCCGCTATCTTGTTCTCAAAACAGAATGTAGTTCACCCATCTGTCATAACTCCAAGACATTTAATTCAAGAGTTAACAAAAGTTCAAATTAATTCAAATTTAGATTTTCCATTTGATATAAATAATTATGATAATGCACATAGATTTCTCGACATATCTACTCTATCAGTAGTTTATATAAATAAAATTTTAATATTTGCTATAAGTATTCCGCTAGTAGCTAAAGATCAATTTCAAATATATAATCTAATTCCTCTTCCTGTACAACTCAAAAATTCCACTGTTTATACCTACATTAACCCTTCCTATCCTTATTTACTGCTGAGTAATACCAGAACACTGTACAGCGAATTGAAGGACATGACGAACTGTTTATCTGTACCACCAGAAGACTTCATTTGCAACCATGCAACAGTCCACATGGTCAAGGAAAGGCCTACCTGTGAATTAGAACTGAAAACTAAGCAACTCTTCATTCTACCTGACAGCTGCAATACAAAAGTAGTCAAAACCGAATTAGAAATATGGCATCCACTCAATAAAAATCAATGGTTATTCGTCTCGACAAATCCAACCATGGGTACTATCCACTGTGACTCATCCAACAAAATTGTTGACGTCGCTATTAAAGGCATAGGTATTTTTTCCTTAAAACCAAGGTGTAAATGCTACACCCTGTCTACAATGCTAATTGCTTCCTCAAACCAAACTGTCAATTATACAAATTTCGTTCCCACGTTAGATATAACTAACGATAATTGTTGCCTATTGCAACAGGAATATCTCCTTTCCGAAGATATGGAATCAATTAAATTATCAAATTTAAATCTCAACGAACTCAGTCATGCCGAAAATAAGTTGCATCAATTCGATGAAGAACTTCAACAGCGAATAAATCAGCCCTTTGCTCATTATGTCTCTAAATGGTACAACACTACCGTTGGGATTATTGCCCTAATAGTATTTTCAATATCACTTCTATGGTGTTGTTGCAGAAAATGCCGTTGGCCCCTTTTCTCATGGATACGCAGAATTTTCCAGCGAAATTTATGCTCACACCTTGTGTGTATTAATAGTCATAATAATTTGTCACATAGCAGTCTCTATTCTGCTCCTCACGATGCCACTCCTATTGTAACCCCACGTATAGAACATCGAGTCAGATACAACTACAACAAAGGACTTACAAATCCAATATATTCAAGACCACCTCTGACCGTTCCAGATGAACTAGAAACCAGTGTATCTCTTCCGCCTTTAGAACATGAAGAACATGTCTATGACGAAATTCCACTTCAAGAAATTCCTAGACGAGTGACACGATCAAGTTCAAAGAAACTTTTAAAAATTTAAATTACATTTTCTATTATATAAACTATTCCAAGTATATAAACATATTCTTATTTATTATTTTTGTATAAAATTTTGTATATTTACTTTTAATAATTTATATACGCTTTATTATAATTTATACCTATTTTTACTATTGAAAAAAAAAAAATATTCTACATTTTTATTCAAACATATTTTACTATTCTAAAAAAGCTTATATTTTATTCGAAACAATACTTTATTATTATATAAAAACTCCTACATCTTTCGTTTTAATAATTTAAAAAAAAAAAAATATTAAAACTCTTAAAGAGGGAGGATTGTTAGGCCCTATAATAATATTCTAATATTCCACTAATTGTCTACGTGATCTAAGTATGTTACATAAACTTATTTGATATAAACATATTTTTCTAATTACCAAATTTCGTCGAATTATTATCTTAATTACTTTTATCACTTTATGTGTTATTCTTTGTCTCGGTTGAACGCCTTTGCTCTAAATTAAAATCTTCCTATTACACAAAGGGAAATAACACTTTATTTGCGTCAGCCAGTCTAGCATATAAATGTTCTTGTCAGTTGCCTCTGGACAACACTCTCAATATTATTCTTCAAGTAACATAGTCAAACAAGACTCTCAGTCTAACTTATCTCTCTCTCTTTATCTATCTGCTCTCACTATTTTATCTCTATTAAAAATCTTAAACTAAAAGTAAAAGTATTTTGTATTTTGTTAAAGTTTTATTTATAATAATTAAATCAACATATTGAAGAAAAACTCGTTTCAATCCTTCATCAAGAACCAACCGCTCGGGTTCACGACAATCCCATTTTCTTACTTTACTATCCGGAAGTTTGTATACTGTGGCACATTACTTAGCCAAAGGACCCTGCACGGAACAATAAAATATCTTGAAACATCTATCGCATGTATTTGTATTATACTAAAAATAAATAAAAGTAAATTATTTATGCAGTTGCGACAAAATAGAAACACATTTTCCGTGTTCAAACGATTTTTAGAGCGAATTTACAAAAAACTAGTTTGTAAAATTGACCAGAAATTGAAAAGGCATACTCGCTGTTATTCCACAAAGGGCATGAGCATGTACGTACAAATTGGACAAAAACTGCTTTATGTTTTACACAAGAGAATTTTAAACACACCCAAAATAAAGGGACGTCAACATCAGGCTTAGCGGACCAAGTCTAGTCAAAGAAAAATCGAATGCAGTGTTCGGACGCTAAAATTTTACTTAGAGAGGAACAGCAATGGCGAAAAAATACGTTAATAGAAGCAGTTATCATAGAAGGTTAAGTTCGTTTCTTGCATAAAATAATCTCCCCAAATTTCAGGGTTCAGGTAACATGATTGGTCAGGGCCGTTTTTAGGGGTGTGCACGGTGTGCCGTCACAAAGGCGGCCAAATTATTGGGGCGGCCGCAGGCCGCCCGCCCAAAACACAGAATTAGCCATTTGATTACAAAAATATACCTATATTTTTGTTTTCAAAATAAAGAAAAATTAAATTACATTTTGTTAGGCTTTTAAGATAAAACATTCATAAGAAATTTATTACCGGTCATTTCTTTTTTTGCTGTGCATGAGTTGCCGAAATTACAATAGAACTATTTATAGCAGCGTTCCTTGGAAAAGCAATAAAAATGATAGATAAGGGCGGCCGCCTTTCAATGCAAAAATGTTTGTTTATACTTCATAATTGGTATGTGTACAGTATATAGTTTTATATAGCTCTATATACTGTAGAATGGGGCAGTTTTTAAATGTTTTGTTTTTCTTTTTAGTATTCGATTAACTAGCGAGAGTTTAACAGTGATATAAAGTGTTTGTTGTTTAGTTATTTTTTTCTACATTTTGCAAAAGTGAAATTTCAAAAGAAACAAATTTTCGTAATTTAAAAAGGTAAGTTCTTCGGATAGATATTACTTTACTTAATATTACCATCCAAATCCGCATCTTACGTTTTGGATTTAATATTAAACATGTGAAAAAAAATTTTTTTAGCTTGAGATCAAAAAGTGGTTTATTGTTAATTTTATGTCTAGATTAATTTTCTATATTTCAAGTTTTAAAAAATGTATAAAGTAGTTTTACTAATTTACTTATCTAATAAAAATATAATAATTATATTTATTTTTTGGGTCATTTTAAAAACAAAATCTGATGCTAGATTACAATTTTACTTATTATTTATAAAAAATTCCATTTGGTGCGAACTTAATTGGGGATACTATAAAATTATATCTTCGCAGATTCAGAACTATTACATAAACTAAATTTTCTAACTTTAATTACCTTTCAATTTTATTTCCAGATGTCCGATAGAAAAACAAAACGTTTATCTGGAGCTCAATATAAAAAAAGAAAATTAGAAAAGGAAGAAAAAAAAAAAAAATTAAGTGTATCTTTGCAAAAATATTTAGTTCCATAAACATCATCACTGGTTACATATACATTTGAGTTTTAAATTGTAAAGTTTGCAAATAAAGTAAGCGACCCTGAAGAAAAAAAACACCCTGAATCAAATACAGAAATAGATAATGAAGAAAAGATGCTCTTAACCGATGATAATCCTAACTTAAACGAAGTTATCCCTGAAACTAATGATGATTTTGATGTCAGCGACCCATTCACCTGGCCGGATATTTTACAAAATCAAGTTATTGAGCAAATAGTACAAAACGATTTTCAGCATATAGAAAAAAAATTTCCTTCTGATGAATCGGGAAGGAAATTTTCTTCAACTCAATATTTTCGAATTTTGCCAAATGGTGAAAAAATTAAAAGAGCTTGGTTGGTATACTCTTGTAGAGCAAATAGCATTTTTTGTCTTTGTTGTAAAATATTTTGTAAGGAAGTGTTTAAGTTAAATAGCAAAATGGGGTATTCTGATTGGCGACATCTTTCACATATTTCATCCAAGCATGAATCTTCTGTACATCACTTGCAAGCTAATCAAAAATGGGTTGAGTTAAAAATGTCATTAAATAAAAAATTAACTATTGACAAAGAACGGCAAAATTATTTTGAACTTGAAAGGGAACGCTGGCACTCTATCTTAAAAAGAGTTATTGTAATTATTCAATTTTTAGCTGGACAATCATTGGCATTTCGTGGAAAAAGTTCCGTCTTATACGAACAAAATAATGGCAATTTTTTAAAAGCTGTTGAAATGGTGGCAAAATTTGACCCAGTGTTATCCGATCATCTAAAAAAAATTACAAAGACGCAAGAATCAAAAAGTAAAATAACTCATTATTTGGGAATTCATTTTCAAAACGAAATAATTACTTTGCTAGCAAAAAATATTTGCCATCATTTTACGACACTCTTAAAAAAATCCAAATATTTTTCCATAATTTTAGATTCTACTCCAGATGCAAGTCAGACAGAGCAAATTACATTTGTAGTCAGATATGTAGACTGTAACGAAGAAAATGTTGTCATAAAAGAGTGTTTTTTGGGTTTTTTTCCTATTTTATATACAACTGGGGAAGGGATTTTTAACCTATTGGTTAATGATATTTTGCCTAAGTTTGAATTAGATATTAGGGATATAAGAGGTCAGGGCTATGATAATGGAGCCAATATGTCCGGAAAACATATCGGACTTCAACAAAGGGTAAAAAATGTTAATTCCAGGGCTATATTTGTTCCTTGCACCGCTCACACACTAAATCTAGTAATAAACGATTCCGCTAAAATCTCCCACGAAACAATAAATTTTTTTAACATCGTGCAGGAACTGTATGTATTCTTTTCTTCTTCTCCTTTTCGTTGGGATGTTTTAAAAAAAAATGTTAGTAATTTAAATCTTACATCGGTAAGTGACACCCGATGGGAAAGCAGAGTTAAAGCGCTTAGACCACTTCGGAATCAACTAGGAAATATTTGTAAAGCTTTGGTTGAGCTTTCAGAAGATGTTACAAGAAACTCAAAAACAAAACTAAGTGCCAATTCATTATCAGAAAAAATAAAATCATTTACTTTTATCTGTAGCTTAGTCATATGGTACGAGTTATTAGTTAAAATTGACGTAGTCAGTAAATTATTGCAAAAAATTAATATTGATCTGACTCAGTGTGTCACATCATTAAAACATGTACTTAACTTTATTAACGAAATGCGATCGGACCAAAGTTTTAACACTTACATAGAAATTTCATCCAATTTAGCAAATGAAATTGATGTGGAACCAGATTTTCCAGAAGTTCGTATAAGGCGGAAAAAATCCCAATTTAGTTATGAAAGTACAGACATGTATTAACTAACGAACGAGAGAAATTTAAAATAAATTTTTATTATACTGTTATTGACCGAGCTAGAATATCAGTAGAAGAAAGGTTTAATTCTCTTTCGTATTGCAGTAATATTTTTAACTTTTTAACACGGTTTCATGATGTGACATCGGATGATTTAAAACAAAAATGCGTTGAACTTGAAATCGCATTAACCGAAGACGAATCGAGGGATATAAGTGGCGTAGAACTATTTGAAGAAATTGGTACATTTAAATCTCTAACAGATCAAATCAAACCTATTGAGATTCTAAAATTTATTTATAGTAATAATTTGGTCTCATCTTTTCCTAATTTATGTATAAGCTTGAGAATTTTTTTAACAATACCAGTAACGGTTGCATCTGGTGAACGGTCATTCTCAAAATTAAAAATAATAAAAAACTATTTAAGATCTTCTATGTCACAGGAAAGGCTTACAAATTTAGGTATAATTGCCATTGAAAATGAAATTTGTGAAAATTTAGACCATAATAAAATAATAGACGAGTTCGCAAGTACAAAAGCCAGAAAAATATTTTTGAAATGAAGAGGTTGTTTTTTTATTGGGACTTGCTTAGTTTTATACTTAGATACAATATAAAAGATACCAATTTTTGTTTGTTTGGCTTTTATATTATTTGATATTTAAATAATTAATAGTTTAAACATTTGTATTTTGTTTTATGTTGTTTATTGTTTCGTTTAATAGATTATTACCTTATGTTATGATTGTTATGATACAATGTTACTTGTTAATGTATACGTAGGAACTTAAATATATTTTTTTGTTCAATAAATATTGTTTTTTTTTTGTTATAAAAGGGCGGCCGTTTTATTTCTGCACAAAGGCGGCCGAGGGGCTAGGAACGGCCCTGTGATTGGTATTTGTTTATACCCAGGGGTTGATCACTTCGGAAATGATTCCTATTTATTATTTATTGTTGTTAGTAAATTGAGAAATAATAAGGTTTTCTTCACCCCTGTTTTTCATCTATCAGAGAGTTGATTATTACGCATAAAAAATCCATGCTTTGTTACCTTTGATAGGCCGCCACATACTTAAAAAAACAAAGCCAACATCAAAAACCTGAAATATATATATATATATATATATATATATATATATATATATATATACATAAATATATACAGGGTGGCGCAATAGTGTGACAAAGTTCCTTTCCTTTATAATTTATTTTAGAATTTTTTTATGTATGTTGTATAACAAAAAAAGTCTACCATTTGAAATTATTTATAATTATACAGGGTATTTCACAAAAGTGCGGCACCTAAGGTTCAACTTTTTTTTAAATAGGACACCCTATATATTTTTAAATATTTCAATTTCCCAAGAAATTTTCCATGTAACACTATATTTGGTTTTGCATTTCGACATTGCCAAATTATTCAAAAAGTATGTAAATTAAAACAAAAATCAATCATGGTCCTACATAACCTGCTATAACTTCTAACCTACAGCGATTTCAATAAAGAAAAATTGTATTAAAGAAGGTAAATGTGTAACTAAACGCGTACTTAATAATTTTATACAGGGTATTTGCTGCAAATATGCCAATTTGGCAAAATTCAAACTATTTAATCTTTAAATGGCACATCCTGTATGTAACTATCCTAACGGGTTCCGTTATTTTCACTTTTATTAAGGTGATCTTATACTTATTTCTAATAGTTCTTCCGATATATTAATTCTTATTAATTGCATGGTTGAAAATGCATTAAAACGTATTGATGTAATTTTTATCTGGTTAGTTCTGTTCACTAAACAAAAGAAATTCTACGTCAAAATAATATTATTTGAAAAGGCTTCTTTCAATTTATCTGTCAGTGGCAAAAATTACTGTTGTAAACATTGTAAAATCAGCAACGTTATCCCGCGCGACGCCAACCAGAAAGAAGAGCATTCGAAAAGCTTCTGGAGCGTTTCGAAAGACCTGGTAGTGGGCATGTAATAAAAATAATCGAGAAAAACGTTTTTTTTTAAATTAGATATTTTTTGAATAATTTTTTTTTTTTCACTATTAGACTGCGACCCCTAAAGAAGGGGAATAAAAACAGATTTGTATTAAAAATGAAAAAAATAGTATTTTTGCAGGATTTAAATTAGAGATTATATGAAAACACTTTATTCAAGAGCTGGAAAAGTTTAAATTATGAAAGTTGAAGGATTTTTCTGCACTATAAAAATTCGTAATCGGATAAAACAAATATAGAAATCTGTCGAAAAATACTAAGTTATACTTTTTTAAATGGAACACCCTTTACTGTACACAGGGTGATTCATGAGGAAATGTCAATATTTCAGGACATATTCAGGACCAAAAAATTAACATAAAAGTCTATGAGATACAGGGTGTTAAAGTTTTTATTTAATTTTCCTATTTTATAAATAAAATCTATGATAATGTAAATAATGGAGTGAAAATTGATATACGGGGTTTTTTTGGTATGACAAATTCGAATCTAATATTAGTATTGCTCTTACTTGTAGGGGGCGCCACCTACATGTCTTTCTACTCCTTCGAACAATCACAACTTTTGGGTACAGTCTTGTATTACATTTTTGAGTAAAACAAATTATTCCCTTGCCATTTCTACGTCAAAAAGGTATACCTGTTAAAAGTGGATACGAGCAACCGTTTTCGAGATATTTGGATTTAAAACAATTTCGGCGCATGTAATTTTTTATCGCAAAATTTTAAGTTTGTTGTTTTGTTCAAATTTAAACGCATCTTGGCACAAAAGCTTTGAAATGAAAGACTAGCACATTTTTTTGAGGTGTGTATTCAGTGCCTCAGACATAAACTAAACAAAAGGTATTTAATTTTTATTAAAATTGTTATTATTAAGTTGTTTTTAATAAAATCTAGGTTACGTTTTATAATTTTCAAAAATTCCACCATTTGCTTCTAAGCACAGGTCAGCTCTATGGTGTATAGCTCGGGTTGCTCTGTGGACATATTCGGGCGCATTTCTTAGTGTTTGTGCTGCGTTTGTTATCCGATCCAATAATGCTTCTCTTGTATTTACTTTAGTGGAACATACCAGTGATTTGAACCATCCCCAAAGACAATAAACCAAAGGATTAAGGTCTGGCGATCTAGGTGGCCAATTAAACGGACCTCCCCGACCAATCCATCGGTTTGGAAAGTTTTGGTTTAAAAAATCTCTTACAAGTAAACTGTAGTGTGCAGGGGCTCCATCATGCTGCAAATACATGTTTTGTCTTACATTAAGGGAACATCTTCTAATAGATTTCGCAAGTGATCTTCAAGAAAGTTTAAATATTTTTCTCCTGTAAGACTACCGTCGATTATAAATGGACCAATTAAATGACCATTTAACATTCCACACCACACATTAATGCTAAATTTATGTTGGAAATTAGGTTCTACTGTAGCGTGAGGATTTTCATAGGACCACCGGTGTTCATTGTGAAGATTATTTATACCATCACGCGTGAACTGTGCTTCATCAGTGAACAAAACATACCTATACAACCTGCGATCTTCATTAATCCAGTTACAGAATTGCATTCTCAACTCAAAATCACCCTCCTGCAAATGTTGAACCCATTGTAAATAAAATGGGTATAAACAATTAAGGTGAAGATTTCTCCAAGCAGACGATTGTGTAATTTGATAAGTATCTGCAATCCGCCTAGTGCTTATGCTTGGATCATTTTCGACGGCATTGAGTATAGCCTCTTCTACTTCAACGCTGGGTCCCGATTCCCTTTCAGATACAATTTTCGCACTTGAAAACATCCCAGATTCTCCAGCAGTAGTGAAAACTTGTTGAAAAACTCTTCTATCTGGCACCCTTCTATCTGGAAAACGACGCTGGTACTCCGCGACTGCTTGAATTGCGACTCCATTGCAGAAGCCATAGACGAATATCATATCTGCATATTCACGATGCGAGAATATCACAGGCATAATGACGTATTTAGATCTAAAGTTTCTTAAATGATTATTGTCAGATAAAGTTATGAACAGAAATTCACAGAGACAAAATTTGATCTTATTATTAACTGACATTATTATTGCTAAGTAACAGGAAAAACGATGAGAACACCAACCAGCAGTTGTTCTGTCAGGCAAGGGACACTTCTATTTTTTTACAATACATGCATACTTTATGTGAATTTGATAAAAAAATCACATGCGCCGAAACTGTTTTAAATCCAAATATCTCGAAAACGGTTGCTCGTATCCACTTTTAACAGGTATACCTTTTTGACGTAGAAATGACAAGGGAATAATTTGTTTTGCTCAAAAATGTAATACAAGACTGTACCAAAAGGTTGTGATTGTTCGAAGAAGTAGAAAGACATGTAGGTGGCGCCCCCTACAAGTAAGAGCAATACTAATATTAGATTCGAATTTGTCATACCAAAAAACCCCCGTTTATCAATTTTCACTCCATTATTTACATTATCATAGACTTTATTTAAAAAATAGGAAAATTAAATAAAAACTTTAACACCCTGTATCTCGAGAACTAAGGCCTTGCGGACACTTATTTATATAGACTTTTATGTTTATTGACATTTCCTCATGAATCACCCTGTATTATACGTTCATCAAATGGGTCTCTTCTTGCTGATTATAAATATGCTAGGTTTAATACCTTTTTCTTCAGTGACACATCAGAAACTTGACAAAAACCCTGACATAAGCGCCCATGTGTTAAAAAGAGACAGAAATCGTTCTTCTCAAATCTACATAGTGCTGTTTATACTTTGAAGATAGTTATCATTCAAAACGTTGTAAAATCAAACAAAGTCCATGCAAGTCCGAAAAGTTAAGTGAGCAGACTGCATTGTCTACCACCTTTAAACAAACATCTCAGTATCGATTTTGCCTATTTTTGTACAAAAATCTTTCTTATATCTAATCAGAAAGAAGAAAAAATACAGAAGAGTGATAATCAGTCCTTCCACTTTTGACACCCATACCTAGAACGCAAACATGCATACGTGTTCAACGCTGAGATCCTTTTATTATCTGGTATAAGAGCAATAAACTGGTCGCTTTGAATTCAATGTTTATTTTATATACCCCTTGTATAGCGAGGGAGAGCGGCACTATGTAATTTATTTTGCTCAGTGTTTGTTATCTATGCCAAACTGACAATGTTTAAGACTTCAAGTTTTAAAATGTACACATTTGTCCATATAAATAAGACACTGTCAGCGGCACAGTTTCAAATATAGAAAACCACAAAATTCACACAATAGTTTTTCTACATAATTCGTAGTAAATTAATAGTTTTTATTAAAACTATAACAAACAAACTATTATACAGGGTTATTCACGCAACCCGTCATTAAAAGTTTTTGATGATGCCATTTAGATACAAATTTCAAATTTTGGGATTAAGGTAAGGTCAAGGGGTACTTCTTTTTTGAAATATTTTCAACTTCATGTCACTTCCGGTTTAAGCGTATTTTATGATATTTTTGGATTCCACCGAGAATTTTAATGCTATTTTATATAGCATGTCCTATACCTAGGTTCAAGCCTTCTTAAGAATTTGACCTTGAACCGAAAATGAGCCTTCGGGGTACCAAATTTTAAAATCTCATATTTTTGTAAGTTTTGAAGATATAATCTTCATATTTTGCAAACGATCGGTAAATAATCTTAGGTTTCTATTTTTTTTTATTGAATTTGTCATTTTTTTATACAGGGTGTCCTAAATTCAGCGGCAAACATTCACATTTTCAAAGCCGCTAAAGTCCGTTTTTTTAAACGGGACATCCTATAACTTTATGCACTATCAAATGTAGAATTTCATTTTCTATCGAACTGTATTAAGGTTCCCTATACCTATTCGTAACCATTTTCGAAATAATTGGGTTTTATAAAAATATCGTATGTATTTGCTTAAATGTTTACATGTTCCAATGGTGAGCCATGGAAAAACAATTGAGATCCAATATCCAATATAACAGATGATTAGTATGCGTTATTTATCGAAAGCTGTCAATGATAAACTAAATCTTCTAAATCGAAATGGAAGAATACTCAAACGCTGATATTCTCAATCTATTTTATATTCATGGAGAATGTTATAAAATTTTGGAGAGAACGTGTCGTGTGTTTAATGAACGCCACCCTGATTTGCCGCCAATGAACAAGTCAAAATTCAAGAGGATTGAAACGAACTTTTTGCGTTTTGGCAAGGTTGAAGTTAGAAAAAATGTTCCGAAACCAGTGACAAGTGCCGAGGATAACGTAATAAACACATTAGCTTATTTCCACGCAAACTCGCAAAGTTCAATACCGTCTGCAGAAAACGATTTGGGAATTTCTTCTTCATCTGTCCAAAGACTCTTGAGCGAACATCATATGCACCCTTATTCCTTTCAAAACGTGCAAGCCTTAAGACCTGGTGATGACGTCCGACGAGTAGAATTTTGCGAATTCATGTTTTTGAAAATTCAAAAGGACCCTCAATTCCTTTCAAAAATATTTTGGACCGATGAAGCGAAATTTTATAGAGAAGGAATAACAAATAGAAGAAACAAACATTTCTGGACAGCAGAAAATCCGCACGCTTTACGCGTTCTCAAGAGAGGTTTAGCTTCAATGTTTTCGGTATACTCGTAGTATTAAATGATCAGGTGCGGTACTGTATTTGTGAAGACAATTTAAACAGTGATAAGTATTTGGAAATTCTACGACGGACGGTTTCTGAATTTATAGAAGAAATTGCTATTGGTGAGCTGCAAAATTATTGGTATCAATTAGATGGGGCACCAGCACATAATTCCGCTGCAGTTTATCTCCAATTATCTCGAATTTTTGAAGATCGCTGGATTGGTCCCAATGGCCCTTGGAACTGGCCCCCGCGATCGCCTGATTTAACACCCCTAGACTTTTATTTATGGGGATTTATCAAAGGTAAAGTCTATGCTTCCCCAGTTAATAACCAACAAGATTTATTGGACAGGATACGAACAGCTTTTGCCGAATTAGAAAACGGACAAATTCAACGGGCCACAGCAACTGTACAAAGAAGAATTTAAATGTGTCTTCAAATGAACGGACAGCATATAGAACATTTGTTATAATTCAATTTTATTATTTTATTTATTTATTGTTGATTGTTAGATTGCTATAATTTTTAAGTTCACTAAAACAAGTTTAGAACAGTCTCGAATTTAGTAGATATGGTTAAAAATAATGTAAACAATTTATTACATCTTTTATAACTTTAACTTCTCCGAAACGAAAAAATTTCGTTTCAATCCTCTTCAATTTTCTCTTGTTGGCAATAAATGAGGATGTTTTTCATTAAAAACATGGCACATTCTCTCCAATATTTTGTAACATTCTCCGCGAATATAAAATAAATTGAGAATATCAGCTTTTGAGTGTTATTTTATTTTAATTTAAAAGTTTCAAATCAGCTGTCATGTTGAATAGAAAAGCACAGCAATTGTTTTTCCATGGCTTAATACGGGAAGGTGTAAGCATTTAGCAAATACATATGATAGTTTAATAAAAACCTGATTATTTCGAAAATGGTTACGAATAGGTATAGGGAACCTTAATACAGTTCGATAGAAAATTAAATTCTACATTTGATAGTGCATAAAGTTATAGGGTGTCCCATTTAAAAAAACGGACTTTAGCGGCTTTGAAAATGTGAATGTTTGCCGCTGAATTTAGGACACCCTGTATAAAAATAGACAAATTCAATAAAAAAAATAGAAACCTAAGATTATTTACCGATCGTCTGCAAAATATGAAGATTATATCTTCAAAACTTACAAAAATATGAGATTTTAAAATTTGGTACCCCGAAGGCTCATTTTCGGTTCAAGGTCAAATATCTTAAGAACGCTTGAACCTAGGTATAGGACATGCATTAAAATTTTCCGTAGAATCCAAAAATATCATAAAATACAGGGTGTTCCATTTAAAATAAGCAAGTTGATACCAACTTCCGGTTAAACCGGAAGTGACAGGAAGTTGAAAATATTTCAAAAAAGAAGTACCCCTTGACCTTACCTTAATCCCAAAATTTGAAATTTTTATCTAAATGGCATCATCAAAAACTTTTAATGAACGGGTTGCGTGAATAACCCTGTATATTTAAAAATAAGTACTTAGCTTTTTTGGTGCTGGCAATAATGTTAACACTTTTTCTTCTTAACTTTTCATATTGGTGCTGATTAACTGGTCCATTGTCGTCAGCAATATTATCAATTTCATACAAGAAATTAACAAAAAAACCTTTGATGCGGTGTACTTTTGGGACGCAGAGACATGTACTTCTTGACTAAACTAAGATTTTTTTCTTTATTTATAACAAAGCTTCTATTCTGGTGAGTCTTGCTATCTGGTATTTTCACCAAAAATAAATACTCTTGTTCGACTACGTTTTTACACAACAGATGAGTTAATTCTTCACGCCTGCAGGCCCTAGCGATTCCAATTAGTGTTGCGACTTTGATTGGTAAATAAGTATCACCAGACGCAATGCTTGAACATTTTTCAACGTGTTCGTGGTTTAAAATTTTAGACTTTTTTGGTCTAAAACCTACCATTTTCTTTTTTAAATAAACAATGAATTTAAAATGCCTGCTAATATCAACGTTTTTCTTAATATTTAGCATAGATTTTATTATCGAGTACTTGGACCCATTGCAGAAGATTGAAAATTCTTGAAAGTAACTAGTTTACTAATGTTGTTGATTTTCTGGCTGGCGCACCATTTGATAACCTTTTCGTATTCTTGAATGTATCTGACTTTGGATTTTTCTGGAAGCAAATCTAAATCTACTTCTTTTGCTGCGTTCATAATATATTCTGGAACCCCGTCTTTCATGATTATCAAATTCACTTAAATTTATTGTAACAATGCAAAATTACGAAAAATACGCACATATGAAAGCAATTAATGACAAATAAATATGACCAAATGTCAGTTGTTGATTTCTAACAATTGACTTTAAGCGTCCTTTTGAAATATTACGTGAGGAATCATTTCTCCACACTAGTGCGAAAAATTGTTTCCGTATTAGTGCGGGAAAACAAATTTTCCGAACGGCTGTAGAAAAAAGATATTTTACAAAACGTCAAAACATATTTTACTCCTTTTTATCTCCTCACATGCCAAATCCAGAACCCTCTTATGCAGTGATGCCGTTGGGACTAAAAGCGGTCAACAATCGTCATTTTTTAATTCAAAGTCCAAAATATACTATTTAGATCCCCAAAAGATCCCTGATATTCATTCACAGATAATTAGATCGATATATATCAAAATACAATATATATCGATATATATCAAAATACAAGAGTTCTAACTACACTACACCACAACTTGTTACGTTCTGGACGCGCGTTTCGCTAACCAAGTGAGCATCATCAGTAGAAGATATAAATTAAAGTAACTTATCCTAACAGAGAATATTTGTAGGTAAATGTGGTCACACTTGGTTGCTCCCGACTGCACCGTTATCAAGTAAACAATAGAGGGGACTATAGGGAATAGGCCCTCCGTCCTTATTTAGTGCTTTTTTACCAAATTTAACTATTTCTATACTCTCACATGCATTCAATAATCTATTATTAGATACATTTTTAATCAACTTAAGATTATTTATTCCTATTTGGTGATTGTTGTCCAAAGCATGTTGGGCAACGCTTGACTTTTCTGTTCTTCCGTATCTTAAATGTGCCATGTGTTCTTTAAAACGAATGTTTATGGAGCGTTTAGTTTGCCCAACGTATTTTTGATCGCAGTCATTACAGCTAATTTCATAGATGCCACTCCTCCCGTTCAAGTCGACTTTGTCTTTAGGGTTTTTAAGGAGACTTTTCAATTTGTTTTCCGTTTAGTAGGCTACTCTAAAACCTACGTTTTTAAATACTTTTTCTAGACCACTCGTATATCTGGGATCATATGGGATTACTATGAACTTATTGGAAGCCTCAGGTGCTTGAAGAGTAGTGGCCTCTTTCAACATTTTCTTATGCTTATGTCTATTTACTAATTTATGTACAAAATTATCATTATATCCATTACTTTTAGTATTAGAAAATTTCCTATAAATATCAAATTCTAATTTATCGTTATTTTTAATAACTAACGTGTCGAGAAAAGGTAATTGCCTATTGTTCTCCTTTTCGTACGTAAAATTAATGGAAGAATATTTATTGTTTAATGTTTCTAATAAAGCGTCAACATTTTCTGTTTTAGTATCAAAAATAGCAAATGTATCGTTTACGTATCTATACCACACCCTTGGTAAATAATTGAGTTCTTTTTTGAATTGGGTTTCTAATCTACCCATAAACAAATTTGCAAGGAACGGACATAAGCAATTGCCCATCGCAGTTCCATCAAGTTGTTTAAAATATTTATTGTTGAACTGAAAAAAAATTTGATTTATACGTAATTTTGCGAGAAGCAAATATTCATGAATAATTTCTTTCTTCAAATTATTGATTTCAAGTAGTTCCTTTAGGTACTCTAAAGCTAGTGGTACTAGGAAACAATGAGCTTACATCAAAAGATATTAAAATTTCACCTACTTTTAAGTGAACATTCTTTTTTTAAGAATTCTAACCTCAAAGTTATCGTACGAGATATTTAATTTGCTGAATTCTTCTACTAACCATTTTGAAATATTGTACGTAGGTGATCCAACAGCTGAAACAATAGGTCTCATGGATTTTCCAGGTTTACTAACTTGTTACAGAACGTAACAAGTTGTGGTGTAGTGTGGTTAGAACTCTTGTATTTTGATCTATCTTCCACTGCATATATATCAAACAGCCCAATTTTGCCCCTTAATTCTGCTTGGAAAGCATTAAATACTAATATGGAATATTTGTCAGTCTTCGCTAAAAATTACTTTTAGAAAAATCATCAGTAATATTACAAAAGTATTTAAAACCCCTTAAAAAAAAACAAATCTAAAAAGGGGTTATTCAAGACATGAAGCAGTTACAGGGACCAACCCGGAATAAAAAAGAAACATGTGGATATGGTACTCTGAAGTTTGCTCTGTAACAGCAACTATATTTTTTGCATCAAATTGCTCTGGTGTTGGTGACATAAAAAAACAAGACCTAATCACAGTGAGATGTTTAGTACAGGTATCTCGGTAACTATAGCAGATACAAAAAGATTTAAATTAGCAAACATTTACAGTTTTGTGAGCTCTGTTTAAAACCTATCTCGGTTTTCCAAAATTTGACAGCTGCCAATAGATATTTAAATAAATGATTTTTAATAAATTTTTAAACCACTCCTAGCTCCATAACAAATTATTTAGAAAAATAACTTTCAATAATTACAACAGACAATTATAAGTAGTTATTTATAAATAAATATTAAATTATTACAAATGTAAATGATACAAATCAATTTATATTTGATTGATACACTATGACCTAGCAGCGCGTAAACACAATCGTAACTGCACCCATGGACGAAAACAAAACCGAGAACCAATCCTGGTACAATAAAAGAGTTCTAACAATTCCGTAATAATACGCCTTACGTGGCATTGTTGGGATTCTTCGGCCTCAACAAAGAACCATTAATCAAACTGGCCCAGTCATCATCATCATCGCCGTCGTCGTCGTCATCTTCGAGAACGGTCAACCTTCAACCTTCGGCTTTACCTGCACACACCGTCTTCGAAGGCAACAGAACGCTGGGTCTTGAATAATAACAATAACAAGCTCGCTTCTTTCTATGTATAGATTTTAATATGATACTCTGGGTTTGAAGCTAGTGCATCGAAAGGCATTTAATTTCAAATTAAAAAATTCATAAAAAATAGAAGGAACTTAAAAAAACACTAAAAAGTTAAAACTAATGTTTTGTTCTACACTGAAAATTTGATTGATGAAGTCTGCGTCAAAGTAATAAAGACCATGTATATTTAATGTGATATACCGGGTGACAATGAAACTACCACCCTGGGCACCATTTGAAAACGGCTAGAGATAAAAATATTGATAGGGTTGAATATTGTGAACACTTGTAACGTTTCCCTGTTTTTCAAGTTTTAATCACACCCTGTACGATAACTGACTGTTTTTCGCTTTGGATAAATATTAACATCATAAAAATAGAGTACCTAATTTTCAATTTTGCAGTTGTTCATGAAAGTTAAGTTAATGATAACTTAACTTAGTGTGATAACTACCTATAAACAAAGTTTTGCTAAAATTAAAATAATCATATTAGCCTTGACAGAGATTGCCATGGTTTTTAAAAACAACTGAATCTTGACAAGTAACTTTTATCACTTGTGGGCTTGGCAGATTGTTGCACTTTCTGTAAATTCTCGTGCTTTATTTCGTGTCTCTATTGGTGTAGACTAAAAGTTCTTTTTAATCTCTTTAAAAAGGCAAGTTTTACAAGGACGGAACAAGTAGATATGCTTCTCGTTTCTGGTGACTGCTTGCAAAATAAAACGCAGGCTCAGACATTGTACGCAGAGCGAAACCAACCCTGCTATGCCTATTTCCCATTGCTAGTACATTTGAAAACAGTTACCCAAAATGAAAATAAAGGAAAGTAGTTAGTATAACTCAAAAAGAAAATGTATTACGGAAAATTTTTGAAAAATGTGATAGCTGTATTGAGCAAGAAGGTCGTGTTTTTGAAAATCTTAATTATGATTAAGTACGTTCTTTTTTCTATTTATTTTATTATTAGTTAATATTAATCATCTCTAGGTATAATAAAGTTCATTTGTGTTCACCTTATATTCGTTTCTTTTTTAAAAATTAAATCAATTAAAAGAGGATTCAAAACTTGAAAAATCGATTTGCGAAAAACACATTTTTTTTAAACTCGGAACATTTTCTTTTTTGACATTTTGTTAGATGAAGGCTTGAATAAAGAGTAAATAACTGTGATTATTTTTATCCTGGCCTACTCCGTTTTTCCATAAAATTCAAATAAGTGGGAATTATGGCACATTTTTAAGTAGCTTGATTTGGAAAACTATACATTTTAGACATAGGTTATGTTCTACAAAAGTTGTTTAGAATTATTAAGAGAGTTCAAAAAACATAAAATATACAGGGTGTTCCATTTCAAATAACGAAGTCACGGTCCGGGGAAACCGGAAACGATATTCAATGGTTTTTATGTTACAAATGTTCACAATGATCAACCCTATCAACACACCAAATTTGATATTTTTGTCTCTAGCCGTTGTCAAATAGCGCCCTGGATAGTAGTTTCATTGTCACCCGGTATAGATATGTAGACACTCCATATACAGGGTGATAATTAATGTCGTATGTTAATGTAAAATTCAAATAAGTGGGAATTATGGCACATTTTTAAGTAACTATTTGGAAAACTATACATTTTAGACATAGGTTATGTTCTACAAAAGTTGTTTAGAATTATTAAGAGAGTTCAAAAAACATAAAATATACAGGGTGTTCCATTTCAAATAACGAAGTCACGGTTCCGGGGAAACCGGAAACGATATTCAATGGTTTTTATGTTACAAATGTTCACAATGATCAACCCTATCAACACACCAAATTTGATATTTTTGTCTCTAGCCGTTGTCAAATAGCGCCCTGGATAGTAGTTTCATTGTCACCCGGTATAGGTATGTAGACACTCCATATACAGAGTGATAATTAATGTCGTGGACATATTTCAGGGGGTGATAGTACTCGATAAAATAGGAAAAAAAGTGGCAATATGTACATGGTGCGTTTCTGACCATGATATATATATATATATATATATATATATATATATATATATATATATATATATATATATATAGAAACACTAATTTAACAAAAACATCAAATTTCTTTAAATCATCTAATCTAATCTTTTAGGTTGAGTGAAACTGACTAGACCAACCAGACAAATAAAATTAATATTTATGTAAAAACATTAACTTTAACTTAAATATTATAAATATGTTACTCATCTGAGTCTTCCGAATCAGAGCTATCGTTAATATTAGCACTATCACCTAATACTCTTAAACCAGGTACCGCAGGATCCGATAATAATTCAATAATCCTGCTATCAAGTGCAATCTTATGGCTATTTTTTGAAAAACTACTTGAATTAGATAGGCGGGATACCGGTGGATCAGAGAAAACTAATAAACAATTAAATAGATCCCCCATTATATTTTTCTCGAGAAGACTTTCTTGTATTAAATTCCCTATATTTCTTAAAATCTTTATTCCTGAGTTCCAAAGCTTCTTCTGAACATGTACTAATTGGAAATGCAGCTGCATTAATAATATCAGCACCATGAATAAGGATTTGACGTATTTCTCTCCAGTTATTTTTGTATATTCTTTGAATGCATGTTCGTTGACTGCGTAACCAGATGACATAGTTCTCAAAATTACAGAAAATTCTTCTACTAATTCTGCGTCTAAGCCAGTAATAGTCGCAATTAAAGAAGGCTGCTGGAAAAAACGTCTGTCTGTATTGCCGTCATTCGTGGTAGCCAAGCCAGGTTTGGGAATATATATTAATAAGCCCACTTCTGATCTCAAACGTGATCTTATTTCTTCTTTCCATTTTCTATATATCATAGTTAAACTAAAACAATGATTAATCTAAATTTCCCCATGAGATATCATTATTTTTGTTGGTACAAGATTTTTTATTTGATTTTCTGTTTTTTCTTTTCTGCCTGTTAGACAGTTCTTTAGTTTCACTTTCAAAAATACTTTTTATCGGCCTGCAATACCTAATCGATGAAGGTCGAAGTATATTCTATAAAACCTTGTTGCTTGTTGTTTGAACAATTTTAGCAGAATCTCGTTGCCTAGATTTTTATAGGCTGGTACTAACGGCAAATGACAACTCTTCAGTAGAATAGTTCTTAAGTAAAGATGACACTTTTTGCCGTTTTATTGGACACCAACTACCGTAAAATGTTTCTCTGGTCTAGCGATATATGCTGGAACCAACTTTGCACCACATTGAATCGGAAGAACATGTGTTTCATCATCAAGCCATTGATGATAGCACGCAATGAACACTTATGAAGTGCGATTGCTGTTATAACACTTTTCGTTCACTTTGATTGTAACATTTTTAACTAGTTTTCTTTTTTCTGTATATGAATGTTCGAGGATTTTATATATTAAATTTTTTGACAACATATTGAAATTTTTCGTTTTGATGTCTTTTTCCTGGCACCAAACATCGAATAGTTCTGTGTTTCGCACAGATATGGTACCTAAAAAGTCCTGTATATTAGCCACTGGCAATTATTCGTAGTTACATTTTAATGAAAATAAACTCTGAAAATGGGTGGCAAAATATAAATGATGACCCTGTACATTTTAAACATTACGTTGCTAGCCCGGTATCTGTCGTGACTAAAACCACATCCGTCGTCGTGTCTCTGTGTTTGCTTTAACAAAAATCGCGTTTGTGTGTGGTGTACACACAAAAACGGGTCGCGATAATGGGCGCAAATACGATCGAAAAATAAAACTAGTTCTGTCCCTTTCCATGTCGTTCACGACTGCGAAAGATAAACACGGGTACGGCCAAAGTAAACGAAATAATCAATAAAGCGATACATGAAACACTGTGCAGATCTCGCAGCAAACAGAGATTAGGTTCTTGTAAAGAATTATATCCACGAAAATTTGACAAATTTGAACTTGAAACAGTTCACCTGCATTTTTTGGTAAAATTTAAATTCGAATATTTTTAAAACAAGACGCGATACTGAGGTGCGGTTTGCAAATTTTATTACATATAACCGATGTTAGGCGTAAAACTTACCTAAGCTAAAAAGTTATTTACTCAGGGAGTTAAACAAGACCAGAATTTTTTATTTGTCCCGAAACTCTACAAAAACAATTTCTTATTTTTAATTGTTAGATTAGCACAATCCTTGATGAATTGTAAAACACAATTTCAAACTTTTTTTAAAATTTTTAATATTTTTTGAGATATGAATTTTTTCGTCAAAAAAATTAATTTTTCTACATAAGTTGTAACTTTTTATTAGCCATTTGATGTAAAGTTTTCTTACTAGAGGGCCCTTAAGTCATATTTTTGTTATAATGTGCATGGTTTGCACTACGCAGAACATATACAGGGTGTGGAAAAAAAGTGGCAAAGTTAGTTAAAAACCTAGCAATCCTAAAGATCATGTACGTATATTTCAACACCTGTACCATAAAAAAGAATTCAAATTGACATGTGTCCAAGGTACAATTCCAAAATAATTAAATTAATTTTAGTAATATCTAATGACACTGAAATTCCACAGGATATTGCTGAAGTTCTTGCTTTGGGTGATCATTTTTCGCTTCCAATAACAACTGAAAAACGTTTACCAACCACTGAATATATCGCCTGTGTAGAAAGCATAATAATTCAAGATAAACCGAATGAAATCAAAGATTCAATTCGCACCAATGTTGTAAACGTTGTAACAAACTATAATTTTAAAATAAAACATAAAAAAATAAAATATTCAAACTTTCAAAAAAACATACAGAAAAAAAATTAACAAAACCAATCAATTCGTAAAGGAGAACCCTGAAATTAAAATCCTTAAACCTGATAAATCAAATAAAACTGTGATAGTGAACTCTTACGACTATGATACAAAAATTAAAGAATTACTTAGTGACGTAAATACTTACAAAGAATTAAAAAGTGATTTAAGGACCTCTTATCAAACAAAAAATAACATGTTCATAAAAAAATTGTTAAATAAAAAAGTTATTTCTGATGAAGCAAAAAACCTAATGATACCCAATGCAGTAGCACCCAAAATATAGAGTCTTCCTAAGTTGCATAAAGCTAACATACCTTTAAGACCCATTGTATTATGTATCCAATCTCCTTTTTATAAACTGTCGAAATATTTGTCTAATTGTATGTCCAAAATAACAGGAAAAAAATTTAATTTTGTTAAAGATTCATTTGAATTTAAACAATTTATTGACAAGGTAAACATTCAGACAATCATATACTAATATCTCTTGATGTTGTCTGTCTATATACAAATATTCCGAATGAAGTTTTATCTGGCATAATAACACAAAAATGGGACGAATTAAAGGGTCATACAACACTTCCATTAAAAGATTTTATAGAATCTATTAACATTACTCTAAATAATAATTATTTTCAGTACGAGGATAAATATTATCAACAGTTAGATGGTTGTGCTCTGTGTTCTCCTATTTCCTCCATTGTCGCACAATTAGTTATGGAATATCTGGAGGAGAGTGTGATAAGTGAACTTGATTTTAACCTTCCTTTTTTTAAAAGATTTATGGACGATTGTTTAACTGCCGTTTCAAAAAACCATATAAATGACCTATTAAATGCTTTCAATCATTTTCACCCCAAATTAAAATTTACCATGGAAACTGAAGACAAAAACAAAATCAATTTTCTAAAAAAACTAATTATCGAAAACTCACAATAAAAGAAATGATACAAATTAAAGAAGAGAAAGATGCCGACAACGATAAAAAAGACATCAATAACTTAAGCCAAATTTATCATAATCTGATATCTAAGTAAATTAATTTAAATAAATAAACGATTCCATACATAAAACCCTGTACATTTCAGTAATAGCATAAACCCAAACTCTGTACAGCAATAAAAATCTAAGTAAATATAAAAAAAATAAAAAATTGTCTCGTTTTTCTCTACCAGAATTCCAGACCTGTCGAAATTATTGCAATCTCAAAACATTCGTAAAACTGACATGTTTCCAAGGTACAGTTGGTTCGGAAAAAAATTAATACGGCAAAAAAGCACTTAAATAAGTTTGGGCAGTGTTCTTCAATTATGTCACATCAGGTTAGGATAATGAGTCATATTTACGACTATTTGTTGTCAAGATTTTTTGACAACTTGTCATGTAAAAATCTAAAGATTTTTAAAAAATGCCTCCTCATACTTCTGTTGAACTAAAGGCGCGAATAATTTCCAAGTTGGAAGATGGTTGGTCCCTCACACTAGTTGCCCAACATTTTAATATTGGTAGAGCAACCGTATATAGAATTAGTAGAAGCTGGAGGGATGAACAGTCTTTAAAAAGGAAGGAGGGTTCGGGAAGGCCAAAGATCAGCACTGCAGATCAAGATCGAGCTCTTTTAGGAGCTTTAGAAGAGAATCCATTCCGTACTGCAAAGGAAGCCCGAATCCTATCTGGATTTCCTGGCCGAAAAACCACAACGTGGCAAAGACTGCAAGATTCTGCTTTAAACTGCAGAGTGGCGGCAAACAAAACGGAGCTGACCGTGGAACAAAGACAAGCTCGTCTTCTGTTCGCCTTAAATCACGTGAACCGCGGCCAAAATTTTTGGGACCGTGTAATTTTTAGTGACGAAAAGATTTTTCAATCTTGCAAACAGGGCAAAATTAAAGTGTACAGGCCAAATAACTCAAGATTTGACCCAAACTACGTGAACCATTTTCGAGCTGCGGGTCATTTTAGCGTTAACGTCTGGGGGTGGATTTCATCAAGAGGGATGGGTGTGGCATGGCGAATTAACGGAAGATTTGTAGGCCAAACATATGTGGATATACTGGAAAATGTGATGCGGCCCAGTGTGCTACTTTTATATCCTGAAGATAATTTCATTTATCAGCAGGATAATTGTCCTGTGCACACGTCAAACATTGCCACGCAATGGTTTAGGGCCAACAATATTGAAGTGCTACAATGGTCAAGTTATAGCCCAGATGCTAACCCAATAGAGAATGTGTGGGGGGTCATAACAAGACGGCTATATCAAAGAGATTTTATGCCAAGAGATGCTGAAGAGTTGTGGAATTCTATCCAAGAAGTTTGGGAAGAATTGTCTGTAAAAGAGGACTTTTTGCCAGGTTTCATGCAGATGGATAGAAGACTGCAAGCAATCATAGATGCTGATGGATACATGACCAAATATTAATTTAAGTAATTTAATTTGTTTCCCTTATTTGTATTGTCAACTTAAATAAATGAATCTAAAAAAACTATACCTATTTCCGTAAGAAGCTACATATCGTAATAAGTTATTATGCATGAATGATTACAAATTCATAATGTTTACATCCATATCATACATCCATGTTGACATTCACCATAACCATTAAATATTTGACAAGATATACACTGCTCATTTTCGCTCTAAAAATCGTATTCATTTTTTTCCGAACCAACCGTACGTACTCTGTATAATATTAATTTGGTTTTAAATGTATTTTTGTTTTCATGATCATAGTTTCTTTAAATGTAATGTTTTTATTGTAGAAAATGAATATCTTGAGAAAGCCCAATATAATGAGCGAAACGTCGATTGAATTATAGTTTAACTTCCCAATGAGTTAACCTATGCCCAAGAAAATAATTAATAAATATATATATATATATATATATATATATATATATATATATATATTCAAGGTTATTCATGGGACCGAGTTGTCAGCTGGATCTAATTAAGTTAATTTTAAATACGCAATGAATAGCGCCCAAAATTTGATTATTTTTGTTGATTGGATTCAAACTGAAAAAATTCTTATAAAAAACCAACCAAAACGTAGGGGAAAAAGTCGTTATAAGTTAAAGTACTATTGTTAACTGTAGATGTTAACTTTTAAAGACACATTTAATATATTTTGCAAATAAAAAATTTATGTATATAAAATAACAGTAGTAAGGACCTCTAAAGGAAAAATGCTTCCCGGATTTATGAAAACATAATTAGCTTGCTCTTAGTTTACTGGGCCCCCGGTGGAAGCGATGCACATTTCTAATGTATGTAGTACGTATAGCGCATACGTTAGCCCCTTCAAATTTTTACGGCTCACACCCTGTATGATCCAAACTATTGTTAAAAAAACCTTAAATTTGTTTTTTAATCAAAGTTGATACAATAAGCTAAATAAAAACCGTCAACCCGAAAATGAAGTGTTATTAGGTTGTCGTATAAAATGAACCGTTAAAGAGTAATTGAAATCAATTTTGAATAAAATAACAAAGAAAAAAACTTTAAAGTTTCATAAATGTTTTGATCAAAAGGATGCCATTATTTTTTTATTTCATGTTAAATAGATGACGAGATAATATGTAATAAGAAAAAAGTTATTTAAAAAAGCTAATAAAATGTTTGGTTCCACATGATGCTTTATTACTACAATTTTAATGCGAGAAAAATCACCATCGAAGCAAGGCGAAGTTTTGTATGTACTCGCCACAAGTAAGCTGATGTATTGTTCCTTATCATATCGCAAAAAAAATATATAGCTGCTCAAAGTTGCACCTTTACTCGGAATAACAATTTTTTAAGTAGGCTGTGGATCACGTCAAAACAAAATTTTACATCGCGCGCCATATTGATGTCAATATTATCAATGTAGTATTATTGTTGTCGTGAATTCGTGGCAAAAACATGTTTGCGATGGGACCAAAGTGTCTTTCCGAAAGATTTATTGCTAGTTCTAATGAGACGTTATTTAGTTTGGTCCCGTACAGCAACGACTTTATAATTGTGAAGGGCTACCATCCAAAAAACATTGCATCCTTTGGCGGGAAACAGGCTAGTGGCAAAAGATCATTTTGACAAAAAGTTTAAAAATTGGTTGGCAGGCGACTTGATATTTAAAGAAATTGTGAAAGTCCATTCAATCGTGCACATTCGCATGGAAGACCTATAAAAAATTTGATGGATTCCTGCCCAAACATTAATAGAGAGAACTGATGTTGATGATGATGAACGACTCTCAGAGTGGCAAGGTCTCTTTTCGTAATCAGGGCATACATGCGAGTTATGTAAATTTACAATACCATCTCTTGGTAAATAAGTTCATCAACGGTACCGCAAAATACAGTTAAAATGTTTTGAAGAGATGAAGGTTTAGCATTAATGTTGATCTAACAACCAGACATCAATATAATTATGTACGTGAGAAAGTGTGCGAGTAAAAAGTTGATACTTTTTGCTATAATCAAATATTTAAGGCAAAAGTATAACAACTGTTCTTTAAGAACTTCAGCAACTGTACTTTTTGACACCACAAAAAGGTTGCTTAAAGCCTAATGTATTCGAAAAAAAGTGCTTATTGAGGGAGTATCACAAAACATCGAAATATCCAAAATTTCTAACCTTTTACCATGTTGCAAAGTACGTACAAGTTTTAACACAACCAGCATCGGCTGCATCCTTTGTAAAGCCAAAAACTTCCTAAAAATAATTAATGAAATTCGAAAAAAAAAAAATGTTACCTTATTAAATATTGCCTCTCCAGTTTCTCTTAGACGTTGGTCAATTCATGAAATGTTTTCTCATTTGGAATATATGCGATTAGGATATCTTTAAAAATACAACCTTCTTGCTTCAAAAGCATTGCAAGATGCAAGTCCGTACAAAAGATGCATATCTGCATACTCACTAAATGTGTATCCCATTATCGAATTAAATTTACCAAGGTATTCAAAATTTAATAAATTAATATCGAAGTAGGTACAAAAAGATCAACAGGTGTCAAGAAGATTTCAAATGCAAAATGCGAGATTATTTATTACAAGTTTTGACATAGTAACGTTTGTAAAAAAGTGCATTCTTTAATATGATAAATAAACAATAATAAAACATTAATACTTTTATTATTTTTCTTCTCGAAAACGGTTCATTTTATCGACAATGAACAAGAGGCGCGAAATACCTTTTCTTTAGCTTAATGTTCAAGGTATCCAAATTTATTTTTTTTAACTCCTTATCATACAGGGTGTTAAAAATTTGAGCGTTAAAATGTACAATCTAGTCCGTCCCTGGTAAACTAAACAAGCTAATTATGTTTTAAGGGAGTATTTTGAGAGGTCCTTACTACTGTCTATCATATTAAATTTTCGTTAAATTATATTAAGTCGTTTAAAAGTTATTCTAGAAAAACCGATTTCCAGTGGGTGTTTTTTAATGTAATATGTACCACTAATCTTTATTTTGAAGTGAACATTTTACAAGTACACCTAATATAAGTAATCAAAATGTATGTTCGTTCATATTATTTAAATATAAATAGCCGCCATTTTCTCCTAATAATTTATTTTTTTCTTCTCGATACATGGACCTGCCTTATATATATATATATATATATATATATATATATATATATATATATATATATACGCACCTAGCAACCCCACATATGCACACAAACAGTGTGACCCATTTGTTTTCGGGTCACTCTAAAAAAATTTATTATTATTAATGATTTGGCTCAAAATTTGATTATTTTTGTTGATTGACAAATTCAAACTTTTTAAAAAATTCAATTATAAAAATCCAAGGCCTAAAACGTTTCTAGGCGCAAAATTTTAATAAACCACATTGATATTTTTTGGTAAAAAGTTAAAGGGTATTAGTGGTGTTCACAAATTTTTATTAAAAAAACTAATATGGTTTATTGAAATTTTGTAGATGTTAACTGCAATGTATAAAGACACATTTGCTAAAAAGTTGCAGTTTTTTGCAAATTTGAAAAAAAATAATGCACAAATAATAAACTTTTTATCAGGGTGACCCGCACAATAAAGGACCCTGTATATACAGGAATTTTTTTTTATTGGACAGAAATCATCAAAATTTGAGGAAAAAATTTATAAGGCAAAATATTAATGTATACCCTGTATATCGCAATGCTGAAATAAACGAGCATCCGACGCGGGTGTTTCATTCATTTATTTCATAAAAATTGAAAAATATGGATGATAAATCAATTGTAGAGGTGGTTAACAGTTATGGCCGGGTGGCCCATAGGGAAACTCACCACTGTGGCTCTCTGTTTCGATCATCGATATTTACTCTGGCTAAACAAGCATACATAAAGTAAACGTAATAGGGTTTGATTGTGACGTCATTTTCTTGCATTTCTATTTTAATTAACAGAAAACGTAGGTAATAAAAGATTATAATACACTGACGGGCACGAAAAATGATCACCTTAAAATTTTGATGAATTTTAAAGTTCAATATACTTTTTTTCTAGTGGGCCGATTTTAATAGATTTTCTTAGCAATTTGTAGATAAGTTATTTGACTTTTTAGTCTGTTGTTATCTCGGCGAAAGTTTGAAACGCCCTGTAGAATCATTTAGCAAAGCAGGGAACTTAAAACTCGTTTCATTTATCAAGGTACACCTTTTCTCGATAATTTGCTTTTTGTTTCATCTCAATAACTCTATTTTTATTGAAGATACAAAAGTTTAAACAAGTACTAGTCGAGCAATTGATAGGTAATTGCAAGAGTTAGTTTTTTCGCCCCCTTTATGAAGAGGAATAATTATAGCTGTTTTAAGGCATTCGGGGAATATACCTTGTATAAGGGATTCAATTATTAGTATTGTAAGGGCCTCTAAGACTGCGAGCGGCAGGTTCAGGAATTGATTTGGTATCCTCTGAAACGTTTTTAGACTTTGTTAGACGTTTTTGATAGTATTTTTTTTACTGACTTGACTAGTTTAATATGGATCTTCCTATAATTCGAGATATAGTCGAGAATAAGAATGGAGTCGGTGGAGTCAATGACAGTGTTTATTCGTCTCAGCATACTTGCCACTCAATGTCGTATATCCTCCGGAGGAATAGCCGCCCATTGTTCTTGCAGTGCCCTTTGCAACTCATCAAATGTTCCAGGGGCGGGTACTAACCTTCGAATTTTCCTACCGAGTATATCCCAGACATGCTCGATAGGGTTTAGATCTGGGCTGTGCGGTGGCCAGTCTATTTGTGGGATGTTGGCACTATTTAAGTATTCCCTCACTACATGTGGAATAACATAATTAGCCAACATTTCATTTATATACCTTTCCGCATTGTTGGCTCCCCTAGGAACAAGATATCCAAAGAAATTCCCGCCCATACCATAACTGAACCTCCTTGAAAGCTTACTCTGGGACTAAAATACATTCGGCATATCGCTCCCCCGTTCGTCTCCATACTCTTTCTCGGCCGTCTGGGGATCTCAAACAAAACCTTGATTCGTGAGTAAATAAAACATATCTACGATCATTTTCAGTCTAATTTTGCGGTTCTCTTCGCCGCCGGACGATCCGATGGTCTCTAATTAGTTGTTGTCCCGAAACAGGCCTTCTTGACATAAGATTTGAGTCATTTAACCTTCTTCTTATAATTCGTTCTCTTACATTTACGTGCCTTACGTGGTGCAATTCATTACGAATTTGAACAGCTGGCAAACGGCGGTTTCTTAGCGATAAACTTACAACAAAACGATCGTCTCGATTGGAAGTTCTCCTACGAGGGCCTGTTCCTCGACGTCCAGATTATGAACCTATCTCAAGAAAGCGTGCGTAAACGCACTGCGCTGTACTGGGCCCATCTGAATCTGTCAGGGATATAACTTTGATCTTTATCATCTTCAATTAAAACGACAATAACCTATACAATTTCTGGACTCAGGACATTGCTGCTATAGTAACTGCCAACAAACAATATAATGACTTTTTAGTGATAGTGACATTAGAAAAACAATAAACACTATTCCATTTCATAGGCATGTTGATTTAGACCAAAAACAAAAGCGTCTTCTGCAAAAGAGCATATCTCCAATAAAAGTAAAGTTATTAAGATGAAACAAAAAACAAATTATCGAGAAAAATTGTACCTTAATAATAAAATGAGTTTTAAATTCCTTACTTGGCTAAATGATTCTACAGGGCGTTTTAAACTTTCGCCGAGATAACAACATTTTGTTTTCCCTTGTATAATAGACAGATGGGAATTTTCATTTTTAATTTAGAAATAGAACTAAAAATTCATCAACATTTTAAGGTGCCATCAGTGTATAAAATTACTGTCGTTTGATTTTTTACCTATTCGTCATTGTCAGTGTCATAATAATATCGCCATTCATTAGAAAGTGCCGCGATATAATGAACAGGCTCAGTTATTAATTTTAAATGAGCTGGCATATTGAGTTGGAAAAGCAGCAGCTTAGAGAAGGGTACCAACTGACTACAACAATGTACAAACGAGAGCGTCGGAGGCATTAAAAGTAAGTCATACTACTTCGTCTCGCATTAAAAAAAATGGAGTTCAATCAGAAGAAATACCTTCAAGCAACATATCAGAAAAAATAACTATAAATATAGAAGCAAAATGTCTGATTTTGTGAAGAATAAAATTAGGAATACAATTTATATAATATATGTTAAAAATGATTACGTTACAATGGCCAGTTTGTGCAAGAAGTTAAATGAAGATCTCAGCGGTTTTTTTAATTATTACCTTTCTTCTCTGTAAAATTGGTGCCGTAGTATAGGCTTAAGATGGAAGAAAACTAGTAACCGAAAATATTTAACGGAATTACCCGACTTTCAAATGAAGATAATGAAATTTTTGCGTGAATATACAAGAAATATCAAATCGCAAGAGCCTTATACTCCAGTATGTCTAGATAAATCATGAATATTCAGCAAAGGAGCCTTTAGCAGTGGCGGCTATTCGGGTGAAGTAGGTGAAGTGCTACTTCACCAGGAAAAATAAACAAGCAAACATCTAACTATACCGGGTGTCAACGATATCGTTTTACACGATGCCATTCAATTGCTTTTTAGGTTAGGATTTTTTTATTTGGGTTAACGAAATATGGTATTAAGACACATATTTTTCATGAAAAAACAATTGAATATTACTGCCAGTTTTTCCGATATCAGAACCAAGTTAAGAATTTCAAATGGAACCCTGTATATTATTTTACATAGTTTGATAGAGCTTAGAATTACCTTTTCAATGACATATCACACGTTATATTTTTTTTCAAAATGGCGGACCAGGAAGCGCTTTTTCAAAATTCAATATGGCGGTCGTTTCCCGATACCGATAAAATTTTTGTTTAACAAATTATTAAAATATTAAACAAAATCGGGTTTTCAATGGATCAAATTTAAAATCAAATTTTTAATTTATCACAAAATAGGATAAGTTTAATTTTTTCTCTAAAATGTGAAGTTTTTCTTAAATTTTCTCAAAGATTTTAAATAGAAAGTTGTATTTATTAAATATTAGTATTAAAGTATATCTTATTAGCTACACGAAACCGCATAACAAGCCGTATTTTTTCTTTTTGTTTCAGAAAAAATTGACAAAACCTTGCCGATACACATTTTTCCTAATACATAACATGAAACAAACACACACATATTATTAATCAGAAAATCCTGGAATATTTTTTATTGTTTATTGATAAGTAATTTTGTATTATTTTGACATTTTATGACTCTTGTCTTATTTTAGGAAAGCGAGAAAAAATCACAAGTAGTATTAATTTTATTTTACCGGTAGATACGGTGCAGTAACATGAAAGATGACTTAACTAAGATAAGTAAGCCTTGGAAACAATTGCATAGGGATACCATTATAATTTTCATTAGATTTAACCAGAAACGTCAAAAGTACTGTTTTGTATCGACATTTCTGATAACTTTCGTTACATTTTTACACTGAGAAGAAAAATAAATATTATGGTTTATTCAAGAGAACATCAAATTGACATGCTCCTTATTTATGGGGAATGTCGCAAAAATTCAAGGGACACAGAGAGATTATACCAGGAACGCTTTCCGAATCGTGACGCTCCTTCACATGCATATTATCCTTGGCTAGTACAACATTTAAAAAATGAAAATAATGGTGGTGTCCATGCTAATGGCAATGATGGTTTCGTAGTAAGCGAAGAAGTGGAAACAAACATTTTAGCGTACATCGAGTATGACCGTACAGCTTCCCTTCGTGAATTAGGCAAACAGTGCAATACGTCCCATGAAAGCGCCAGAAAAATTTTAAAGAAACACGGGTTTAAATCGTTTAAGTATCAAATTCACCACCACCTATTTGAAAATGACTTCCAAAGACGACTTATTTATTGCAATTGGTTTTTAGATAATTATAGAATAAGTCCTGTGTTTCATCATAAGATTATTTTTTCGGACGAATCAAGGTTTACTAATCTAGGGATGTTTAATAGAAATAATTTTCGTTATTGGGCAAAGCAAAATCAAAGATTAGTGAGAGAAGGTGCCTTCCAGGAACGTTTTGGAGTTAATGTTTGGTTAGGCGTTGTAGGACTAAGCGTTATTGGTCCAATATTATTCCATCAGCCTTTAACTGGCGAGATGTATTTGGACTTTCTCGAAAATGAAATTGAACATTTTATAAATAATTTGCAGCAAAATGATGATTTAGTTTACCAACAAGATGGCGCCCCTGCTCATAATTCAAGAATTGTTGCAAATTACTTGAATGAACGATTTGGTGAGAACTGGTTTGGAACCAATGGACCAATTCGATGGCCAGCGAGGTCGCCTGACCTAACCCCGCTTGATTTTTCTATATGGGGTCATCTGAAAGAAAAAGTGTATGCAACTCCTGTAAAATCGTTGGAAATGTTAGAAAATAGAATAAGACGAGCCGTTGAGAGTATCTCAGAACAGCATTTACGAAACCTGCTCGCGGAAAATGTTGAGAGAGTTACACTATGCCAAGAACAAGGCGGACAGCGCATAGAACATTTAATTGAGTGACTTTTGTATTAATTGTGAAAGTTTGATTTTAAATTAGCATTAAACCCAATAAAAACCCCCATATTTGTTTATTATTTCTACCTATAATTCAAAAATATCTTCGGTGTTAGAAAATGGCCGCCATATTGAATTTTGAACAAAAGCTTCCTGGTCCTCCATTTCGAAAAAAAATCAACTTGTGATATGTCAATGTAAAGGGAATTCTAAGTTCTATCAAACTGTGTGAAAAAATATACAGGGTTCTTTTTACTTCTTGACTTAGGTCTAGGTATTTCCGGAAAAACCGAAAGCCTACCGGTAAAATAAAATTAATACTACTTGTGAATTTTTCTCGATTTCCTAAAATAAGACAGCAAAAATCATAAAATGTCAAAATAATACAAAATTGCTTATCAATAAAAAATATTCCGAAATTTACTGATTAATAATATGTGTGTGTGGGTGTGTGTGTTTCATGTTATGTATTACGAAAAATGTATATCGGCCGAGTTTCGTCAATTTTTTCTCAAACAAAAAGCAAAAATACGGTTTGTTATGCGGTTTTGTTTTTCTCAGTGTAAAAATGTAACGAAAGTTATCAGAAATGTCGATACAAAACAGTACTTTTGACGTTTCTGGTTAAATCTAATGAAAATTATAATGGCATCTCTATGCAATTGTTTCCAAGACCTACTTATCTTAGTTAAGTCATCTTTCATGTTACTGCACCGTATCTACTGGTAAAATAAAATTAATACTACTTGTGATTTTTTCTCGCTTTCCTAAAATAAGACAACAGTCACAAAATGTCAAAATAATACAAAATTACTTATCAATAAACAATAAAAAATATTCCAGGATTTTCTGATTAATCATATGTGTGTGTTTGTTTCATGTTATGTATTAGGAAAAATGTGTATCGGCAAGGTTTTGTCAATTTTTTCTGAAACAAAAAGCAAAAATACGGCTTGTTATGCGGTTTCGTGTAGCTAATAAGATATACTTTAATACTAATATTTAATAAATACAACTTTCTATTTAAAATCTTTGAGAAAATTTAAGAAAAAGTTCACATTTTAAAGAAAAAATTAAACTTATCCCATTTTGTGATAAATTAAAAATTTGATTTTAAATTTGATTAAAATCCATTGAAAACCCCATTTCGTTTAATATTTTAATAATTTGTTAAACAAAATTTCATCGGTATCGGGAAACGACCGCCTTATTGAATTTTGAAAAAGCGCTTCCTGGTCCGCCATTTTGAAAAAAAAAAATATAACTTGTGATATGTCATTGAAAAGGTAATTCTCTCTAGCTCTATCAAACTATGTAAAATAATATACAGGGTTCCATTTGAATTTCTTAACTTGGTTCTGATATCGGAAAAACTGGCAGTAATATTCAATTGTTTTTTCATGAAAAATATGTGTCTTAATACCATATTTCGTTAACCCAAATATAAATATCCTAACCTAAAAAGCAAATGAATGGCATCGTGTAAAACGATATCGTTGACATCCGGTATATATTTATTATATATATCTCTTAAAATTTTAGTTTTTACATTCATTTATTCACTTAATTCGAAAAAAATAAACTGTACATCTCAAGTAAATATTTTACTTGACCGTTGGCGGCATGTCTTTTTAAAACTTTCAATTGAACTTTATTATAACAACTATAACAGTAGCGCAAACCGCTTTGACTTTGCTGGAGGTGATATGTCTAGTTTACGATTTTCCTACTATGTTGCCATGACAACGCGTATCCGATGACGTCGAGTCCAGCGCCATACAATGCTCTCGGTGAATTGCAGGCGCAGTACACTACACCCACGTGTCGTTCAGATTGGGGTGGTTGTTTACTTTTATTTTCGCGGATTTCGCTGCAACCGGTGAATTCCTTTGCAATCTGGTTGGCTGTTTTGTGTTATATTTATTTATGGTGTTGTTACAACTTCAAATTCGAAGTTAGTAAATGTGATTGTTCAAGAGTGGAATAAATTAAAAGACGTCTTTGAATTTATTACAAACTGTGACAAATCTGACGAAAAATCAATCCGCCTTGCGAAAGGATTTTTAGGTGAGATGAACGATTTTGATTTCACGTTTCTGGCATTAGTGTTTAATGACATTTTCTCAATCACGGACATACTATTTGACGTTCTTCAAAACAAAAAGGCTTGACATTCATTTTTGCACATCATATTGCATAAAAAAAGAAAATTTTTTTATGCAATATGATTTTTCGCAATTTTTTTAATACCATGTTTGATAAAGCTAATTCTATTACAGAAATAAATCATTACAAACGTGAGCTTGCTAAGCCTTCACCTGAAGAAATTAGGGCTAAGTATAGAACCCTTTTTTTATGAAATATTGGACCATATTTTAATGGAAATGACACTAAGATTTCAAGACTGTGAAAAACTTACATTTTCATGTTTGGCAGGTTCTACTAAATTTTCCAAACATAGTTTAAATTTTCCGACTGGCCCGTTTGAAAATTTGTTACAGCTGTATGAGGAAATATTTTCAAAAAGTCAACGACTTAAAAATGAGCTTGGTCTTATTTTTGCCAATGACAGTAAACAATTAATAAAAATAAATATATTTTTACTGAAGCATATAAATTGTTTTCCCTTATTTTGACGATACCGTCGACAAGTGCTTCAATGGAAAGAAGTCTTTCTTGCTTCAACTTATTTAAGAAAATATCTCAAGAAAGACTTACTTCTCTAGGCAATATTTCAATTCAAAAGGAATTTCTGGAGGAGATTAGGGCAACTCATCCATTTTATGAGGATGTTCAGACAACCGAGGATAATAACTTGATAATTTTAGATTTTTAGCAAGAAATTTATGGAAGTTTCTTTTTCAGGTCACCGTTGTATCATCGCACAGACTAGTATTTTAGCTCAAAACCTGGCCAAAAATGTTTACTTGTTTTTTTCACGTGAATGCGGTTAATTAATGATTATTTAGCAATATTTTATCTAATTTAGTGATGGTAAGTATATTTACGGGCGTAAATATTGGAATGTGGCTATGTAAAATTAAATATTTTTGCAGGGTAACTAGGAATAGGTACAAAACTTCTCTAGTTTAACATGAAATTCTATTTGGCCGAAAACAACATAAAAACACTAGTGTAACATATAATAATAAATTATTAGTACTAAAACATAAAATATGCGTCAATGAAAAATAAGTTATTTTTCTGTGGTAAATTATAGAATAATCCTAAAAATCGATACTTACGTACAAAAACTAATAAACTAATAACGGTAATAGGTTATGAGCCTGCTTCCTTATGATGACATCGACATATATAAGCAAATTTCAGTTTTTGAGATACAACAAAGAGAAAAAATACGTATATATCTATTTACTATTTCTGTACCTCAGAAGTAAACTGTACTGTACTGTAAGTCCTTAAATCCTAATTTCTCAGGGAAGGCAAAAAACATTTTGTAAGTTAGTGTAATTAAGTGACTTGACATAGGATCAAAGTAAGTATATTTCGGTTATGCTTAATGCCAGGACCCTGAAAAAAATTTTAGTGGTAAAGGAAGTTATGATAACTAGAATGAAGTTAAAATCTCATTATCTGAAAAAAAGTGACTTAAAACCTACAGTTTACCTCTGAGGTACAGATCTACCGCTTATATCGAAACCCTAAATTAAAAAAAAAATCGAAACAAGACCCCTATTCGTTTAAGATTAAGATTACAGCCTATTCTCTATGTCACTATCATCATCAACATCTATATCTGCTTTTAGGAATTCCAATGCCTCCTTTGTAAACAACTTTTTTTTTGTATTTTTCGTAGCTCTTATGCTACTTAAATAAGGGTCTGAGGTCAACAAAAGCCTATTCAACACATCCTCGTTACACTCCTTTCTGGAAAATTTTCTGGAAAAGCTTTCTCTGTACTGCCGGAAGTGCTTATTCCTGGCTTCCGCAGCTTCCTCCGACAACTGACCGATTGGCAATAAAGCATGTGTTATAACACTTGCCGAATGTGTTAAAACTTTATGCACAGTTGGTGACATTGGTTGCCAAGGATATAAATTTACATAGAGCTTGGCCGAATCCATAGTGTACAGAGAAAACTTTTCCACGTCAATTTTGAAGCCAGAGGATAATACTTTTAATATTATCTTAAATCTAGTTATTAATTCAAAGTCTATTCCTGTAATAGCAGCTGCTTCCTCTGCATTGTTAAAAAATCTACGGGACGAATTCCCGTCATTAGTATTACCGAATCCAGCTTTCGCAATGTCCACCAGCAATCCCATTTTCTCGCGGAACTCTTTTTGAATGTTCTGTTTGGCAGTTTGAATTTTTTCTTTGTCACTTTTTAGTGTAACGCGACTTACATGTACTCCTGCCTTTACTTTATACGATAAATGTAGTACGAATTCGAAGAACCTGATTCTGGCGTGCAATATTGACAACCCAAATTGAAAAGTTTCCGGTTTTTCTGTGCTTTTTTGTGTTAAGTCATTGAATTTTTTGGATGTTTTGCCACATATGTAGCAGCGCATTGTCGAAGCTTTGTTTGTGACAGCATTGCACACCTTGCCGTCCACCATTGTTGGCAATAATTTGTGCTTTATTTGGATATTATTTTTAACATTTGTTGGATACAGATTTCTGGCCTGGTTTTCCACGTATTCAAACTCTTCATTAGTGGTTTCTTTAGTTTCCTTGACAAATCTCATTCTGATAGGCCTGCAAAATCTAGGTGATGATGGGTTAGGATTCTGCCATACAATTTGTTGTCTACACATAAGTCTTACTGGCACAAGGGAACTTAGAAAAATGTTAGCATCACTGTCGCTTTTATCTTCAAATTTTTGCTTATATTCGCATTGCTTGGAGCCGTCACAACCCCACTTAAATATAAGCAGAAATTCTTTATTTTCGCCTTGGATGTTCTCGAAAACTGGTTCCAAATATTTACACAGCCGCAAAGTTGTGTGGTCGACTAAATCTTGTAACTTCACTTCGGCAAAAGTTTCTCCAATACTTTTTGGGGGATAGCAATCGTGTTTAGCGTTTTGAACGTATTTGTAACATGGGTATATCTTTATTTGCTTGACGAATCACCTCGTATTGACTCATGGTTAATTTAGCTTCGACGAATATCGCCAATGCCTCTTCTGGTGTGTGTTTTTTCGCTGTAGCTTTTTGGTCACCAATAGCGGCTAACTTTCGAAAATTTCCCGCACTAGTTGGAGATTTGGTAATATGTTTAATTATTTTTGATGTTTCAATATTACCCGCAGCTCGCTGACCCATCTGTGTCGCGTATGTCAACTTATCAAGGGGGACATTCATTCTAAGATCCATAGTGTTGCGCCGCTTTGATCGGTCACTTAGTTCTGCAAATTCTTTACTTGGTCTACCTTTGGAACTGCGAGGAGCTGGGGCAGCAGGGAATGTAATTCCTCCATCCAACCATTGTTGATGTTTTTCCAAAAAACGTTTTTCTGTGCTATTGCACGAGAGCCATTTACGTTTATAAACTGTTTTAAAATTCTTAATGGTATTTTGAAGTATAGCAAGTTTTTCAGGGGGGCAATTTGTAATGGCAACTAATTCTGCTTCTAAGCTGTTTAGTTTTTCATCAAATAGTCTCTTTGCGCTCGCTCTCACTCGATCATGCAGTTCCCTTCGAGTCATAGATTTGACAGAATCTGCAAAGACGCCCAGTAATAATAAAAAAAGTACATTGCCGATGCGCCACCCTGAATGTTGCCATAATATACAGTTGGGCACAGAAAATTTCGGACACTTAGGTTGCTTTGGACATATTGAGGATATTTATAAAATATGACAGAAAACGCTGAGTTGACGTTGAGTGTCCGTAGATTTTCGCCCGTAACCGCATGTCATGATATTATACTGGACATAGCACATTTGAACTTTAATTTCTGGTTAATGTGAAAACTTGGGGAAACTTTTCTACAGTATAGTAATTCTAGATATACTGAAATTTAATAACCCGTAAAGTTTGTGCTGTTGCGATGAGTTGCATATGTTTAAAACCATTACTATATACAAAAAAGTTATAAATTCTGACAATTTTTTTGTAAGAATGGCGGGTCGGCAAAAACACCGTATAGAAGGATTTTAACATTCACAGAAATAATTAATACAATGTACATACCTTCTGCAACAATATCCATGATCAATTATGCCACAAAATAACCAGCCAATTTATAAATTATCGCAACGAAATGATGCTTGTCAACACAATTCTGTCAACGCATTTTTCTTAAAAACAATTGCTAAATTACGATCACGCGTACAAGTCACTGATTACTTTATCGTAGGTGGCGAGTGCATTACGCAACGTCATATTTATCTATCAAATAAAAATACGTACCCACAGGTCTGTTGCTGTTGGTTTAAATTTTGCCTTTTTGGCCAGGTTTTGAGCTAAAATATTAGTCTGTGCGTCGTTCACGCTGCCAGCGAGAATGAATTTATTAAAAGTGCAAGCTTGGTATTTCGAAGCGGGACTGAAAAGGGAGACTACAGCATGAATAAAAAAAAATTTGAAACATGGTTCAAAACTAAATTAATTCCAAAAATTATTATATCACTCTGGCTTTTCTGAGGAAAGGCCCACAAATCTTGGCCAAAACATAAACTAACTGAGTGACTGAAAAACAGAAACATCGTTTAGCCAGAAAAGGCGATGAAGGACGAAATTTGGTTCAAAAGGACTCCCGAACATTACATTTTACATAATCTTACAACGAAAGAGTTGAAATCCTCTATCTATTCTTTAGCGGGCATACCTGTTAGGTATGTTTATAGACTACTGATGTAAATTGGTTAGTTTCTAAAGATATTAGGCAATAAGTTCCAAACGTTGAATGCCTCTACAAAAAAATGAACCTAAAATAAAGAAAACTCCTTTTTTTTGTTTTTCTCTTGTTTTTCTCTTGTTTTTTTTTTTTGGTCGATAGAGGAAAGTGAACCGAGCGCATTTTCATAAACCCGCCCGATACGCCTTATGCTCTTTTCTGTAGTCAGTCACCGGATCGTAACCAGTTTGAATGGATTCAGCTGCCCGGTACGGATTTGCATTTTAAATCTGCACACTAAACAGAGGGGGCTTGCGCGAGATCACATTTCATACATTATTCCCTAAAGAGTGTGATTAAAAATAGACGTGATTGTAAGTCAAGCTAAATATGGAATAACCCTAATGATATTAAAAAAAAATGCGTTTTACTCTGCGTTTGTAACAGTGTCTTCGGTATAACGGTATAGCTCGAGGCGGGAAGCACATAATAAATATAAAAAAAATCAACTCAACTTCGAAAAAAATGCATTAAAAAGTGAAAAATAATATTATATTTACATCCGGAAAATTGTACAGGGTGTCCGGATTTGGTTGCAAAAGCAGGGTATCTCGCTTATTTTTAAAGATAGAACCTTGCGGTTTTCACGAACCTGAGCTATTTTTTTGTGAAACTCATGAAGCCGTAAACAAAATTTTCATAGCCTTCTTCGTTTATGAGATACAGGGCGAAACAGAAAATTTTGCATTTTGGGACCCCCTCGTATCTCGGTTATCCTTTAACTTAACGCAAAGGGAAAAATTGCTGCTTATGCAGTTTTTTACGCTGGATCCAGTGGCGTAGTCATATTTTTCATTTGAGTTGTTATTTTTTAGATATGACCCAAAGTTGTGTTTTTTTAAATGGGACACCCTGTATATTTGTCCAGAAATTGATTTGTCCTTTTAAAAGCTTCTCAAAAATATATAATAGTACGGGCCTATTTTAATAAACAACAACAAAAATCCTAATTTTTATAATTATCATCCCAAATTTTGCAGTAGGCCATGCAAAACAATGCTGCCTTTTATTTAAAGTCGTTAACAATATCTACATCCTAACAATAAATCAAAATAAATATGTAATTAAATCTATTTATCAAAATATGTATTGATAATTTCGCACAAAAAAAGTACCACCTACCTAGATTTATGTAACACAAGAACAAAACAGTAATAAATTATTATGTAACAAGCCTTTCAGCAAAAACTGTCGTATAAGGACTACAGTAACCAAGGAAGTCAAAAGAACTGTTCAAACTAATTTCCATTTTGTTCTATGCATGCTTCGCACAATTTTTGTATTCGTTTTAGGGAATTAAGCAAAATAACGGGATGATTTTGTAAATAGCGAAAATTTTTTCTCATTGCATTTCCTAAATCTTGGACATTATCATAGTGGTCTTTGTAAATTCTATTTTCCAGATATCCCCATAGAAAGAAATCTAAAATCGACAAATCTGGGGACCTAGGGGGCCATCTTATAAGTCCATTTGTTCCGATCCATTGATTGGTAAAATTATTGTCCAGAAATAATCTCGTCATTCCAGAATTGTGTGCAGGAGCACCGTCCTGTTGAAAATAAATTTCGTTAATTTGCGCTAGAGGAACATCGTCAAGTAATTCAGGTATAGCTGCCTCTAAAATTTTTATACAGCGATTGGCTGTTAGATATATAAAATTTTATATTTGTTCCTAATATGAAGCAGGACACATTTAGACCAAACCTGCCCTGCTGTCTTCTGGGAAATATTTGGTGTTGATTTTCCGGGGACCAGAATCTACTATTGTGCCTATTGAGTATACCAGAATTACTGAAATGTGCTTCGTCTGACCATATAACCTTCCTTTCAAAATCTCTAACCATATCGCATCTTTCTCGGAACCAATTGCAGAAGACTAACCGACGCTCTGCATCCCCTGGTTGTAAGTGCTGCACGAGCCTAAATTTGTATGGGTGGTATTTGTGCTTTTTTAGAATTTCTTGAACTCTAGTTTTTGGAATCCCTATGCGTTTTTCACTGGCCCTACAAGAGTTTGTAGGGTAAGCTTCTGCATTAGCCGAAACCGTAATTTCCTCAGCCTCCCAATTTTCTTTATTATATGTTTTCGTACGAGCTTTGATAAATGATCCGTGATTAAGTAAATTCTTTTTTATCTGATAAAAAGTGGATATATTAGGTTGCCTCCTTTCTAGATATCTAAATAAAAATTAAGCAATAGTATTTCAACATAATTAAAAATTAACTATTTACCTGTTAAAATACATCTCAGAAGACGCGTCAAAATTTCCATTACTTAATATAAAACGAGCTAACATATCGTACTTTTCATAATGTTCGAAAGTTTGGTTTTCTTCCATAATAATACAAATATATTTTTACACAATAAATAAATACAAAAAACTAGCGCTATATTTTATATACTCGTACAAAAGTGGGAAATGTGTGCTTCCAAGAAAACAAAAAAAACGGCATCGTTTTGCATGGCCTACTGCAAAATTTGGGATGAGAATTATAAAAATTAGGATTTTTGTTGTTGTTTATTAAAATAGACCCATACTATTATATATTTTTGAGAAGCTTTTAAAAGGTCAAATCAATTTCTGGACAAATATACAGGGTGTCCCATTTAAAAAAACACAACTTTAGGTCATATCTGCAAAATTTTCTATTTCGCCCTGTATCTCATAAACGAAGAAGGCTATGAAAATTTTGTTTATGGCTTCATGAGTTTTACAAAAAATTAGCTCAGGTTCGTGAAAACCGCAAGGTTCTATCTTTAAAAATAAGCGAGATACCCTGCTTTTGCAACCAAATCCGGACACCCTGTACTATGTAAAGTCGGTCAAACTTATTTTTGAATTTCTTTGTAGGGTAATTAACATGCAAACCCATTTTAAAATTTGGTTGATGACAATTCAATATACTTAGTGCTTCTTGTTGTATGTATTTTTTCTGATGAATTATTTACTTCAATTGCAGTATCAGCTGTATATGAAACAATCTTGCCTTCTATGTTAAGTTCATTTATTGATGTTAGATAAATATTAAATATGATAAGCCCCAGAACAGCTCCTTGTGGAACTCCAATTTTTATAGTACCATGGACCACTAAGAGCTTCCCGTATTTTTACAAGTTGCTGTATATTTATAAGATCTGAAAAATCTTCAACACAGTGCCTCTCATTCCATTGTGTTGAAGAACATCAAGAAGCTTTTTGTGAGGCACTGTGTCAAAGGCCTTTGCCAGATCTAAAAACACTGCTCTTATCTAATTTGATTCGAACTTGCTCCGTTAAACAATACAAAGCATCACCCGAAATTAAGCCCTCGTTGAAGCCAAACTGACTTTCTGATGGCAGATTATTTTCTTTTAAAAACTGTATAAGTCTCTCTTTCAAGCACTTTTCGAATAATTTGGCAAAGTTAGATATAATACTGATTGGTCTATAATGGGCGTAATTATAGAAATTTGAAATTGTTTAGGCACAATGCCAAGTTTTGAAAATAAGATTAAAAATATGTCTTAGGGGAGCAATCACGTAAGGATGCAAATGCTTAATGATGCTGACAGTTATCCCATCACGTCCTGGAGCGCTATTTTAACAAGTTCATTATCACTGATTGATCCCATAGGTACATAAGTTTGTTAGCTATCTTTACTGAGAATGCAAACAGACATTTTATGGTACATTTGCATGCCTATCTCCGAGAAATATTTATTACACATATTCTCGTCATATCAAAACAATTTATAATCATCTGTAATATTAATATTATTACTAAGTTTTTTGTTTGTATTTGTTGCATCTGCAATCATTTCATTAAGTATTTTTTAGATTTCGTTTGTTCCTCGGTTTATTCTCTTCTATTTTTGTTTTATAATAAAAGACTTTTTTATTATTGATGTTTTTACTTCTCTCGTAAATGGGAAGTATTGTAATCGTAAAAAAGTCACTCTCCGAGATTTTTTCAGATCTTCACGTTTCAGGTCCATAGAAGACGAAAAATATGTTTTCTCAATTCCGTCGGTCTGTCTGTCTATCTGTTCGCGGCCTAGCTAAAAAACTACTTATCCGATTGACAAATTTTGGTCAAAAATTAAAGGTCATATGATGATGACCTGGTAACATTTTAGGAAAAATCCAATATGGCGAAACAAAATGGCGGTTTAGAGAAATGTAAAAAAATTATTATTAAAAAACTACTCATCCGATTTATCCCAAATTTTGCAAAACCATCAAGTATGTTGGAATCCAGTGTTAACATTTTAGTACGAATTCAAAATGGCGGACCAAAATGGTGGCTTAATAAAATATTTAAAAATTCAGCCTGAACAAACTGCTTAATGGTTTGATTTAAAATTGTGTACCATAACTAATTGTGGTATAGGGATCATCTAGTAAAATAGTGGTACTAATTCAAGATGGCCGAACAAAATGACAGCCAAATAAAATGTTTGTAATAGTGAAAAAGTTGTTCATTGTTACACATCTTTACGTTTTAGCGTCGCTAAATACCAAAATTTATGTTTGAACTCCGTCGGTCCGTCTGTCAGTCTTTCTGTCTGTCTGTCTGTCAGTTCGCGGCATAGGTTAAAGACTACTTACCCGATCGACTTCAAAAATTAAGGGTCATATGAGGATGGCCTGGTAGGATTTTGATAAAAATCAAATATGGTGAAACAAAATGGCGGCTTAGTCAAATATTAAAAAAATTATTATTACAAAACTACTCATCCAATTTATTTCAAATTTTGCAAAAACGTCAAGTATTAAATTGGAATCAACTGGTTACATTTTGGTACGAATCCAAGATGGCGGCTTAATAAAATATATAAAAATTCAGCCAGAAAAAAAATGCTTAATGGTTTGATTTCAAATTGTGTGCCATAACTAATTGTAGTACAGGGCTCAACTAGTAGAATGGTGGTACTAATTCAAGATGGCCGAACAAAATGGCGGCCAAATAAAATATTTTTAAGCGTGAAAAAGTCACTCTCTCACTTTTACGCATCTTTACGTTTTAACGTTGTTAAATGCCAAAAAAATATTGTTTTAAAAATATTTTTTTCTGTCTGTCTGTCAGTTCGCGGCATTGTTTTAATATATTATTGTGACTTCAAATTTTAGTCAAAAATTAAGGGTCATTAAGATTTTGGTAAAAATCCAATATAGCGAAACAAAATGGCGGCCTAGTGAAATGTTAAAAAAGTTATTATTAAAAAACTACTCAGTGAAATGTTAAGAAAAAATATTATGAAAAAGCTACTTGTCGAATTTATTTCAAATTTTGCATAAACATCAATTATTATGTTGGAATTAACTGGTAAAATTTTGGTACGAATCCAAGATGGCGGCACAAAATAAAACACTAGAAACTACTTAATTATTACAAATTGTGTTCCATAACTAATTGTTGTACAGTGCTTAACTAGTAAAACTAGTTACTAATTCAAAATGGTGTAACAAAATTGCTCTAGATTTTACATATATTCACATTTTAACGTCCCTAGATGCCAAAAAACATTTTTTATCAAATCCGGCAGTCCGTCTGTCGGTCTGTCTGTCAATTCGCGACATAGTTTAAATACTATTTACCCGATTGATTTCATATTTTGACCAAAAATTAAGTGTCATATGAGGATGACCTGGTAATATTTTGGTAAAAATCCAATATGGCTGAACAATGTTACAAATTTTTTGTTAGAGTGGTGTATTATTTGGGGATAAGATCCAAAAAAAAATTATTTTTTTTTTTTAAAAGCAAAATGATATAGGACGCATATATAGATCCTATATCCTGTAGGAAACTCACATGTTTTTTATTATCAGTTTTTACCTACGATTATCGATATATTTCGAAAATCACTAGATTTTGTTTTTATGTTAGAATGGTGTATTATGTCGGGTTAGGATTCAGTAATAAAAACAAGTCTTGTTTTAAATTGTCGACGTTTCGCAACTTTTTTTAATTTTCACATATATGAGTTGTGCCATTATTTTTTTATATAAGATACAAATTTCAAAGGTTAAGGTAAGGTCAAGGGGTACTTCTTTTTTGAAATATTTTCAACTTCCTGTGACTTCCGGTTTAACCGGAAGTTGGTATCAACTTGCTTATTTTAAATGAGCCTTCTGGGTACCAAATTTTAAAATCTCATATTTTTGCTGTAGTTATAGTTTTGAAGATATAATCTTCATATTTTGCAGACGATCGATAAATAATCTTAGGTTTCTATTTTTTTTATTGAAAATCTATTTTTATACAGGGTTCCTAAATTCAGCGGCAAACATTCACATTTTAGCTAAAGTCCGTTTTTTTAACATGGAAAAACTTTATGCACTATCAAATTGGAATTCTATCGAACTGTGTTAAGGATCTAATAGCGTAACCATTTTCGAAATAATTGGTTTTTTATTAAACTATCATATGTATTTGCTAAATGCTTACACCTTCCCATAGTAAGCCATGGAAAAACAATTGTTGTGCTTTTCTATTCAACATGACAGCTGATTTGAAACTTTTAAATTAAAATAAAATAACACTCAAAAACTGATATTCTCTCCGGAGAATGTTACAAAATATTGGAGAGAAAATGTTTTTAATGAAAAACATCCTCATTTATCGCCAATGAACAAGAGAAAATTGAAGAGGATGGTAACATTGTCCGTTCATCTGAAGACACATTTCAATATGGCTGAAACAAAATGGCGGTCACCCTTTATTGTAACAAATGAAAAAAAAAATATTCCTAAAGAAAAACTGATTTTTTTGCTTATACGATATGTCTTGTATTCTATTTTTTTTACTATGGTGAATTTTTACAGAAAACATCTGGGCTTTTGAGGCATGAAACCATCTTGTTTGTATTGTTTTATAATGATTTTTTATTGTTTTACAAAGTGAATATAAATGGAAATTTAACAATACATTTTTATATATTGTGTGTTGGATATACAATAAACTATCTCATGATGAAATAATGTTCAAATTTTGTTCATCTCTAAAAAATCAGTTTGTGTTGTTTGGAAAATATTATATATGGGATAATGGTTGATTTTTAACCATAATTTGAAGTCAATCGGATAAAGTCTTCTATTCCGAGCAAAGACAGAACGACACACACAGGCGGATTTTACTGTGGCCAAAACCCATTATAATTGAAATAATGACATATTTAAATTTATAAAAATAATCTGAATTAAAAAAGAAAAATCTTTTATAAACATTAAAATCGGAAAATGGAAATTGCATTGATTAAATAAAATGTGTATCCCTGTCAATCTATATTACTTTAATATTTATTAAAAAATGTATAAAAATTGCTCACTTAATATCGATTTTTTATCAAAAATCTGTATAAATATTTAAAATTCACAATACTAGAAAACTACTGTAGGCATTCCTATCTTCTCATTTTTTAATATTTACTAAAAATGTAATATGTATTTTTCAAAGTTACCCTAAAGTTAAAATTTTCAGTAACTGTAACACTATATCTTATATAACAGGCAATAAATAACCATAATAAATCTACACAAATGGTAAAATTCCGCCGCCATGTTGGCATTACAATGTTGAATTTTAATCAAATCAGCAAAAATGTTAAAATCAGTCTGCTATGGTGGTGCCGCCATTTTTAATTTTCAAATATTGACTAAAATTTCATAACTTTTATTCTTAAATACTTCTAGATACTGATATTTCAGCAGAAGCTGTACAAATGACAAAATTTGTTCTTAAAAGAGCTATATTGGCGCCACCTATTTTGATTTTTGTTGTGAATTCTTAAATAATCCCCACAAATGTTAAAATCATCCGTCCGACCTGTTGACATTGTAATTTTGACACCGCTATTTTAAATTTTTAAATGCTGACACTTTTAAATTTTCCTAGGCCCTGCTTTTTTAGTTTAATTTTAGCTACACAAGTAACAAAATTCGTCGGCCGTATTGGTGCCGCCATTTTGGATTTCTAAACGGACTAAAAATTCGGATTTTTTATATCCGAAAGTGTATGCATGACAAATTTGAAAATAATCGGTAATGGAAGTGGTGAAAAATCCATTACAAAATTTGAATCAGACATACAAACATACAATCAGATGATTAGGAAGCCAATAAAAGTGCGTTAAAGCATTGTATAAAAGTGCGTTAAAAGCATTGATTTTAGTTTAAAACTCCGTATTTATTAAAGAGGTTTAACTTTAGATAAGGTCTAACTTGACAGTTACAGGTTTAAAATGATATTTTCAATAACAGAACAAATAATTTTTCTAAATGTCACAATTACAAAATGATAGTGACATAAGGCAAAAATAACTAAAACTAAAGTTTAATAATATAGAAATAACTAATTTCCTTTTAAACTTACCTAACGTAATAGTTTGATTTTAGATAGTGAAGTAGAGAACGTCAACGATAATGAAGCATGGCCCATTTCTTTATTTTCGTACATCAAATAAATAACAGGTCGTCATTTTGTTTCGCCATATTGAATTCATACCAATATTTTATCAGTTTTTTTTTACATCAGACGTAATTTTTGTGGAAAATTAAATAAAATTTAAGGTAATCGAGTAAGTGGATTTTTTAGCTATACCGGAACAGACCGACCGACCGACCGACAGTAATGGAAAAACATGAGGATCTGTAAAAACCCGGAACGATAATTTTTTCACGATTAATGAATGATATTTCCTTATGCGGGAAGGGAAAACTGACGCCGTCACTGGCATTCGTCAACAAATGGCCACGGCTTGGGCATGGGTCATGCCCACTTCTTGTTTTATCGTAAACATTGGTCGATAGAATGTGAAAAATAGGGGAACCATATTGGCGCATACCCCTAACGTGATTTATGAATGAGTTGTGATCTCTATTTTAATTCTTACTCTAAGGTTTCACTCTAATGATTTTTTATTGTTTTACAAAGTGAATATAAATTGAGAAATTTAACAATACATTTTTGTATGCTATTTGAGGTTTCTGTTAGATATACAATATCAAGCCACATCTCATGATAAAATAATTGTATCAGTTTTTGTTCATCTACCTAAATTATTGTTTTTGTTGAATCAGTTTGTGTTGTTTGGAAAATATTTAGCATAATGGGATAATGGTTGATTTTTAACCATAATTTGAAGTCAATCGGATAAGTATGTCTTCCGGCTATGCCGAGCAAAGACAGAACGACAGACCGCCAGACTGACCAAAATGGGAGAATATGTTTTTCAAACGCAAACATCTTCAAAAATTTTGGAGGGTGATTTATTCAAGATTACAATACTGCCCTCTTACGAGTGAAGTAAAACATCTGATTGACTAAAAATGGCAGATAAAAAAATTTCATTACAAATTCTTATTTAACATTTTAATATCTCAGAAACTCAGTAATTTACAAACTGCTGCAACTGCACCCAGAACTGCACTTATTTTTTTGCCACCCTATCCTTGATATGTAATATCTTCTCCAGCAAAAAAAGGTGGTACCGCTTCGAAATCAAATCCGTTCGGGCTCGCAATCGTCTCGGATTGTTGGTTTAGGTAGTAACTTAGGTAGCAGTTTTTCGAATTTCAACCCACTTCGTGCTCCTCTAGATTATATAGAACATAGAACCGATGGCAATGACAGACAGGCAGGTAGTCGGGGTTGTTGATTGATTATATACGGGAGGTTACGAACAATGTTTCGCGTCTATCGGGAGGTAAAGAGGGTCTAGAAATAAAACACATTTACTTTCCCTGACTATGTTTTTTGTTTATATACAAAACAGTATAAATAGATAAACTTTTTTATGAAAAAATACTCTAAAAAAATACTAAAAAGTAAAAACTAATATCTTATTCCAATTTAAAAATTAAACTATGAATTCGAGTGTCTTAATATACAAGATATTACAGGGGTGCTTAAACGGTCGTTCGCGAGTGCTTTTTGAGTAGATCTCGAGAAGAAAATTTTTTTTTAATAAGTAGGTACTTAACTAAACTACAAAAATTTATTACGTAATAAAATAACACTCTGCTAGCGGCAAAAGGCGGCTTTATCAAAGGAACGCGTGGTACTTGTCAAAGAAAAGCCGCGTTTTTTATTCTTCCCGCTTTTCTAGAAATTTCGGGCGGTGCGTTTGACGGGAACATTCGAGATTTTCGTTCACGCCGATATAAATGTTGCGCCTGCAGAAATTGGAGTCATTCTGAATTGCAACTTGAAGGCAATACTACGTCGATACAAAGTTTATTATTAAATAGTACAAAATGAGTGCAGCGAAGAAATCTAAAACGTATCATTTTAATAACGATTGGGAGGAAGAATTTTTGTTTTGTATGGTGAAGGATAAGTGCATTTGTCTTATTTGTCGTGCGTCATTTGCAATACCTAAGCGTAGTAACTTAGAGAAGCATCATCAAACGGTTCAGAAAAACTATGAAAAGGATTTTCCGCCACAGAATGAATCAAGAAAACGAAAAGTACGTGATTTGATATCTTGTTTGAAAAAAGAACAAACCATGTTCACAAGACCAGCCAAACAATCAAAAGCTGCTACGATCGCGTCATTTAAAATATCTCATATATTGGCGAAACACAAGAAACCATTGGAAGATGGATCGGTTGTGAAGGAAGCATTTATTGAAGCGGGTGAGACTTTATTTGGAGATTTTAAAAATAAAACAGAAATCATGTCTGCTATTAGAGAACTTCAGTTATCTCGTCCGACTGTCACAAGGCGTATTGAAGTCATGAGTCAGGACATGGCAGATAAACTAAAAAATGATATCATGGAATGTACATACTTTTCTTTACAGTTCGACGAATCCACCGATATGACAGACACTGCCCAGCTGTGTATTTTTATTCGGATGGTATTCAATGACATGTTGGCTAAGGAAGAATTTTTGTCAATCATTCAAGGGGAAGACACGTCGCGTAGATATATATGACGTTTTCTTCAATTTTGTAAAAAACTACAAGCTACCAATATATAAATTAGTGTGCTTTACAACCGATGAAGCACCAGCGATGACTGGAAACAAAAACATTTTTTTAAATCCATTGCATTATACATCAACAAGTTTTGTGTTCAAAAGTTTTAAACACGGAGGAAATTATGGGCATTGCAACAAAAATTGTGAATTCTATCCGTGCACGTAGCTTGCAACGGCGACTCTTTAAGTTGCAGTTGGAAGATAGGGAGTCAGCTGAACACACTTCACACGGACGTCAGGTGGTTGAGTCGCGGAAAATTCCTAGAAAGGTTTCAAGAATTATTGCCCGGAATAACAGCTTTTCTAGACGAAAGAGGTGATGACACTCAGATGTTGAAAAACGAAAAATGGCTGACTGATTTGGCATTTTTGACTGACATCACAATGCACTTAAACACCATTAACTTGGAGCTTCAAGGTAAAGGAAAAACTGTTATTGAGATGATTAGCGCAGTAAACGCATTCAAAACCCCCAGAACAATATTCCATACTTTAAGCGTGAGACAAAATGTGCAAAATAATAGGACAGTCTAATATTTACATTATATATGATATAGTACAAAACAAACCGTTGAGAGTTTTTTGCATAATTCCGTTATTTGACAGTCCCAATCATCGAGGTCTAAATCAACCCGAAGGACCTGCGAAGAGTGATCTGACAATCCATTAAAGTCAACTATTGCATGGTTATTTATATTACAAAAATTAGTACAAATATAGTCAATAGCAGTACTAAAAGTAGACGTCTGTCTAGTTGCTTCTTTAACATGACAAAACAAAACCATAAACCATATAAATCTACAAGTTCATGTCGCTCAACTAAATTTGCAAGAAAGTCAATTTTACTGGCAGTAGCAGTAGCTCCAAATTTGCTGATTCCGCGGCTTTTAGTACCTCTTCTGGTATTTCTTCACCCAAACTATCCATTTTAAGCAGAATTACTTTTTTTGAACTTTTTTTCAAATGATTGTATGTTTGTATTTTGGTTGACACAAAGAGAACTTATTGTTGTCTTATTTTAATTAGCTATCAAATTATGGTAATCTAATATGGAGTAAATTTGGCTAAATTCTCTACAAGCCCAAGGCAACTTTGCGCAAGCACCCTCGTAGAAAAAATATATTTTTAATATGTAATTCTCTAAGGCGATTGGCATATTTTTCATTTCCTCCAATTCTCTACATTGACTGGTCTATAATAGAGAATCACTACCGTTGTATTCAAATTTTGGACATGCCTTTGTACGCTGAAACAATGAGGTCTTGTATGGTGCCGGAAAGTTGAATTGGGCGGACACAATTAAAAAAAAACCTGAAAAGTCCGTTGTCGTCGACACTTTTAAGTATTCTTTTCACATTTCCTATGTCGCCGTCCGTGGCCTGTTTTGTTCTTTTCTTCGGGAGTTTGTTGTGGCTCTGTTTCGCTCGTGCTTCGTCTAAAAACGTGGTCGAATATAATAATAAATGTATGAAAGCAATATTACATTAGTCAACATTTATAATACAAACAATTTTAAAAGCATATATATATATATATATATATATATATATATATATATATATATATATATATATATATACTTGTTAATATTCAACCGATTTTAACAAACTTTTTCCCCCTTTTCTGCCCTAGGCAGAGTTGAAAATTGTGTTGTATTGTACCGGGAAAACTAAAAATTACGTGAGCATGTAAATAAACCAAAATTTAACATGACTGCCAAAAAGAGACGTTTTATTTTTTCATAGTATTTTCATTTTCATTTCATTCGTAGCATACGCATACGTTAAGGTTTACTGTACCAAATCACCAACTTTGAAACTTTAGTTATTAATACAGGGTGAATAAAAAGATATACACTTTAAACCATAACTTAGAAATATGGTTAATTAAAATACATTTAACCATTGGACATTTTTGAATAAAGATGTACTCCTAATTTTAATTTCCTTGAACAGTGTTGCCAATACACATCAAAAAAGAAGCAAAGCTAATTTTAGAGCTCTTCTACGCTATCGCAAGGTTTGACACAGTCTTAATACAGGGTAGATGAAATTCTATAATGGTTTATTTTACATTTGAGGGCACATTTACAGATTTTATTCAGAGGTTTTGCCCAACAAAAAAAAATACTAATAAACAGTTAATATAAATTTGTTTTTATTACCAAACATAGAAAAAAAACTATACCAAAGCGGCAACAAGGCGACAAAAGATTAAAAACAAATGCGAAAAAATAAAACAACGTAACACAAAAACTTAATAGTCGTTTGGCCCTCCACCAGCTCTAATGCATTGCACATATCTTTCATGCTTTCAGTTAGGCTGTTTATAATATGTTGGTACGGAATTGCATTCCATTCGTCCCCAGCGGCTTCAATAAGGTTGTTTGTTGACTCCAAACTTGATATTCCTTCTACTTCTTTATATTCGATCACTGCTCTCGTCCTATTTGCGGTAGCATTATCATCCATGAATAAAAAGTTTGGACCTACAACACCCCGACACAACCGAACACCCGGGTCCACGATATGTTCTATGTAAATTTGACCAGTCATCGTTTTGGGTGTTTTATTATTCCACATTATCCCATCCCAAAACATGGTTGTACCGCCTTGAATATGGTAGCACTCTGTAGTTGGAAGCCCTCGCTTCTCTTCCTGGAACTCGCCAAACGTGAAATCGTCGGTTATTGGACATTGAGCCAATTCTAGCTTCATCGGAAAACATTACATTTTTCCATTGATTGATGTTCCAATGGCGATGTTCTATACACCAATTTAACCTTGTCCGTTTCTGCAATTGTGTAAGTTTGAGAACTCGCAGGGCCTTTGAGTTTGAGTTGATACCTCTATGTGATGTTCTGCCCGAATTTCTTCTTTTATTGCTATTGATGTTGTTGTTGTTGGATTCCTCCTTGTCAGTATTCTAATAAACCGATCTTGATTTGCTGTGGCCTTGCGATTTCGATGCCGTCGAAGTCTATTTTCGATTAAACCAGTCTCAATATATCTGGAATAAATTCAAGAGACATCACTCTGGTTAACCCCTGTTATTTTCGCCACATTCCTTTGACTTCTACCGCTCTTCACTAAACCTATGATACGTCCTCCATTTTTAACTTTTTGTAGTTAAGTTGACAATGTGTAGGCAAATCTGGACATCATCCTTTCTGTATAAAAGCTGCAAATGTTTAAACATTGTGATGTTATACAGTAGTTCTGAAATTTACTTGATACCTATACCAAGTAATAAAATATAAAAATTATTAATAAAAATATATTATTAAATTAGGCAACACTGTTTAGGGTAATTAAAATTAGAAGTACATATCTAGGTATTCAAAAATGTTGATGCCTAAGTGTATTTTTAATTAACCATATTTCTAAGTTATCGTTTATAGTGTATAACTTTTTATTCACTGTGTATTAAAAATTAAAGTTTCAAACTTGGAGATGTGGAACGGTAAAAGTTTTCGTATCCGTTGCATATGAAAAAATTAAATCTGCATGCCCCGTCTCTTTTTGGCAATCATATTAAATTTTGGTTTATTTACAAATTCACGTAACTTTTAGTTTCCTCAATACAATACAACAAAATTTTCTACACTTACCATTGCCCTTTATATCACACGATTTTTGGAACACTGGCAGATGTTCGGTTGCTAATCACGAATCCGAAATCAGATTTTTTATACCTTAGTAAGCAATGCGAGGTTTATTACCGCTTTATATTCCATGCATTCTTTACTACATTACAGAAACAAGCGTACCTTTATCGTGGTATGATGTGCCCGGATAGTAATAATATATTTCTGCCTCATTTATTTGTAAGAGGAAAGCATTGTCCCAAACCTGAACAAAATGTTCAAATTGTTTTCCTTTTAAACTATCAAAGCGTGAAAAACCGACGGCCGGGCATTCTCGAGGAAAACGTTTATCAATCGAAGAAGAAATGAGTGTGTAAAGGCGAGGCGGATTTTTTAAATTTTTCCGAGCGTCAGGCTGCCTGCGGCGAAATTAAAAATGTTTCGCATTTTCCGGGGAACATCTACCGGAAAAGCGAACCGGAGGAATTCCCCATCAGTTCGATTCGGGAACTTTTAATTGAAATCCCGCGGATTTTATTGCCGTAGCGCTCTTTTTTGGACGTACTATAGCCTGAGTTCGAGCAACTTCGTTCAATTTCATTCAGTTAACTAGTTCAGCACCATTCCCATTTCAATTCTATATTTGCTATTCCCATTGTCATGAATATCAAGTAACAACTTCTTAGGTGCCGATTTATTCGATTTGACATTTTGGCGACCATAGACAATTAGACATAGTAAAGTATTTTATCTGAAAGGGAGGTATAAATACCACTGGTTAACAAAATTAAACTTTTTTTCTTGCCACACGAACTAAATAAGGTACACTATATAAAACTTTTTACGCTCAATTCAAATATGTTTTCAGATTTTTTCCATCACGCATAGTTTTATAGTGACAAGGCCTTTAATTTTTGAATATATATATATATATATATATATATATATATATATATATATATATATATATATAGAACGTCAGTTGTACAATAAAAAATTGTCCTCAATATATAGTTATGTGGTATTTTCGCTTGTATTTGGCTTCAGGTATATCCCTCTTGAGTGTCCAGCAATAGTCTGCCAACATACTGGGACTCCACTTCCCCTGGTAACGCTTTTCCATAGTAGAGATATCCTGATGGAATCTTTCTCCAGTGAGTGTGAGTGCAAAAAATGGATTTTTAAACTCATGTTGCATCCCATTTTTTGATAGCAATTTAAAAGATCATTTACAATTTCCTGATAGTTTTCTGATTTGTAATTTCCCAAAAAATCGCTGCAAATCCTGGTAAACGATAGCCATGCTTTTTTTTCAAATGCATTGAGTTCTGAAATAAATTTGTCATCCTTAAGCAGTTCTCTGATTTGGGGTCCTACAAATATACCCTCTTTGATTTTTGCTTCGCTGATTTTAGGAAACTTATTTCTTAGGTACGCGAATCCATTACCCTCTCTATCCATACCTTTAACGAAATTTTTCATTAAGCCCAGCTTAATATGCAAAGGGGGTAGTAAAATTTTCCTAGGATCTACAAGGGGAGGATTTACAATGTTCTTATTCCCTGGAATCAAAGATGTTCTTTCTGGCCATACTTTCTTTGTGTAATGGTTTTTCTTGTCGCTGCTGTCCCACTCACAAAGGAAACAACAATACTTTGTGTAACCAAGTTGCATTCCAAGTAGAAGCGCTACAACTTTCAAATCACCACATATGGCCCACTTAAAGTCTTTATAATTAATTTTGTCCAACAGAAGCTTCATGTTGTCATATGATTCCTTCATATTGGTAGCATGAGCCAAAGGAACGGACGGAAACCTGTTTCCATTGTGCAGTAGAACCGCCTTCAAGCTGACTTTGGACGAATCGATGAACAATCGCCACTCATCGGTTTTATATTCATGCTCAAGTTCCCGCATTACAGATATAACATCATGACAGAACACTATCCCATCTTCAATGGAAAAGAAGTCACTGAATTGCTGGTGACGACTACGATAAAACGAAACTTTAGTTTCCTTCTGAAGGAGATTCCAATTCTTTAGTCTAGAACCTAAAAGTTCGGCTTGCTTCTTAGACAAGTTTAAATCTCGTACAAGATCGTTCAGATCCCCTTGACTTAACAAATGTGGCTTATTTGAAAAATGACCTGGGTCAAATAGCGGATCAGATTGCAAATTTGTTTCTGCCCTGTTTACTTCTAAAACATCTTCCGACTCATCATCACTCAGGATCATATGCTCCGGAGGCTGTGGTACAGGTAGCTGATCACTGTGAGGTACTGGTCTTATTGCCGATGGTAAGTTTGGATACTTGACAGTGTGTTTGGATTTTGATGTTATTCCAGTTATATTTGTTAAACAATCCGAGCTATGATCTTTAGGTTCTCGCCAAACCATAGGAATAGCAAATGCCATATGACGAGTTCCTTTTGCCCAGGCTGTGAGAGTTTTTAACACAAGTAACACAACAAATATGGGGGGCCCAAGGTTTATCTTGATCTCCTATTTTACAGCCAAAGTACTGTTCGTAGCATTTTTTAATCAGAGGTGTAAATGAACGTTTTTGGAATTTAAACGTTAACTCAGCGCAGATATAGCAGAAACTGTTTGGGTGATTTACACAATTTCTAGGCATTTTGTGAAAACACGGTATTTTGGTATACACCAAAAATAAAACACAACTGAATAGTCCTAAATTCCGAATTGCACACGAGACACGATAAACGCGCTTAGTAAAGTCTAACAAACGACTAAGCCGTTGGACTGATTGACCGTCATAGGTGTATAAAATGGCTACGTGTCGTCGGCAGCAGCGGCGGCATAGACTATATTATATTACCTGTATAATAAAATATTCTCTTATCTGAACTTTATTATGCTAAATATATAATAAAAACAGGTAGTGAACTGCAAAATTAAGTATTTGTGCACTATATTGAGCTGCTACCTGTATTATAATTTAATATACTACCTGTATTATATTTTATACTGGAACATAAAAACTGTGGGTGATAGAAAAATTCTAAAAATATATTTGGTTTCAGCGCACAAAAAAACACCAAAAACAGGTAATTTTTTTTCTGTGGCAAATTTCTTGTTAACCAGTGTACTCATTCGGTTTTTCTTTTTTAATTTTTCGATTTACTGAAATTCAAACATTTTTATATTTTTTTTTTTACCAGAGGATGAGTGATCATGATAACATTTTTATGTGAGCAACTGAATATGGGTGGGATTAAAAAAATATTGCATATACGCTACACACTCATAGTGTTGTTACGCCTGTCGTCTTGGAAAACACCTGTTGAGTCCGGAAACTCTATATGGTCAACCCCCGGCTCTCCACCAGCTCCAATCCGGCCCGCGAGAGATTCATAAATTTCAAATAACGCGCAAAAAAATTAAAGATTTAGCACACACAGCTTAAATTTGTAATTATTGTCAACCAACCTAAAACTGTATTCTACAAATCATAAAGACTAAAATCGATAAATAATTTTATTAAGCGCACGCCGTAGATCTAGTCAGAAATAGTTGTTAGAAGGAGACAAACAGATAAACATTCGGGAAGCCGCCCCATGACCTTGAAGAGCTTCGAGCGATGAGTCATGAACAACACTCGGCTCTGAGCGCTCGCATCGCATATTCGCTCATTTCATTACTTCCTAACAACTGATAAGAAAAGACGCGGGAAACATTCAAGCAAGAAGCTCAGAAGAAAAAATCTATCAAAATGTCTGTTTAAAAAAGCAGAAAGTGGACACAGAATATTGTCAATTCCAAAACAAATGGACTGATGAATACTTTTTTATCATGCACAGTGCAATTTCTGTTTTAGAAGAATGCAATATGAAGTTGAGAAAATGAGCTTAACATTGACTGATAGATTAGTTGGTTTTCAAGCATTTTCGATTGCTTTGGATGAGAGTACCTATTTTATACGAGGTGTTGATGAAGAATTTGTAGTGACAGATGATGTACTGGCTTTACGGCCACTACAAGGGACCACTAATGTAAAAGATATTTTTGTCGAGGTTCAAAGTACTTTTGAGCAATTTGCAGTGGTGTAAAGTAGTTGGAGTGTGCACAGATGGTGTGCTTTCAGTGGTGGGTTCACGAAAAGATTTTATCGGAATTCTGAAGGAAAGAGCAACCGCTATAAATGTGATTTAATAATTCTGCATTGCATTATTCACCAACAAAACTTGTGCTCTAAGTCCATTCGACTGAAGAATGTTATAGATGTGGTAGTAAAGTGCGGGACACGAAAGAAAACCGGGCGGTCCTTAAAATAAAGGTTCATAGTCTTAAGCAAGCGGAAAAGTAAATTTGTGTACGCAAATAAATTTTATGTCATTTTATTTGTTGTAATAGTTTGCCGCTTCACCTATAAAGTGCGCCAGCTAAGCGGTACGGAAAATTAATCGAGGATTTAGTACATTTCTTACTAATCCACTTGTAATTGGGATGTGCCTAGAGTCTCCATGCACTTGCCGCTAGAAGGTTCAAGTTATTTCCAGTGGTGCCTATACATTTCGAGCATTTGTTTTCATTTCTATATAAATGCGTTGCGTTGAATTTGAATCATTATTTCGAAGTAACGATGGCGAGCAAAAGAGGAAAAACAATTCGGAGCGGTGCACGTGAAGTTATTGCGAGCATTATACAGGGTGTCCGGGAAAATGTGGGAGATCTCTCGGACTCAGATAAAACATTAAAAAATAAGATGACAAGTTCCCATAAATTTTTTTCCTAGCGGCCCTCCCTACGGAGATACGGCCCCCTAAAGGACCCCACTGGAAATCGGTTTTTCTAGAATAACTTTTAAACGACTCAATATAATTTAACGAAAATTTAATATGATAAACAGTAGTAAGGACCTCTCAAAATGCTTCCCTTAAAACATAATTAGCTTGTTTAGTTTACCAGGGACGGACTAGATTGTACATTTTAACGCTCAAATTTTTAACACCCTGTATGATAAGGAGTTAAAAAAAATAAATTTGGATACCTTGAACATTAAGCTAAAGAAAAGGTGCTCTTGTTCATTGTCGATAAAATGAACCGTTTTCGAGAAAAAAAAATAATAAAAGAATACAACTTTGGGAGTATTAAATATGTTTTGATCCTGAACAACCTAATACGCTAAATAGAAAAAAGTCAATTAAAAACTTCATAAGTGGGTTCAACATGTGCTCCGTGATTTGTGATGCACTCGCGGGCACGACGAATAGAGGACTGCTGTACTCGCCACAACAACCCAGCATTGTTCCTTATCATATCGCAATGAAACGTGATTCTCTGTAAAAGTTCCTCCCTAGTAGCAACCGGAGAGGAATACACCAAGGTTTTGAGATGACCCCACAGGTAGAAATCCATTGGCGTTAGGTCGGGAGACCGTGGAGGCCAGGCAATGGGACCTCCTCTGCCTATCCAACGGTTTCCATAGACGTTATTTAGGTGGTCCCGTACAGCAACGCTAAAATGGGGTGGGGCTCCATCATGCATAAAATGCATCCTTTGGCGGGTTTCAAGTGGCAAATGCTCTATTGAATCTAGAAAAGCGTTCTGAAGGAACTCTAAATAAAGTTCACCATTCAATCGTGCCGGTAATACGCATGGTCCAATGAAAAAATTGCCGATTATTCCTGCCCAAACATTAATGGATTGAAACTGATGTTGATGATGATGAACGACAGTGGCATGAGGGTTTTCATCAGCCCATACATGCGAGTTATGTAAATTTACAATACCATCTTTGGTAAATCCTGCTTCATCGGTAAAAAGAATAATGCTAATGAAGTTTGGGTTTGTTCGTTGTTGATCTAACAACCAGTTTGCGAACTGGATTCTTCGAGGAAAATCTTCAGGAAGTAGTTGATGCACTTTTTGCAGATGATAAGGGTATAACAACTGTTCTTTAAGTACTTCAGCAACTGTACTTTTTGACACATGAAGCTGCGCGGCTAATATTCGAGTGCTTATTGAGGGAGTATCAGCTACAGTATCCAAAATATCTTCCTCCAATTGCACCGTACGTACTGTTCTCCTCACACCAGCATCAGTACTCCTTTTCCCAAAACTTCCTAAAAATAATTAATGAACGTCAATAATGTTACCTTATTAATTGAGAATTGCCCACCAGTTTCTCTTAGACGTTGGTCAATTCGCTGAAATGTTTTCTCATTTGGAATATTGCGATTAGGATATCTTTCTCCATACAACCTTCTTGCTTCATAAGCATTGCAAGATGCAAGTCCGTACATAAGATGCATATCTGCATACTCACTAAATGTGTATCCCATTATCGAATTAAATTTACCAAGGTATTCAAAATTTAATAAATTAATATCGAAGTAGGTACAAAAAGATCAACGTGTCAAGAAGATTTCAAATGCACACGTCAATGCGAGATTATTTATTTCGTACCATAGTAACGTTTGTAAAAAAGTGCATTCTTTAATACTGATAAATAAACAATAATAAAACATTAATTCTTTTATTATTTTTTTTCTCGAAAACGGTTCATTTTATCGACAATGAACAAGAGTACCTTTTCTTTAGCTTAATGTTCAAGGTATCCAAATTTATTTTTTTTAACTCCTTATCATACAGGGTGTTAAAAATTTGAGCGTTAAAATGTAGAATCTAGTCCGTCCCTGGTAAACTAAACAAGCTAATTATGTTTTAAGGGAGTATTTTGAGAGGTCCTTACTACTGTCTATCATATTAAATTTTCGTTAAATTATATTGAGTCGTTTAAAAGTTATTCTAGAAAAACCGATTTCCAGTGGGGTTCTTTAGGGGGCCGTATCTCCCTAGGGAGGGCCGCTAGGAAAAAAATTTATGGGAACTTGTCATCTTATTTTTTAATGTTCTATCTGAGTCCGAGAGATCTCCCACATTTTCCCGGACACCCGGTAGAGGCCTGTACTAGAGAAGCTGAAAATAATAGTTTGACTATTCTAATTCAAAATCGAACAGAACGCCCTGCATTTTACACTGGTGTTTCGGAAAGTAGTATTAGAAAAATTCAAAGAGAACATAATGATCGCTCATGTTCTACTTCACCTTTAAAATCTCCTGGTAAAAAAAGACCATGATTATCATACAAAGATAAAATTGACGATGGTGATTTTCAAGTAACTCGACGAACAATAGAGGATTTTTATATAAACTTGAAGAAGGTTCCGACCTGCAAACTCCTACTTCGTGCTGTAAAGAACAAAATAGATTTTCCGTACGAGTATAAAACCTTCAATCGGCTTTTACGAGCAAATGGTTTTGTTTGGCGCAAGTGCCAAAATAAACGACAATTGCTCATTGAGAGACCAAATATTTTTCACTGGAGGGTGAAATATCTATCAACTGTAAGGCAATATAGGCAAGAAGGACGCAATATTGTGTATCTAGACGAAACCTGGGTAGATAATGATATGACAGTGAACAAATGTTGGCAAAGTGAAAGTATTACAGGTGTTGTTCAGGGAATCCCCTCTAGTAGTCGCTTTATTACAGTTCATGCTGGTTCAGAAGCCGGATTTGTTCCAGATGCTGCTTTAGTTTTTCGCTCGGGACTATTTGAAAATTTTGACTTATGCAGTTCGACTTTAGCTATTCGAGTATGTCAAAAGTATTTTTCCAAAATTAACACATCAATGTCAAAAAAGTTATAGAACCTAAAAGTCGGGTGTATTTTAAATAGTTTAGCATTTTCTGCAGTGTCAGCTATAGTGCTTTGATTTTTTTACAAATGTTTTTAGCTCGATGCTCGAGTCTTTATGTTTACATTTTTTGCAAAACAATTTTTGTAATATGACTACTACACACTTGGAGACTACCATGGGCAGATGAATAGAGATAATTTTGAAAAGTGGTTGCTCGAGAAGCTTCTACCTAACATTCCTCCCAAATCAGGCATGGTAGTGGATAATACGTCTTATCATTCTCACGTAGAAGATAAAGTGCCAACTAAATACTCTACAAAAGCTCATATGATATCGTGGCTTAAATCGAACAATCTTGTATGTGATCCAACATGGAGAAAATATCAATTATATGAAGTAATATCAGCCGACAAGACTAGACAAAAAAAAGTATAAAATTGACGGTCTTTTACGTAACCTCGATCATACACCTTTAAGGCTGGCTCTATACATCCAATATTTAATTTAGGCGAGCCTAAATATATAGTTGTGGTGGACAACAAAAAATTTTCTAGCAACTAGTGGCTAGTTTTAAAGGCGGCTAGCTAGGCGTTACTAGCTATAAAAACTTATCCAGAAATTCAAGTACTGAATTCAAAATGGATAAGACAAAATTATGACATGAAATTTAAGATTTCAATTTTATGCGAACTCAATTCACACCTATTGAACTTGCATGGGCAGGAGTAAAAAAATATATTCAGACGGCGCAACACCGCTTAAATATATATGAACTAACAGAAAAATAACTAGAGAAAATAAGAGCGCAACACCGATGAACTTCCAATTAAAGATTTAAATAAAATAACATTAGAAGTGATTGACTCAATATCGGCTGAAAATCGGAAATCGTATGTTAGACATGCTCGTTATATTGAAGATAAATACTGGGAAGTAGATGGCAAAATTGAAACGGTTATTGATGATTTAGTTATCACACTGGGATCTTCCAGTAGTGACGACGAAACCTCATCATTTTCAGAGGAAGACAACGATTTAGAAGGAATCGAACCATTAGAATCACATCCGTCAACCTCAAAAATGGCTTAGTTTTTTTTCATATATATTGTAAAATTGTTAATAAAGTAGCTGTCAATAAATTGCTTCAAAATAATTAATTTTCGGTTCAATTCCGGGTGTCAAAAACTATCTAATATTGCAAGTAATATTTGAAAAACTACAGAACTCATATTTTTCCAAAATTAACACATCAATGTAGTTATAGTAGGGGAGCGTCTTGTTGGAAATATATTTGATTCACATGTGCTAAAGGGCATCTTCTATGATTTCTAGCAATATATTTTGAAGCAATTAGCAGTGAGACCTCCTTCAAAAATATGAAATTTTATTTTGGTTCCTAGTATTAAAGCCAAATCTTCCTTGTTGCTCGCGTGGAAATATCAAATGTTGATTTTCAGTTGACCAGTGTCTCGTATTGTGCCTATTAAATATTCTAGCACTACTTATATACGAGTCGGACCATATAAGTCCAAAATTTTGGTTAGTATTAATTTTTTGCACAACGTCGTTCTGCATCTCCTGGATGTAGATTTTGATTTATCAAATTTTTCTACAAATATTTTGACTTATGCAGTTCGACTTTGAGCTATTCGAGTATGTCAAAAGTGACCGTTTGTCTCAGTAAAAATCTGTCTACGCCACTGGATTCTACGTAAAAACCTCTATAAGATAACCATATATTTTGAAAAGCCAGTTTTTACCTTTTCGATACGTTAAAAGATAACCGAGTTACGAGGGGTGTCCCAAAATGCAACTTTTTCAATTTTGCCCTGTATCTCCGAAACGAGGCGGGCTATGGAAAATCTGATTACGGCAGCTTGAAATATTTGCAAATAACGGAGATACCTTGCATTTACAACCAAAATTGGACACCCTGTACAGTTTATTTTTTACCAATTAGATAAATAAATGAATGTAAAAACTTGAATTTTAAGACATATATAATAAATATAATTAGATGTTTGCTTGTTTATTTTTCCTGGTGAAGTAGCACTTCACCTACTTCACCTGAATAGCCGCCACTGTTATAGCTTTGTCCGACCGTACACGGCGTCACATAAAAACCCCAAAACTCGTTTAACAATCCTAGTAATAATGGGAAATAAAACAAAGGCTAATAGTTAACAAAGGTTATTGGCGAATTTACGATTTATTCAAAACATGTTTTTACCGGTTTTGATATTTCTGTCGCCGCATCGCATATTTATATTACATTTAATAGGCGAATGGAATTATTTATCCAAAATGCAATTTATTTAACGGAATATATCATATTAAATTCATGACTGCCTACCTCTCATTGTTCCTCGCAATTCGATGGATATGTATGAATATTATTATTGCGTTTATTGTTATTATTATTATTATTGGGTTTCATTTTATTCTGACTTGTTGGAACTAGGAACTCGATTTATATTAAAAGTTTTTTGTTATACGCGATCGATAGAAAATGGTGTTAAACTAGACGGGAAACTGAATTACATATGTTTATTTTACGCAAATTAAATAGAAATATGAAATAACAATCAGGCCGAAAGAGAAAATATTTTGGGGAAGTAATAACATTTTACCAACAGATTTTCTAGTAATGCAGCGGGACTAGAAAAGATTAAATAGGAAACCATTAATTTAGTTTATATTAAAAATGCTAAAATATTATCTTAATTATCAAGCCCATAATAAATGCGGCCTTGACTCCGACCGAGTGACGATAGAAAATGGAATAGAACCTATGCGGGCCGCTAGCTTTTCTGCAGCCAAGTCCTGTATGCTTGATTTCCTGTGAATCCAGCCAAAGGTTATTGAACTTTCCACCGGCTGCTTGCATTTTTTGCATTTCAGTCGCGTGCTTTAAGTGGTTGCGGAAGCTATCGTTGGGGTAGGTTCTTTGTTTGAACGGCTATCCGTGTGTTGTGTGATACGTACGTCAACTTCGGCTGTCGGTAATAACGATAAAAATATTGGAGAAATTAGTAAGAAGAGTGTGTGTGAATGGGTGGTGTGTGTCTTAATAATAAATGGATTTTCAACATTAAACTTCGCTGATAAGCTTCAAATAATTTCCAAAGGAAGAGCAAAACCGCCTATGAAAAATTTTACCACAAAAATGAAAAACTGTATTAGACATTTTTATCCGGAAAAACAATACGAACTATTTAAATGGCTAACAGGGTGTGAAAATATAAGTAAATTATTTTGTTGGCCATGTTTACTCTTTGAAAATGACAAAGATCTCTGGAATAAAACTGGTTTTTCCGATTTAGAACAATTTCCATAAAGCTGTAAAAAGACACATTATGTCTTGATGATAAAGTAAAAAATGATTAATATGATTTTGAAGTAAAGAAATATTTTATTATGAACAATAAATACTAAATGGAAATTTATAAAATGAAGGAAAAATGACAAATAAAATTAAAAACCATAAATTCTAGTTATTCACAGGTCCTCCTTCGTTGGCGAAGCACCTCTCAGTATTTTGTAATAATTTGCCACTAATGCAGTTAAATTTTCGTTTAGTCTTGCAATTTCTTTCCTAATTCTCTGTTGCCACTAATGCAGCTATATTCTCGTGTCTATTGTAGAAAATTTTGTTTTTTAGATAACCCCATAGAAATGCGTCAAGCGGCATTGTCAGGTCTGAACTGGCCATCTTATATATCCATTTTGTCCAATCCACAGATCATAGTTCCGATTCAAAAATTGTGTAGCATTTAAAACATTGTGCGCTGGAGCCCCATCCTGTTGCCAAATGAACGTAAATCTCTGATTTAAAGGAATGTTATCTAACTGCTGTTCTATATCATTTTTCAGATTTTGGAGATATCTGACACCAGTAAGACTTTCACAGAAAAATATTGGTCCGATAACCTTTTTTTTACAATGCCACACTAAACATTTAAACTTGGTATTGAGTCTGCGCATTGCAGGCCGTAATAAAAGAAAAAGTCTTCGGCAAAACCAGAATTGAACACACCCTTAATAAACAGTTGGAAATTAGCCAAAGCCAACACAATGAACTAGTCGATAAAAATAGGCTTATCGATGTTGTTTGTTTTCTCGGACAGCACGAATTGGGATTTAGAGGTCATGACGAAACAAGGGTTTCTTCAAATAGAGGAAATTTTCAAGATTTACTTAGTTTATAATGGCTAAATATGATGATTGCTTAAAAAATCATTTAGAGCAGTCTAGCCTTTTTCGCGGAACGTCGGTTCATTGCTATTGTTCTGGACGAAACAACTGATATCACTAATTTTAGCCAATTATCTATAGTAATACGCTACGTTAAAACAGACGGAAGTATTCAAGAGCGATTTTTAGGTTTTAAGAATGTGTCCGAAAATCGTACAGCAGATGCATTATATACCGTAGTTTATAACGTTACTAAAGAAAGTAATAGAGAGAAAAAATTAATTGCTCAAAGCTATGATGGAGCTGCAGTGATGGCAGGATAATTAGGGGGTCTGCAAGCTAAAGTTCGAGAAACTTTCCCAAGTGCTGTGTTTGTCCATTTTTTGCTCATAAATTAAATTTAGTTTTATCCCAGTCCATCAATCACATTAAAGAGTGTAAAGTATTTTTCATTGCTTTAGGTGGCATGGCTGCTTTTTTTCCAAGTCAACAAAACGTACACAAGCTTTGGACTCCACTGTCCACAAACGATTGCCCAAAGTAGCTCTTACTAGGTGGAACTACAATGGAAGACTTGTGTTAACAGTATCTGAAAATTTTGGGACTCAGAAGCAATAAATAGTTCGAGGGGGTTTTTGGACTGTTTGAAACGAGATTTTAATTTTAATTATTTGTTGAACATATTTTCAGAAATATTTCCATTCTCGGACAATGTTTAATATATATTAATATATTACAAACTAAAACAAATGATATTGCTTTTTGCCTAAAAAAAGTGGATGATTTTAAGTCCATGTTAAGCCAAAAAAGAGACTTTGACCTATTCTGGGAAAAAACGATGATTCAACGGGGCAGGAGAGACTTTCGCATACATCGTTGTTGTCCATTGAAAATAAACTTCTCTATAATATGTCGGGGCATCGACGTTGTTATGATGACGTCATTGACGAATTTGCAAAAAATGATCGAAGAATCGAATTCCATCTGCCAATAGGGACGTAGATGATTTTCGGAAGCAATGCCCCCGTACATTCTTCTGGATATCCAAATTTGAGATACAAAGCAATTTGCTTTGGCAAGGATCCAAAAGAATTAATGCCAACCGATTGCTTCATACACACATCATTTCGAAATTGGAGGAAAAACCTACCATGCTCGATGTTACAAGGGCGAATATTAATGTATTTTCGAACTAGTTGAATCATGTCTATCCCTTGAATATTCCCAGATGTTACATAGAATTCCTTGGCTATATTCGTTTTCGTTGTCGAAAAAAACATCGCCCTTCATCCTTGACTTGACAAGCTCATGCAAGCCCAATAATCAATGCTACTTTCATAAATAAGTAGTTTTTGTCATCCGCTTCTAGAAGGAATGTTGTAATATTGGTTTTAGTTAATACCCTTGACTTTTGAATGATATCCCTCAGATTTTCTTTTGAGGGGGGCGACTAAATTCCTAAATTCGCTGATATCAATATTGAGTTTAATAGATATCATTGTTCTTATCATAGAACAAAACGTCCAAAGAAATGAAGGCCTATAGTTAGTAGATAACTCCCCGAAGTATACAATAAGTACCTTTTCATTCCCATATGGTCAAAATCAGTGTTATCGTGAGGGTCATACGATTTATCAACGACAAACGTTTTAAGTTTGTTTTTCTTTTATTACGTGTAATCATATCCTCCGCATAAAATCCGGAAGATGAATTAGATAGACCTATGATATTTTCATATGAAAAAAGAGGATAAATATATAAATACCAGCAGTTGCAAAAATCTTTGAGCGATGTCACTTCAAAGTCAGATTGACAAGTCAGTGACAAAATGAGTAATAGAAAACAATTTTCGGGTTTTTTGCATCCACAAGCGAAAAAAATCGTATTAAATCAAATAAAATATTACGAAAATGAAAATTCACCGGCCATTATCCAAGAGACAGTAGGAAAAGCTCTAGGAATCGGTATAAGGACTGTGCAGAAAATTGTGCATGAAAAAAAGCATAATTTACTACCGAAGAAAATTAAGAAATGTACACGAAAAAAGCCAAAGACAGAAGACTTAAGTGACAATGTAAAAATGGATGTTCGTAATGCAATTTACGATTTATACACATCAAAAACTAATATAACCTTCAAGTTTTAAAAGAAGCTTTAAAAATTCGAGGCATATTGGAAATTGGACTAAAATCGTTGTCAAAATTAATAAAAATGTTGGGTTTTCGATATAAAAAGGAATGTAATCAAAGATTTTTATGCGAGTTGCCACATATAGCATATAGTCAGCGTATCCAGTTTTTAAAGAAATACACGGAAAATGTTAATTCAAAATTTAGAAAAGTGGTATTTTTAGACGAAACTTGGATATTTTCTAATGGAAGTGGTTCGAAATCTTGGCAGGACGAGTCTGTAAAAAGTGTCAAAAGAAAAAAGGGATGTGGGACCGGAAAACGTTTCACTATTTTGCCTGCAGGTTCTTCAACAGGATTTCTCCCAGGTGCAAGTTTACTGTTTTCTTCAACATCCAAAAGTATGGGCTACCTTGATAATATGAACTGTGAACTGTTTAAAAAGTGGTTAAAAGAACGACTGATTCCAAATTTAGATGCTTCATCTTTAATCATTCTGAACAATGCATCTTATCATTCAAGAATCTTAAATAAACAACCTACTTCATCCTGGAAGAAAAGTGATATTTATGACTGGCTAATAAAACAAAAACAAAATCCTTTACCCAATATGCAGAAACTAGACTTCTTTTAATGGCAAAATCTATTAAAAAACCAACAATATATGCCATAGATGAAATATTACGGGAAAATGGACATGAGGTTTTACAACTGCCCATAACATTGTCAGTTTAACGCAATAGAATTAATATGGGCTGGGGCAAAAACATATTACGAAATACACATGAACCATGGTCTTACATCAGATGAAGTGCAAATTGTTTGGCAATATTCATTAAATTATATTACGCCAGAGTACTGGAAGAAATCTGTGGAACATACGAAGAAATTAATATGGGATTGGTGGAATCGAGAACGAGTTCTATCTAGATGTCGAAATAGCACCAATGATTATTGCGGCATTTGAGGACGACTCAGAAGATGAGGACTTTTTAAGTGATGATGATATTTTTTAGTCTATAATATTAAAAAGTTTCTGAAGGATTATATTAGTCATTGCCGTGTATAAATCATAAATTGCATTATGAATATACATTTTTGCATTGTAACTTAAGTCATTTGCCTTTGGATTATTTCGTACACATTTCTTAATCTTCTTCGGAAGTAAAATTATGTTTACTTTTTATGCACAAGTTTCTGTACATTCCTTATACCGATCATCAGAGCTTTTGCCACTGGCTTCTGGATATTAGCCAGTGAATTTTAATTTAAAATTTTTTTTATTAGATTTGACACCATTTTTTTGCTTACTTTTTTAGTACATTTGTATGTGTATATTTGTACAACTACTATGTGTCTATAAAAACTTAAGGTAAATGATATAATTTCTTACGCTTGCTTAAATAATATTGTTTATATTATGTATCGAAACATTCCGTAGACAGACTAGTCTACATGTTGAGGTATGTAATTATATTAAATATTTGCTTCAATTAATTTAAAGTTAAATATTTTTATTCAGTTGCGAAAAAGCCAAAAAAGATTTTTGTTTGTCAATCTAAACGCAACAAATAATCTGAACACATTTAAAAATTATAGGATACTTGTTCTAATTGTAAAGCGTGTTTAAAATAAGTAATTTTTTTTATTAATTATCGAAAGAAACTCGGGGCTAACGAAAAATACACTCTCTCTCTATATATATATATATATATATATATATATATATATATATATATATATATATATATATATATATAATAATTTTTGGTGATTGCTAAAAATATCTCATTTTCATTAAGTGGCTGTATAAATAAAACATATCCTGATTGTTCCACTGATTCGAACCGCCTTTCGACTTTATTAAGGCGCTTGTCATTTTGTGTATTTTTGTTTTTGCCAACCAAATAATTATAACCAAATATATATTTAGCGAATTTTCTTATTTAGTCCCTTGGCATTAAATATAAAAAATAATATTAAGTGTCTGTCTTAATAACATTGAGTAATATAATAAAAAAAAACTATTTTCTTTCTCCCTGTATATTTGTAAATAGCCCATCGAAATTTAATAGCTCGATAAAAGAATCACACAACATTTTGGTATTTACTGTGTTTTCTGATTTGATTCATAACGTTAATGACTTTTGGACCCGCCCGATAAGACCGCATTCGACTATAGTTCTGCACATTCTTCTCTCTGCAGCGTTTTTGGAATCTATTGAAAATAGACTCATTACCCGGGGTAACGCAGGATTAAAGTGCAAACAGGTAACAGCTAATAGAAAGGTGTTTTATGCTTGCTTTAAACTTTTTGAAAAATTTGTTTAATAAAAATATGTGTGTATTTTAACAGTCTTGAGTCAGACGTAGATAAAATGTTGTACAATACATGTGAGTTAACCTCATTAAGATACTTGTGTTGACAGTTAAACTATTGCTATACAAATGAGTTAAGAAATAAATATTTCTAATTACGTCCATGGCCATTGACATATTATATGTCGACAGCAAGAAGAAAAGAGATCTGTCATAATAACTCTAAGACGTTGTCTTTTCTGGTACCCGACAAGGGGTAGAGATATTTTATTCTTTGTCACACTTACTTAAGCAGTAATTGTTGTTATATCTTTGGGCGAAACTGTCATATTTCTATTATCGTTTTAACGATGGCTCAGTTGACAAATCTGGTGCTGACCCGACGCGGAGGGAAACCCGTTAACTGAAGTGAACCGACAACATCGCTCCCGTACCTGTTTTTAATATCTAAACTCGACTGTGTACAACCTTCGTGAACAAAACAGATCCCCGACAAAGGGATCAAAAACTCGAAACCAGGCGAAGAAATAAAGAGATTTGCACAAAAACGAGCTTAGTGCATCTGGCCTGACCGAACCACCTCTCTTGTGTCAGTCAAAAATATTATTAACCGTAATATAACACTACAAACGAATTTTCTAAAAATGTCTTGGGCGGATTTGTTCAAAACTTTAATTGAGATATTTTAAAATATAGGATAGTAAATTTCACAAAAAATGATTCTAACCATAGACATAACTACATTGTTTTTGCAAAATTTTCGAACTTCTTTTGGGAAATCGATTTTGCTAAAAAAAAAACATTTATTTGGTTCTAGGATGTATGGTTGAAGTTTTATGGTTCAATATCAATCCCTCGTCAATATTAATGAATTGCTCAGCTCAAAATACCTATATAAAATCACATTATCATAGCATGTTCCAAAATAAATTTCTCCGTCAAAATTTTACCTAAAAAAATCACTTCTATCAATCAAATCAATTTACATGCAAATTTTCGATCTTCTTTTGGGAAATCGAATTTGCTAAAACTTCGTTTATGTACAAATTTGATGCTTTAAAAAACGAAAAAAAAAATTTTGTCCTAGGATGTATGGTTATACTTTTATGGCTCTTTAAAAATTCGGGAATTTTCAAATATTTATGTATTTAAAATACAGGATAGTAAATTTCACAAATATATTTCTAACCATTGACATAACTACTTTTTTTTTCATTTTTAGTAAAAAAATACGAAATTCCGTCAAATTTTACAGAATTCCCTAAAAAAATACGGACATTTGTATTTTTTAAAAGAATTCCGTAAAATTTCACTGAGTTCAGTATTTTTTTATGGAATTTCGTATTTTTTTAAGGAATGTGCAAAATACTTCAATAAAATTTTGCGGAATTCCGTAAATTTTTTAACAAAATATTACCTATGACTTCGCTCATATGACACTTAATTATTGACTAAAATTGTAAGTCAATCTGGTCAGCAGTTTTTAAGCTATGCCGCTAACTGACAGACAAACCGACAGACGCACCGAGGGAATTGATAAAACATATTTTTTGGCATCAAGGAACGCTAAAACGTGAAGATATGTAATACCTGAGAGGGTGATTTTTTTCACGATTACATTTTATTTGGCCGCCATTTTATTCCGCCATCTTGAATTAGTACCACAGTTTTACTAGTTCATTTCTATACCACAATTAGTTATGGCACACAATTTGAAATCAATTCATTAAGTAGTTTTTCAGGCTGAATTTTTAAATATTTTCTCAATAAGCCGCCATTTTGTTCCACCATCTTAGATTTGTACCAGAATTTTGCCAGTTGATTTCTACATAATACTTGATTTTTGTGCAAAATTTAAGATAAATTGGATAAGCAGTTTTTAGCAATAATTAGTAATAAGAAGGAAATTAAGAAAAACCAAAATGGTAAATTTTTGTCTGTAGCTCATAAACGACTAGTATTATGGTTTTATCGTTCATACCTCATTACGACACTTTTATTAGAGGAATTTCATTCGTTTATTGATTGAAATATTTACTTAAACTGCTTATTTTCATACGCTCGCCATTTTTTTGTGAAATTGATAATAAATAACAATAATTTGCGGTAAAAATCAGCAACAACTAAAATACAGAACAGCTGAATTGCTCCGTTTAGTATTTTGTATAAATAATTAAAATTTATTTTCGAAAAAACAATTAAATGTCAAATAAAAAAAAATATAATATGATAAAACTAATAAAATGTCTTTTATTTTAAATGTAATTCACCTAGCGGAAGATTCAAACCTCTTTAATATTAATTTGCTTTGTTTTGTTTTTGTCCATGGCAACTGTGATTTCGTAAACCCAAATCTGATATTATCACGACTTTTAAACTACAGCCATATTTAAGGTAAAATATCAAATTTTGCAACTTCAAAATGCGTTATGAAAAAATTCTAATACCTAATGGAAAGAAACGAAGCCCATATTCCTATCCTACTATCTTATACAGGTTATTAACGCAACCCGTTCATTAAAAGTTTTTGATGATGCCATTTAGATAAAAATTTCAAATTTTGGGATTAAGGTAATGTCAAGGGGTACCTCTTTTTTGAAATACTTTCAACTTCCTGTTACTTCCGGTTTAACCGGAAGTTGGTATCAACTTGCTTATTTTAAATGGAACACCCTGTATTTTATGATATTTTTGGATTCTACGGATAATTTTTAATACTATTTTATGTAGCATGTCCTATACCTAGGTTCAAGCGTTCTTAAGATATTTGACCTTGAACCGAAAATGAGCCTTCGGGGTACCAAATTTTAAAATCTCATATTTTTGTAAGTTTTGAAGATATAATCTTCATATTTTGCAGACGATCGGTAAATAATCTTAGGTTTCTATTTTTTTTATTGAATTTGTCTATTTGTATACAGGGTGTCCTAAATTCAGCGGCAAACATTCGCATTTTCAAAGCAGCTAAAGTCTGTTTTTTTAAATGGGACACGCTATAACTTTATGCACTATCAAATGTAGAATTTCATTTTCTATCGAACTGTATTAAGGTTCCCTATACCTATTCGTAACCATTTTCGAAAGAATTGGGTTTTATAAAAATATCGTATGTATTTGCTTAAATGTTGAGCCATGGAAAAACAATTGAGATCCAATATCCAATGTGACAGATGATTAGTATGCGTTATTTATCGAAAGCTGTCAGTGATAAACTAAATCTTCTAAATCGAAATGGAAGAATACTCAAAAGCTGATATTCTCAATCTATTTTATATTCATGGAGAGTGTTATAAAATTTTGGAGAGAACGTGTCGTGTGTTTAATGAACGCCACCCTGATTTGCCGCTAATGAACAAGTCAAAATTCAAGAGGATTGAAACGAACTTTTTGCCTTTTGGCAAGGTTAAAATTACAAAAAATGTTCCGAAACCAGTGACAAATGCCGAGGATAACGTAATAAACACATTAGCTTATTTCCACGCAAACCCGCAAAGTTCAATACCGTCTGCAAAAAACGATTTGGGAATTTCTTCTTCATCTGTCCAAAGAATCTTGAGCGAACATCATATGCACCCTTATTCCTTACAAAACGTGCAAGCCTTGAGACCCGGTGATGACGTCCGATGAGTAGAATTTTGAGAATTCATGTTTTTGAAAATTCAAGAGGACCCTCAATTCCTTTCAAAAATATTTTGGACCGATGAAGCGAAATTTTCTAGAGAAGGGATAACAAATAGAAGAAACGAACATTTCTGGGCAGCAGAAAATCCGCACGCTTCTCAAAAGAGGTTTAGCTTCAATGTATAGTAGTAAATGATCAGGTGCGGTACTGTATTTATGAAGACAATTTAAACAGTGATAAGTATTTGGAAATTCTACGAGGGACGGTTTCTGAATTTATAGAAGAAATTCCTATTGGTGAGCTGCAAAATTATTGGTATCAATTAGATGGGGCACCAGCACATAATTCCGCTGCAGTTTATCTCCAATTATCTAGAAATTTTGAAGATCGCTAGATTGGTCCCAATGGCCCTTGGAGATGGCCCCCGCGATCGCCTGATTTAATACCCCTAGACTTTTATTTATGGAGATTTATCAAAGGTAAAGTCTATGCTTCCCCAGTAAATAACCAACAAGATTTACTGGACAGGATACGAACAGCTTTTGCCGAATTAGAAAACGGGCCACAGCAACTGTACAAAGAAGAATTGAAATGTGTTTTCAAATGAACGGACAGCATATAGAACATTTGTTATAATTCAATTTTATTATTTTATTTATTTATTGTTGATTGTTAGATTGCTATAATTTTTAAGTTCACTAAAACAAGTTTAGAACAGTCTCGAACTTAGTAGATATGGTTAAAAATAATGTAAACAATTTATTACATTTTTTATAACTTTAACTTTTCCGAAACGAAAAATTTCGTTTCAATCCTCTTCAATTTTCTCTTGTTCATTGGCGATAAATGAGGATGTTTTTCATTAAAAACATGGCACGTTCTCTCCAATATTTTGTAACATTCTCCGCGAATATAAAATAAATTGAGAATATCAGCTTTTGAGTGTTATTTTATTTTAATTTAAAAGTTTCAAATCAGCTGTCATGTTGAATAGAAAAGCACAACAATTGTTTTTCCATGGCTTACGGGAAGGTGTAAGCATTTAGCAAATACATATGATAGTTTAATAAAAACCTGATTATTTCGAAAATGGTTACGAATAGGTATAGAAAACCTTAATACAGTTCAATAGAAAATTAAATTCTACATTTGATAGCTCATAAAGTTACAGGGTGTCCCATTTAAAAAAACAGACTTTAGCGGCTTTGAAAATGTGAATGTTTGCCGCTGAATTTAGGACACCCTGTATAAAAATAGACAAATTCAATAAAAAAAATAGAAACCTAAGATTATTTACCGATCATCTGCAAAATATGAAGATTATATCTTCAAAACTCACAAAAATATGAGATTTTAAAATTTGGTACCCCGAAGGCTCATTTTTGGTTCAAGGCCAAATATCTTAAGAACGCTTGAACCTAGGTATAGGACATGCTACATAAAATAGCATTAAAATTCTCCGTAGAATCCAAAAATATCATAAAATACAGGGTGTTCCATTTAAAGTAAGCAAGTTGATACCAACTTCCGGTTAAACCGGAAGTGACAGGAAGTTGAAAATATTTCAAAAAAGAAATACCCCTTGACCTTACCTTAATCCCAAAATTTGAAATTTCTATCTAAATGGCATCATCAAACACTTTTAATGAACGGGTTGCGTGAATAACCCTGTATATAATCTATCCACAGATTAAAAAAAATATGTATTAATGAACTCAAGGCCTACTTGACGTAGATAAGTAAATAATTTTTCTGATTAGGATCGGTGCGTCAAAGCACTTACGGGGCATAGAAGAATAGCCAGATTTAGCGTCACGTGGGGAATAATAGAGGAAGACCGGAGGCCAACGGCCCCAGAACAATGGTGCACCATAAATTAACTCACCCCTATATGCAGCGGCGTGCCATAAGGCCCCTATAGGCTCGTAACGTCGCCGCTACCCCCCCTAGAAGTTATGCATTACAGATCTTAGATTATTGCCCTTTCGAGAGATATACCCGTAGAGTGTTTTCTACGTTAGAGAGGGCGCGCGTTTTCGCTTACAAAAGCGGGTAATAAAAATTAATTGGCGATTTCAAACCGCCCGCGCCGCTGCCAATGGAATCGATACTTCGCCACGTTACTCTTTGTTCTTTAATAAAGTAAAGATTCTGCAAGGTTTTGTCATTGTGTTTGGTTCCACAGCGCTAGTTTGCTCAAACGTTCAAACTGTTTGTTAAACGATCAGATAGAATTCAACAATTCACCACTGTTAAACACAGGGGGCGCAATAGTGTGACAAAGTACCATATATCCCTCGTTTTATATAATTTTGAAAAAAAAATTTCATGAAAATTGTTTAAAAAGAAGTCTACAAAATATTTTTAATTATACAGGGTAGTTCACAAAAGTGAGGCACCTAACAGTCAATTTTTTTAAATGGGATGCCCTATATGTTTTTAAATATTTGGATTTCCCAAAAAATTCTCCATATAACACCATATTTGCATTTTATTTAGACGTTGCCAAATTATTTAAAAAATATCTAAATTTAAAAAAATCAGGGTCCTCCATAACGTATTATAACTTCTAACCCACAACGATTTCAATAAAGAAAAATTATACCAAAGAAGATAAATGTCTAACTAAGAGTTTAGATAACCGCATACGTAATAATTTTATATAGAGTGTTTGCTCCAAATATGCCAACTTGGCAAAATTGAAACTAATTTTTCTTTGATTTTTTAAATGGCACACCCCGTATCTAACTATCCTATCGTGTTCAGTTATTAGTCCTCTTTCACTTCTATTAAGGTTATGTTATACCTGTCTCTAATAGTTTTTGCGATATATTCATTTTTATGAATTGTGTCGTTGAAAATGCATTAAAACATATTGATGTAATTTTAATCTAGTTGGCCATGTTTTTTTTTAAAGAAATATACCTCAAAGCAATATTGTTGTTCTTTCAATTTATCTGCCAGTAGGAAAAATTATTGTTGTAAACATTTTATAAAATAAATTAGCTTCAAATTTAAACAATAATTTGATATTTATATTAAGTAAATACAAACAGTTAGTTAAAAAAAATCTAGTAAGATATGACAAATGAAAATGTCAATGATTTAAAAAAGTTCGTTTTAATTATAACCAACAACAAATAGTTAAAGTTAGAAGAACAAATTTAATTCAGTCTATAGATTTAATTATTCCGGGACAAAAATCATAATTGTACAGGGTTTTCCCGTATATTTTTCCACCCACCTAGAGAATTTATTTGAATAGATACGGAAATGTCGCAAATACAAAAGTTGTTGTGTGTTTTACACACCCTGTATATTAAATCATATTCTTGAAAATCTTTTTTTCTAATTTCAAATATATATACTTTTAATATATTCTGTCAATTAGTTTTGGATATATAAGCGTTTAAACATTAAAGAAATGGTAAGATAATTTGCGCTAAAACGTAGTGAGCCATGGTCAAGACAATTGCAATGAACTACGCCTGTTTGACGTTTACCGGTCAGAAGTATCTATTTACGAGCATTTTTAATATCTAATACGTTGGACGATGGGTTATTCCGAAGACGAGAAACTCGACATGATAGAATTATTTTATTTACACGGTAAAAATGCATCAATAGCTCGTAACGAATATCATAGACGGTTTCCAGATAGACCAACACCGACTAGTAGAATAATATTAAACATCGTTAAACAATTGAATGAAAGAAAAACACTTAAACGAAAAGTTAGAATAGTGGAAAGAAAAAATACCATAAAAAATCAATAATATAAAGTAGGTAAATAATAACATTAGCTTAAAGAACTAAGTTTTGGTTTTCTATATAGCCTCCTAGGTTTATAATGCATTTCTGAAAAATTCTTCTAAATTTTCTGTGTATGGATGCGTAGATAAAATGAGGTGATCGGGTGTTTAAATCGTCGATTGTTAAAGCTTGGATGGTTCTTGGCCTATTGTAGTATATCTTGTTTTTCAGATAACCCCACAAAAATATGTCCAATGGAGAGAGATCGGGACTGTTTGCTGGCCATCTTAATGGTCCATGTCTTCCAATCCAAAATGGATACCTGTGATTTAAAAAATTGGTGACCGGCTGGGCATTATGAGGAAGGGGCACAAAATTACCTTACCATTTTTTTAATGTTTAAACGCTTATATATCCAAAACTAATTGGCAGAATATATCAAAGGTATATATATATATATATATATATATATATATATATTTGAAATTAGAAAAAAAAAAGATCTTCAAGAATATCATTTAATATACAGGGTGTTTCATTTAAAAAAACTGTCAACCTGTCAAAATTTGGCATTTCCAAAAATATTTTCGCACTTATGATGCAATATTCTAAATCTTCATAAAAAAATCCAACAAATTTTGTATTTACGACATTTGCTTATCTATTCAAATAAACTCTCTAGGTGGGTGGAAAAATATACGGGAAAACCCTGTACAATGCAAATGTAATTATTTCTGTATCTATTAAAAGGTAAACCATGGTGGATGTAATAAACATATTATAGTGATAATAATAAAAAAAACGTCAGACGAGACGCTAGATAAGGAAATATTATTTTATGCAGTAACAAGTTTTATATTATAAAAATAAAATAAAATGAAACAACTTAAATTACAAAAAAAAAATTAACCCCCTAAATACACAAAACATTACCTAATTAGGTGTTCAAAATGTCTATCGTTCTCTTGATCGAATAGTTCAACACGGCTTTTGAATGCACTGCTTAAATTTCGACACAAGCAACACTAATATTTGTAAAACAATTTCTAATCTTTAATTTCACGTCTTCCTTTGTTGTGGGAGGTATTTTGTACACTTATTCTTTAATGCTATGTTAAAGTCCATTTTTGTAAGATCTGGCGATCTAGCCGGCCATGAAACAGGTCCACCTCTCCCAATCCAACGATCTGGGAATCTTTGAGTTAAAAATGTTCTGATGGGCCCTGTAGAATGGACTGAGGCACCATCATGAAGAAACCGCATTTCATTTGGTATTTGAGCTAATAACCCAGGCAAATGATGTTGCAAAAAATCTAAGTAAACGTCCTCTGTTACCTTTTGCTAAATAAAATATGGCCCAATTACGTGGTTACTTAAAATACCTGCTCAAACATGTTTCCCCATATTCACTAAAAAGGTTTAAGAGTTAAACCAGGTTTAGTTGCCATGGTACTTAAAACTCTTAGTTCGGCGATAATGTCACTGTCATTTTGTAATAGTGACATTAAGGAAAATTATTTGTTCAACTGTTAAAAATGTCATCTTAAACCCATAACTGTCAAGTCAAAATTTAAACCTCTTTAGTGAATATAGGTGTTAATGACATCTAAATTGGAAAGTATATCTTACCAAATGTGGATTTTCTGTTGAATAATAATAGAAATTGTGTCTGTTAACACAAGATTGTACGTATGTTGGCCCGCCGAAATAATCCTATTTTGTCTGTAAAGCCATGTATGTAGGGAAAAAGAGTACTACCTAACAGTGCTTTATCATTCTTCTTTAGCGGAATTGGATTACTATATATTTTAATTGAACGCGTAAAATCTTTAGTGTAATAGCCATTCCCTCTCAGACCTTCGGTTCCAGGATTTTATAATGGAAAAATTAGATACTCTTTTGAGATTTTCTTATATCACACATTTTTTAGTGTTCACATCTCGGGGAGTAAAGATCCCTGAAGATGCCTCGGGCAATCGAAGACGAAACGTCTGATAGTAATTCCAATTTGACAATGCCTAATTACTAGAATCATTATTTTTGAACTACTTCTTGTGTTTATCTATAACATAATAGTATCTTTTGTTCAGCAGGACTACAACATATAAAAAAATCAGCCAATTTTAGTGTAACCGAAAAACTGCGTCATATAAATGTATCTAAAAGCGACGTCCGCGAAATGGCCTGAGCCATCGAACCGGCACAATGGCCTTTTGATTTACGCCCCCTCCCAGGATTTGACATTTGCGTAATTGTCCCCTCCGACCGAACGTTGTGCGCCCAGTTCCCCCCTTTTCCGGATAAACAAACACACTCACGCGACTCCCCTTTTTATCAAGCCCAGAATAGGTCGATATTTTATGTCGCTGGAGAAGTCTTTCGATATTTATATCGAATTATATAAGATACAGCTGGAAGGGATATGGAATATCTAACATTAAATCGATGAGCAGGGGCACAGATAGGGAGGTACAGGCTATTCAAATAATGGGAACTCAAGCATGTTAGGGGCCCGCAAGGCACAACCGCGTTTAATAACAAAACACATGCTTTAATCTGCCTGTAATTACCAATAATAATAAATAAAAAATATAGGGTATGATAAATGTATTATAATTTGAATCTAATGTAGGATTTAAAATAAAATAATATACATTGGTGTTCCATTAAAAATATCGAAGTTAATAGCAATTGCGGTTAAACCCCAAACAAATTGCACTCAAATGTTTTTTGGGTAAAAATTTGCCTCATAACCACTATAAAATTTGAAGTTAGTAGCGCTTGTTATAAAAAATATAAAAAGCTTCTCTCGTTATGAATTCTCCTTTCATTAGCAGTAGTGAAGTGTGGCCCAATTTAGTTCAGTACATATTCATTTAGTGACACACACACGCACACATCTATATATATATATATATATATATATATATATATATATATATATATATATATATATATATATTAGTGATGAAACGATTACGATTAACCGCCGATTATTGGAATTTTCCGATACACGATTATTTATACGATTATTAAGTAAAGTAATAATAACTGTTTATGCTCGAAACATGCTTACTGCTAAGGCAAAATTTCCACAAATAGATCATGTCAGTTGTATGACTCATTCGTTGCAAGTGGTATTAAAGGTAAGAAACAGGAAATATAAAAAAACAAAACCCGAAATTCTAAATTAATGTTAATTTATTTACTTTATTTTTTGATGCCATTTTTTCAGAAATATTTATCGTTCAAACCATCCTCGGTTCAGTTGAAAAGGTTATTTTTGACAGCAGGGAATAATCAAAGTCTTAAGAGAAACCGACTTGGTTCCTAAAATTTGAAAGTGTTATGTTTCCTTAATAAAAATTTAATCTCCCTAAATTTCCAATATTAAAGGCCAAAAACAAGTAATTTTGTTTTTTTTGGCGTATGGTTTGCTTTTTTTACTCAGATTTTAAATGTTTTGGTTGTTATTTATTATTTTGTTTATAGTTTGTATTTATTTTCTTTAAAATTTCTTTTAAAAAATAAAAAATGTATTAAGTATATACTTTAACATTTTTTTATTTGATAATCGTAATCGTACGATTATTTTGTTTTAATCGTAATCGCAATCGTAATCGTATAACAACAATCGTTGCATCACTAATATATATATATATATATATTATTTTCTTGGGCATAGGTTAACTCCTTGAGAAGTATTGTTTGACTGCCGTTTCAAAAAACCATATTAATGACCTATTAAATGCTTTCAATAATTTTCACCCCAAATTAAAATTTACCATGGAAACTGAAGACAAAAACAAAATTAATTTTCTAGATTTAACCCTAATAATTAGAAACAAGAAAGATCAAAATATAAAAACCAAGTGGTATACAAAAAAAACATGGTCAGGGCGGTACTTAAACTTTAACTCCAACCATCCAAAGAATCAAAAAAATAGCGTTATTACAGGTCTAACCGATCGTGCCATCTCACTTACTTCCCCAGAATATCGTCCTGACATTTTAAAAAAGGTTAAGGAGACTTTAATAAATAACCATTATCCGGAAAAAAACATACTACGAGTTTTTAAACAACGAACTTATGTTTTTTATAATAACTTAAAGAAAGCAACAAAAGAGAAAAATGGTAATACTAAATACGTTGCAATGCCCTACACAGACGGTCTATCAGAAAAAATAAATCATATCTTGTCTAAACACTACATAACTGTTTGTCATAAAGCACAGAATTTACTAAACGGTCTTTTCACTCCCTTGAAAAGCAAAGTAATAAAAAAAAAGAAATCAAACCTAGTTTACTCAATTCCATGCTTAAATTACCCAAAAAAGTACATAGGAATGACAACACAATACTTAGATAGTCGATTAAACGGCCACAAATACACAAAAAATGCATCTACTGCACTCCACAAACACGAACATACAGAAAAACATGAATTCGATTTTAAACAAACCAAAATTTTAGAGCAAGAAACTAATTATCGAAAACTCGCAATAAAAGAAATGATATAAATTAAAAAAGAGAAAGATGCCGTCAACGATAAAAAAGACATCAATAACTTAAGCCAAATTTATTATAATCTGATATCTAAGTAAATTAATCTAAATAAACTACTCCATATATAAAACCCTGTACATTTCAGTAAGATCATAAACCCAAACTCGGTACAGCAATAAAAACCCAAGTAAAAATAAAAAAAAAAAAAATTTGTCTGGTTTTTATCTACCAGAATTCCAGACGTGTCGAAATTACTGCAATCGCAAAACATTCGTAAAACTGACATGTTTCCAAGGTACGTACTCTCTATAATATTAATGTTGTTTTAAATGTATTTTTGTTTTCATGGTCATAGTTTGTTTTAAATGTAATGTTTTTTTGAGTGATGTTTTTTCAATAATGTTTTAACCAATTTAAATACTAACTATACATGTTTTTATTGTAGAAAATAAATATCTTGAGAAAGCTCTATATAATGAGCGAAACGTCGATTAAATTATAGTTTTACTTCTCAACGAGTTAACCTATGCCCAAGAAAATAATTAACAAAATATTTATATATGGTTAAAGAAAAAAAAAACGAAATATATATATATATATATATATATATATATTTATTTATTTATTATATATATATATATATATATATATATATATATATATATATATATATATATATACCTTGGGAGTTTTGTTGGGTTAAGGTTCGTAGGGTGTAGAGTTAATGAGTTTTTTCAAAATATTGACATTAAAAACAAACGTTTCTTCCAATACCTAGTCTTCATCAGTGTTATTATAAGTTAGTATAACTATAGAGGAAAATCCTTTAATAAAATTCCATTTATTCAAAGATATAAAACGTTATTAGACAACGGCACATGATCAAAACAGACACAAAACTATTTACACACATGCAAATAAAATAAAAAATGTTTATATATACATGAGTGTTAGGGGTTTGACTACAAATATTTTAACACGTGATAGTATGGACCATTTTGATTAAAAAATACTTGAATAACATAAGGTCAATTCCTTACCTTTTTTGATAAAAACGGCCTTGAAGTTGTATTTTGTTTTATTAATTTTTAAGCACATCGTTAACACATTTATTAATTTTATTATGGAAAACAATTAATTATATGACTTTCTACAAAAAATGCCTACAAATTTTTTCTTAGTAAAATATCTGAACGACCTAAATTTAAAAAATAAAACGTTAGAATGCTTATTTGACAACGGCAACACTGCCCACCGTAGAGAAACAATTCGCAAACATATCAGTGGCAGTTGTCTTGTTTTTTGGTTCTTTCGTCTTAAGTTTTTGCCTCCATACAGTTTTAATACGTAGTTCGGATTTAACTCTCTAAAAGTGTATACGATTATTGAATATGCAGACATGTTAGTTATTTATGGAGAGTGTAGAAAGAATGCTCATTTGGCGTCCAAAACGTACCGGAAAAGATATCCTAACAGGAGGTGTCCCCCGGCCCCCTTGATTTTTATTTTTAGGGCCACATAAAAACATTAGTGTATAATAGGATTGAAATTTAAAATGAAGATGACCTTAGAAATCGTATTTTTGCTGCAGCGTGTTGAAATAGTGGCGGTAGTAATTTCGGGCATTTACTTTAAGTTTTTTAAATACTTTTTTTAGTGTGTGAATTACCTACCCAGTGCTATAAATTAATATGCTTGGTAAGTTTATATTCTTTATTAATTTTTGGAAAGTAACAAATTTAATTAGGGTTGCGCAGTTAATAACTATACAACGACGATTATTATGCAACCAACCGCAATTTATTAAAAAATTAGTTAATGCATTCCAAAAAAATAATCAAATCGTTTTCTAACCTGCAGGTTTTTTATACGTCTTTGTTGACAAAACACAGGTTGTGAGATTGTCATCACGTTGATATCCAAGCAAATAGCAATGTTGCCGTATTGTCTTGGAATTAGTTGAAACCTTAAACATTTTAAAATTAAACATCTCGAAAACCCTTTCGAATTTACCGATGGTTTATAAGAATGTTTTGTTTAAAATCGTTCATACTATACTATGTTAAAATATTTGTAGTCAAACCCGTAACACCCTGTACATATAAACTGTGCTAAATATTAGTCGTTCATTTTTAGGAAATTGTATCTCGGAAACTCCTCAGCCGATTTTTAAAAATTAAGATTCTGAAAGGCCATTTTTTGTTAATCAACAGCCTGGAGTGGTTTTATACAGGATGTGAAAAAATATAATGTAAAAATGAATGAATGAAATGTTAACTCTAAATATATATATATATATATATATATATATATATATATATATATATATTTATATATATATATATATATATATATATATATATATATATATATATATATATATATATATATATATATATATATATATATATATATATATATATATAAATAAAAAGTATAAAATTGAAAATAAATATAAACTTATAATACACATTAAAATAACAAACACAAATAAAAAACGTACATGTAAAACATCTAAAAAAATGTTTTTTTAGAAAAATAAATACAAATCACATGCAATTAAAATAAAAAAAAACTGACCAATTCGCACAAGAATATGGAATAAGAAAAACAATATAAACTATTAGTATAAATCATTAACGAAAAGCTCAGGGCTGCAAATATTCTTGTACCGAATAGAAAGCTTTATCAATAAGAAATTGTTTCGGAAATTGTCTGAAAACTTCAAATTTTTTAATTTAAAAAATACAGACTTTTTGAAAATACCCTGTAATTTTAACAAGAAAATGAAAAACAGCAAAATACGTCCCGATATATCAAGCAAACCTTCTAAATGTGATTACTATAAAAGTTCTAGAATAATTATTACAAGAGGTGCAGAGATTAAAATTTTTCATTTTTTTTTTTGGATCTTGGATTCGTACCAAAATTTTACCAGTTAATTTCCACATAATACTTAATTTTTGAGCACAGTTTGAGGTAAATTGATTAAATCGTTTTTTAGTAATACATTTTTTATAGATTTCATTAGGCCGCCATTTTGTTTCGCCATATTGGATTTTTACCAAAATGTTATCAGGTCATTCTCATATAACCCTTTATGTTTTACCAAAATTTGAGGTCAATCGGATAAGCAGTTTTTTAGTTATGCCGCGAACAGACAGACCGACAGACGGATAGACCGATGGAATTGAAAAAAACCTGATTTTCGGCATCTAAGGACCCTCAAACGTAATTTTCTTTACGAAGAAATTAAAATAACAGCCTGGTTAGTAATTTCGTAGTCACCCTGTATACATTTATAACTCATGTATTTTTTATTCCATTGACACATATATTATGGTCAACAATGTAAATATATGTAATGAAATATTATTTTATAATTTTACTACTAGAAGCCTATTTTTCGACTACATAGGCAGATTTGTATGCATGTTTTCATGCAAACATAAAATCTTTTTTTTTTAGTTAATGACTACTTAAAACATTTCAGTTATGTTCTCATTTGATTACTTAAAAAAAATAATGTACAGGGTGTCCGGATTTGGTTGGAAAAGCAGGGTATCTCGCTTATTTTTAAAGATAGAACCTTGCGGTTTTCACGAACCTGAGCTAATTTTTTGTGAAACTCATGAAGCCGTAAACAAAATTTTCATAGCCTTCTTCGTTCATGAGATACAGGGCGAAATAGAGTATTTTGCATTTTGGGACCCCCTCGTATCTCGGTTATCCTTTAACTTAACGCAAAAGGAAAATTGCTGCTTTTTACGCTGGATCCAGTGGCGTAGTCATATTTTTCATTTGAGTTGTTATTTTTTAGATATGACCCAAAGTTGTGTTTTTTAAATGGGACACCCTGTATATTTGTCCAGAAATTGATTTGTCCTTTTAAAAGCTTCTCAAAAATATATAATAGGATGGGTCTATTTTAATAAACAAAAATCCTAATTTTTATAATTATCATCCCAAATTTTGCAGTACGCCATGCAAACAAGTCCTTAACAATATCTGCATCCTAACAATAAATCAAAATAAATATGTAATTGAATCTATTTATCAAAATATGTATTGATAATTTCGCACCAAAAAAGTACCACCTACTTAGATTTATGTAATACAAGAATAAAACAGTAATAAATTATTATGTAACAACCCTTTCAGCAAAAATCAACTGTCGTATAAGAACTACAGTAACCAAGGAAATCAATGCATGCTTCGCACAATTTTCGTATTCGTTTTAGGGAATTAAGCAAAATAACGGGATGATTTTGTAAATAGCGAAAATTTTCTCTTATTGCATTTCCTAAATCTTGGACATTATCATAGTGGTCTTTATAAATTCTATTTTCCAGATATCCCCATAGAAAGAAATCTAAAATCGACAAATCTGGGAACCTAGGGGGCCATCTTATAGGTCCATTTGTTCCGATCCATTGATTGGTAAAATTATTGTCCAGAAATAATCTCGTCCTTCCAGAATTGTGTGCGGGAGCACCGTCCTGTTGAAAATAAATTTCGTTAATTTGCGCTAGAGGAACATCGTCAAGTAATTCAGGTATAGCTGCCTCTAAAATTTCTATATAGCGATTGGCTGTTAGATTTCCCTCAAATATATAAAATTTTATGTGTTCTTAATATGAAGCAGGACACATTTAGACCAAACCTGCCCTGCTGTCTTCTGGGAAATATTTGGTGTTGATTTTCCTGGGACCTGAATCTAGTATTGTGCCTATTGAGTATACCAGAATTACTGAAATGTGCTTCCTCTGACCATATAACCTTCCTTTCAAAATCTCTAACCATATCGCATCTTTCTCGAAACCAATTGCAGAAGACTACCCGACGCTCTGCATCCCCTGGCTGTAAGTGCTGCACGAGCCTAAATTTGTATGGGTGGTATTTGTGCTTTTTTAGAATTTCTTGAACTCTAGTTTTTGGAATCCCTATGCTCTTTTCACTGGCCCTACAAGAGTTTGTGGGTAAGCTTCTGCATTAGCCAAAAGCGTAATTTCCTCAGCCTCCCGATTTTCTTTATTATATGTTTTCGTACGAGGTTTGATAAATGATCCGTGATTAAGTAAATTCTTTTTTATCCAATAAAAAGTGGATATATTAGGTTGCCTCCTTTCTGGATATCTAAATAAAAATTAAGCAACAGTATTTCAACATACCTAAAAATTAACTATTTACCTGTTAAAATACATCTCAGAAGCCGCTTCAACATTTTCTTTACTTAATATAAAACAAGCTAACGTATCGTACTTGTCATAATGTTCGAAAGTTTGGTTTTCTTCCATAATAATACAAATATATTTTTACACAATAAATGAATACAAAAAACTAGCGCTATATTTTATTTACGCGTACAAAATTGGGAAATGTCATTTGCTTCCAAGAAAACAAAAGAAAACGGCATCGTTTTGCATGGCCTACTGCAAAATTTGGGATGATAATTATAAAAATTAGGATTTTTGTTGTTGTTTATTAAAATAGACCCATACTATTATATATTTTTGAGAAGCTTTTAAAAGGACAAATCAATTTCTGGACAAATATACAGGGTGTCCCATTTTAAAAAACACAACTTTGGGTCATATCTAAAAAATAACAACTCAAATAAAAAATATGACTACGCCACTGGATCCAGCGTAAAAAACTGCATAAGCAGCAATTTTTCCCTTTGTGTTAAGTTAAAGCATAACCGTCCCAAAATGCAAAATTTTCTATTTCGCCCTATATCTCATAAACGAAGAAGGCTATGAAAGTTTTGTTTACGGCTTCATGAGTTTCAGAAAAAATTAGCTCAGGTTCGTGAAAACCGCAAGGATCTATCTTTAAAAATAAGCGAGATAACCTGCTTTTGCAACCAAATCCGGACACCGTGTACAATTACTTTGATTAAAACTTCGGAATATATTTTAATAATTGATAAGTACAAATAACATTTCTGCAAACACATTCATCACAAGTAAACTTAATTGCTTTCCCATTCTCTATTAAAAAAATATATAATTATTCTTGAACAGGGTGGACACTCCCCCTTGCTCGGTCATCATCGGTATAAATCAAAAGTCTCCACCTTCTGGTACGAGACAAAAAAAGTTCCGAAAACGCCCCTCGTAAAACTAATTTTCTGGAAGTGTGGTCGGTTCGGAACATATTTTTGTTTTTGTTTTAAGATTAACATGATGAATCGTTTTCCCTCGCCCGTCCTGATGTTAACTTAACAGTGTGTTGTTGCCAGTTTTATTCTCTTTTTACCATTCCTCGTTGTTTGAGGCAATTATCACGGATCATATCTTTGAGTCTCTGAAGCACTACATCACTAGTATGCAACACGGTTTTTATAGGGGTCGCTCAACAACTACAAATCTTGCAATTTTCCAGAATTACTTAACAACATCGGTTGAGGCTGGTCAACAGATCGATGTTATATATACTGACATATCGAAGGCTTTTGACAGGGTTTGTCATCAGCTTCTGTTATTCAAATTGCAGCGAATTGGTTTCTCTGGAACCTATCTGCAATGGATAAAATCGTACTTATTCAATCGCCGTCAGCGAGTTAGCGTATGTGGTTCAATTTCTAGAGAGGTTGTTGTGACATCTGGTGTCCCACAGGGCTCTCATATTGGTCCAATTCTCTTTCTACTATTTATAAATGATATAGTATCATGCTTTAAAGTGTCTAAGTGTCTCTTATACGCAGACGATTTAAAATTCTTTTCACCAGTTTCCCCTGAATCAAATCCACTGTAATCGGACTTGGAAAAGCTTATCAAATGGTGCAACATTAATCATCTTCTTCTTAATGTTTCTAAATGTAAAGTGCTCCGTTTTCATAAACGCATTAAACCCATACTCTCCTCCTACTTCATAGATAACGTGAGTCTTGAAGTTGTTAGTTCCTTTACAGACCTGGGCGTTATTTTTGATGAGAATTTAACTTTTGGTCTGCACATTGATAGTATTGTACTGAAGGGTTTCAGGCTGTTGGGCTTTATAAAGCGGCAAACAAAACATGTCACAGATACTAAAGCAATTGGATGTCTTTATAACTCACTTGTTCGCAGCGTTCTGGAGTATTGTTCTACTGTTTGGAGTCCATCGTATCAGTGCCATATCGATAAAATCGAAAAAGTCCAAAATAGATTTGCCAAATACCTTTTGTATAAGTTTAATTTTCCATACCAGGGTTTATCATATAATACCAGGGCTCTTCTGTGTGGCCTTCAAACACTTGAGTTTCGAAGAAAGAAGGCACTTCTAGTTTTTCTTCACAAACTGCTCAGTGGAGATATTGACTGTCCGATGTTGCTTGAGTCGGTCGCATTTCTGGTTCCTATTAGGAGAACAAGGCAATCTCAACTCTTTTTTGAAGGATATCATCGTACAAATTATGGGCTTAGCGCATTTGTCGATCGACTGGTACGCAATTACAATCGTCACTTCCCTGATTATGACATTTTCAGTTTAAGCACTTTACAGCTTAAAAGGCGGTTAAACGAATTGCTTTTATCATTGTTTTATATCTATATATACTTTGTATCTATTTTTATTCACTTGTATTTTAATAATTTATGTATTGTGTTGCTTTTTTGACGAACTATTGTGTGTTCTTTTTTTTTTCTTTATTTCTATTCGACATGCCTATTGAGGCTATTTTACTTTTTACTTTATCTATTTGACCTTGCATGCGAATTCGTACCATTTGGAATGTTTAGCATTCTGTAGTGTACGTTTCAGAAGGCCACTTGTCCGATGCGTGCATCGGCTACGTCCTTACGACATTTAAAAAAAAAAAAAAAAAGAAAAAAATGAAAAAGAAAGTATTGTAATCGTAATAGACCCCAAAAAACACGTTTCTTTTTAACTCACTTCAGGAGGTTCTCAATTCGACCTGTATGTATGTTTCATGTTTGATGATGAGTCACACGCCAAATTCTAGAGGTGGTGGTTCCATATATTTTTATTTGAAATGCGTTCACCGATGTATTTAAAAAAAACACAGGTATAAGGGCGATAAAGGCAGCGAGTTTTAAGATTAAATTTACACAAAGCATTGAGGTGTGTTAACAGACAGACATACAACCCCATTTATTAAAAAGTATCTCTTTTGCTATCCCGTTATGTAATTTTATGTATACAGGGTGAGCAAGAAAATGTGCAACCTCAAAATCTAGTACTTACTTGACATTTTCGAAAAATGAACATACGGTATGTAAAACATGTTTTTAGGCATCTAGAAACGCTAAAATTCGCAGCCAAGTTGAAGGGGGATTTTTTCACGATTACAATAATTTTATGTGGTAGCGCCATTTTGTTACGCCATCTTGAATTCGTTCCACAATTTTACCAGTTCATCTCTATATCACACTTAATTCTTCTAATAGCTAAATTTTTCAAGCTGATTTTTTAAATATTTTATTAAGCCGCCATTTTGTTTCGCTATCTTGGATTCGTACCAAAATTTTACCAGTTGATTTTTACGATTTTTGATTTCTTTTGGCATCCTAAAACTTGAAAAACCTGGCAGGGTGATTTTTTCATGACAACAACACTTACCTTTTAAGAGGGAAGTAAAAATCAAGATTTAAGGGCTCTCTAGGAAGAAAACTTCCCGAGTCTTGTATAATATCCTGTATAAATAACTCGTTAACTTAGGTAAGTTGAATCTGTTCATAAATTCGCAAAAGATACAGAATTGATAATGATAATACTTAACTAAATATTCCAAATAATGCAATCCCCAGTCAATTTTTCTTACTCCATTCACAGAAATTAAAGTTCAGGACATATTGAATTCAGTGGCAACAAAAAAATCGCGTGATGCTGATTAAGTACCTTGCAAATTAATTGGTTAGTGTGCTCCTAGTATTATAACAGGAACAACCTATTTAATAAACATCTTTTCGAATGCGGATATATTCCTAAAGAACTAAAAAGAGCAGTTGTGGTCCCCATCCATAAAAAACGGAACACTGCGTTAGTTGAAGGATATAGACCCATTGCACTTCTATCCGTGTTCTCAAAATTATTTGAAAAAACCTTTCGTAAAAGACTAGTGAGTATTTTGGAGTGCATGAACATCTTGCCATATAGACGATTTGGATTTAGGATTGGGCATTCAACCATAGATCCCATCCTCTCTTTCTACTTAAAAATATTAAATACCTTTAATAGCCGTTAAAATCAGTGGATATTTTTTATGATTTCACAAAGGCCTTTGATACCATTAATCACAAAAAAACTACTTAACAAACTATTCGATGATGGTATAAGAGGACTGAATTCAGTTGGATAGAGACGTACTTGTCAGGACGTACATAGGCAATCAAGCTGTCTGGTGTGAATGTGTCAGATTGGGCGAATGTTAAAACTGTAGTGCCTCAGGGCAGTGTTTTGGAACTCATTCTCTCCCTTCTATTTATAAACGACCTTCCTCCGACTGTCAATAACAGCTATTTTACACTATGTGCAGATGACACTTCTGCTGTTGTTGATAGTGACATTTATGAAAACCTCTGCATACGAGCACATGAGTATGTTAAAGACACTATTATTTGTTGTTTGGCGAATTGATTCTGTCTAAATAACGCAAAAGCCAACTTTGTTGTTTTCACACCACTAAGGATTGCCTCATGACAGAAGCTTGTTGGTTAGGAACGGAACATCAAGTCTTGTACAGCAAGATTCTGTTACTTGTATTATGATTGACCAATCTGAAATGGTGTAACCTAGTCGAGAACATATGCAATAAACTCTCGTCCAACAACTATGCAATTTTATTATGTGGATCGCCATACACTTAAACTTCTTATTTCGCCTCTATACAGTCTGTTTTATCTTATGCTTTGCTTGCTTGGGGAAATACAAAGGGCATTGGTCGAGTTCTTGTAAGTCAAAAGAAAATTATTAGAACTATATTTCGACTGCCTTTCAGGAAATCTTGCCGGCAAACTTTCCAAGTAGAAAAATTTCTGACAGTCATAAACATCTACATTTTATAATGCGCTTGTAAGATTTATAACAACTATAAACACCATGTGAAATGTGGAGACACCAGTCACTATAAAACTAGAAAGGCTTCTTCTTGTTCAAATTTTGACACAATCTATGTAGTCTAATGAAATAATGTTGCATATATGTAATTTTTGTTTTTACATCTTAGACCTACGTTTTATTCTTCCTTCATTAATAACTATACTTTTATGACAATTCCAATATATTTGTAGAATGTCTGTGGAAATAAACAATTTGAATTTGAAAATTTCGTGTCTAAAATCGATAATATGCAATAAAATTTGCAAGACATAACTGAAAACCACATCTCATATTTCTTTTGGAATTTAAATTTTAATTAACAATTCTCCTGTCCCGTTTGCTCTGTCCAGCAGTGTATACTGAGGCAAAACATAAAAGGTGGAGATTAAAGAACCCGATATAAGCACCCTCTATTTATGTCGAGTAGTGTACTATTTCTAGGATTCATTAGTAAACATAATTGTTTTCGGCTGTTTTTAGGACCGTACACGGTAATTAGTTTTGTTCAGGGTGGACACTCCTGACATCATTAATATAACTCAAAACCCCCACACGCCCTCCGACCGATAAAGAAGTTCCGAAAAGAGCCAAGCACCACGCAAAACTTATTTTCTGAGAGTACACCCATTATACTCGGTATTAATTATGGGTCTCTCTAAGAGCATTTTTTTTTTGTTTTCTCGAAAGATTGATGCTCCGTCCGTCTTGATGTTAACTTACAGATTGCTTGCTGTTGTTCTCGTGCATAGTCATCCTTACCTTGCTCTTTATTTTTTTGCTGGTTTTAGTGGGTTTGGAGTAAAAAATTGCGGTCTGGTAGAGGGTCATCCAATGAGGACTGAACTGGGCTCATTTTTCATTAAAATTATGATTGTAATCAAACGATTTTGAGTTAAAAGATCACGTTTTTTTATACATTTTCCTACAAAATCGGTTTCTTGGTTTCCAAACCAAACATAAATATAGCATCTTTCTAATAAACTTTTATATATATAACATTTAAAACTAACAAAAAAAATTATAAAAGTACCAAAAAAATTACAGGCCTAATGTAACATTAAATAATATTAAATAAAAAATAGGTATGTTTCCAAATAGAACAATTTTTTTTAAAGAGAAAGAGTAATTTTGAGGCTTTTTCATTGCCAAGCAGTGGCGGCTCGTGGTGAATTATATTGGGAGGTCAATAACAAATTTAAAAATAGGCATACTTAAAATAAAAATAAATATCTTATCTTTAAATTGAGCTTTAAATTCTCTTGAAGTTCAGGTCTACTCTTCGTTCTTTAGAATTGGAAAAAATGTTGAATGACACGTTCGTTAAAATTGCACGCACATTCTTTTTATAAACGATTTCTCGATACTTAACATTGCTAAAGCGGATAGTCTATCTTGTCCAGTAGTAGTAGTAGTAGTTAGGGGGAGGTCTAGACACCTGACTGGTAGGCCTATAAAGCCCTTTCAGTCTACCCCAGCTCCTCCCTCAACCACCACCCGCCACCAGGTGTACTACATCCTTGAATCTGCCTGTCCTTACTATGTAAGTCTGCATATCCTTCCATGCAAGATCCTTAACTTCGTCCCTATGCAAGACCGTCATGCCGAAAATATCTCGTCGCAGTCTCGCTCGCGCTTCACATCTGCACAGGAAGTGAAGCGGGAGTTTCCTCCTCTTCTTGACACTCCGTGCAGATAGAATTTTCCTCAATGCCTAACATATAGAGGTGTCTCCTCAATCGACAGTGCCCCGTTACTATTCCTAGGATAAAATTTAGAGCTTTCCTGTCTCGGGCTAGTAACCACTCTGTTCGGCCCTTATCGGGCTTCACAATGAAGTCTTTAGCTTGCCTCCCGACCCCGGACTGGCCCCATTCACGTTGAAGTTCATGTTGTGCCCATTCGTCGAGTGCTGTCCTTATCTGCTGCCTAGTGATGCCTAAAGCTGGTTCTGGTCTTACATACGGGCTGGTGGCGCCGAGTCTAGCAAACTCATCTGCCCTCTCGTTGCCCTCAATCCCACAGTGTCCTGGCACCCAAACCAACTTCACTCTTTTACGTCGCGCCAACTGCTCTAGCCTGTCACCGCATTCCTGAACCAAAACTGATCTCGCCATGGGTGAGTCGAGCGCCTTAAGTGCTGCTTGACTGTCTGAGCATATGCCAATCTCTTCCTCTGCCCCCTCTATGACTTCCTTCATCGTTATTGCCATTAGAATGGCATATACCTCAGCCTGAAACACCATTGAAAACTTCCCCAAAGAGAAGATGGACCCGGTTTGTGTAGCCTCGATATAAACTCCAGCACCAGAGGATTGCAACTGTGTCATACGTAAACCATCCGTATAGCAAACAATTGCCTCTCTGGAGAACTCCAGCCTGTTTCTCACCCAGTCCTCTCTTTCGGGGATTGAGATTCTATAACCCTTATGCCATCTTACTCTGCCTGAGGGTCGCGCTACTCTGTAGGTAGATAAAGGGATCTCTCCTTCGACAATGTGGGAGATTCTTGCATGACCCACAACCTCACCTTTGGTATGCCAAGCTCCTGCGTCTCTCATTCGCAAGTGCGCTGCCATAGCCTCTTTCTTAATGAAAGTAGACAATGATGGCAGCCCCAGCAAGAGATCCAATGCTGCTGACGGCGTCGTCCTCATTGCTCCAGTTATTGCTAGACTAGCCAGTCTCTGGACTTTTGCAAGACTGGAACGAATGGTTTTCCTCTCCACCGAGGGCCACCATACTATTGAGCCGTATGATATTCTGGCTCTTATGACTGCTTGGTACAGCCAGTGCATGACCCTAGGACTTAGCCTCCAGGTTGTGCCTACCGCTCTACGGAGCTGCCAGAAGGTCGCTATTGACTTCCTTATCTGCCTATCGACATGAGTCTTCCAGCTCAGCTTTGCATCTACTGTGGCCCCCAGGTATTTAACCTCTTTTGCCAAGGTCAGTTGTTGACCATACTCCTTGTAAAGAGGATCATCTCAGTCTTCCGCGGTGTGTGTTTTAAGTCTTTAACACCATTTTTGCACCATAATGAGTCCGACAAGTCCTTAGAAAACAAAATACAAACATAACAGTAAAATGAGTTAGAGGCTTCACAACCACATATCCAGTTAGCTAAATCGTACATACTTTTGCGAAAGTTACGATGAGCCGCTTTATTTTTGTCTTTACTAGTTTTTCGTATACATATGTAAGTTCTGGCGAATTGCGTCCACTTACCTCGAATTCGGTTATTTTCTCACAATTAAGTTCGTTAGCACTTTTTAGTTGTTTAATTTTTTGTACTACCGACATTTTATTTCATCTAGAATCACAACTCAAACATAGACCACCTTGAAATTAGTTATTTTTGCAAAATTACGTTCGTAAGCACTTTTTAGTTGTTTATTTTTTTGCACTAGTCACTACAAACATTTAACAACTTACACATAAATCATAAAAATAAAAAATATATTATTACAAGAAACAGTATATAAATCAATTTTCATCGATTAAAAACGTCCGAAACAATATCGAGTTAGAATAATATCGACCTCTGAACAATTGAAATTCCGCATTCCGACGTGATGCCGCGACCGATCGATGGAATTATGAGAATTTGCTATCACCTTCGGCTGCCGCTCGGTAGCTGTGAAATCTTCGGGTACTTTCGTCAAGCTTTAAGGCAATCAGGGTAATTCGGACTGCCAGCCTAGCTTAACGTAGCGTATTTTATTATGCCTAAGGAACGCAACAAGACCATCCGAACCGCCGCGCGCGGCTTATAGTTTAGCGTATTTCACTTTTCCCAAGGTTCGCGTTTTATTACAACTATTAGGAGGGACGATCAGACGAATAATTTATTTTCTGAAATATTTTTGGGGGTTCATTGACCAAATGACCCTATGGGAGAGCCGCCACTGTGCAGCTTTAACAACAGCAGCTCATGGTTGACCATATCGAATGCTCGGGAGAAATTCACAAATAAACCCAATACATGCTGACGATACGTCATCAATTGTCGCTGATCGGGATATCTCTGGCCTTTCTGGCAGGGCGGGTGCTTGTGCTTTCTACAGCAAGAATAAAACAAATAGAAAGTAAAACAAAAGCGTAAAGTAAAAGTAAACAAAGCGACACCACTAAATTTTTAGGTGTACATATTGACCGCTTCTTATCTTTTGAAAATCACATTGAAAATCTGATCAAAAGGCTATCATCAAAGAGCTTTGTTTTATATCAGCTCAGGAAAACATGCGACCCGCAAACCTTGAAAATGTATTACTACGGTTGTGTACACTCCCTGTTGCAATATGGCCTGCTATGTTGGGGGAATAGTATAGGCGTTAATCGTATATTTATATTGCAAAAGCGAATATTAAGAAGTACGTTTGGACTGAAAAAAACTGACTCATGTCGTCAATTGTTTTTGTGCAACAAGATATTAACAATATATAACATGTATATTATAGAAGCAGGTATTTACATACACAAAAATATTGACAAATTTCAAAAAATATGCGACGTAAATAAGTATGAACTCGTAATGCTAATAAACTGTACATACCCCAATTTAACACGGTTTTAATAAATCGAGGGCTAGTATTTACGTCTCTTAGAGTTTATAACCATATACCGGATGCATTAAAGCATCATACAAGCATTATAAAATTTAAACGTAATCTAAAAACATTACTTCAAACTATTGTATTCTATTCGTTGTCAGAATTTTTTTATGCACAATTTTTAAACATTTCTATTGTTATGCTTGTTTTTTTGCCTGCTGTAACAGATGATTTGTTGTTTGAGTTTTGAATTATCCTATCATTTTGTTGTGTAAAAAAAAGTTTAAATCTTTCTTTATAAATACTCTTAACTTGTTTGCTAATATCCTAATATCTAATATCTTTTTGATAGGTCAGTGTACAAATTAATCCTATCTTTTAGGCGACTTAGATCCGGCAATAAAGCTATTATTTTATGTATATCTTAATTACTGATATTTAATTGAACTAATGGGAAAAGTCAATTCGCAATAATAAAATAATTGTTTAGCGAAGACTTCAAAAGCACTCTTGGGACACACACGAGAATATAGGGTGTGCATAATTTGCTGACCAGAATAAAAAACGTGCTACCGTCTTAATTTAATAATTTATTGAAAAAACTTCACCAAACTTTAAACATGTAACTGGCTTCTCTAGCAGTATACGCTACCATAAAAATAATTATTTAATTTAGCCCTTAATGGCTACTTTGCTCTTAAAAAATATACTAAAATCGTGCGACCACCGATATTTATAGACGCGTTAACAAAATCATAGTCTAGAGGCACTCTATAAGGACTTTAGCCACCTAAAAATAAATATTTAATTAAGCCCTTAAAAAATTACTCAAAACCGTGATGCCCAATGGTATCTTTAAATCAACTAAGCAAAATATAGTCCTGAATAGAAATGTTATCGGCTTTAACTTACTGTAAAAATAATATTATTGAAATCAGTCCAGAGTCATTTTACGGCAAACATATTTTATGATGCCGATTTTGTTGAAAGCACCAAAGTTATGATTTATGATATTAGAAAATTTATACTTTTCCCGTTCTGAGGGCGTAAAAGCACGTTACGCCTTTTTCAGCTTTAAGAAAATGATCAAGCTACTGTTCTCGGCGTGAAAAAGTAAAAATTTATGGTATAAAAAGGGCTTTTCTTGTTATTTTAGGCTCGATAGATAAACAGATACAATAATTACCTAATTAGATCCATCAGGCAAGATTTAATTAAAAACAGGATGATATTTTGTTGTAGTTTGATCCATAAATACCGGTGGTCGCAACAGCTTCAAGTGACATTTGTTTAAGAGTAAAGTATCCCTTAAAGGTCGAATTAAACAATTCTTTTTACCGTAGCTGAAAGACCTTTTAAATTGTCTCTCAGGACTCTATTTTTGTTGTGTTTGATTTATAAATAACGGTGGTCGCACGGTTTTAGTAATATCTTTAAGAGTAAAGTTCTAGGCTGTATTAGATCATATTTTTGTGGAGCATATAGCTCTTGAGTAATACGTAATCCTACCAGTAGGCTACATAAAA